>OW028749.1:15945000-16299459 GCA_932294355.1 Aporophyla lueneburgensis
CCTTAGCGATTATTTTCGTTGTTCGATATGCGTGCCCTATTTGGATTCGTTACTTTCTTCATTAGAGGCGAGAGCAAAGACCATTCACCAGCGTTTACACTTTCATGTGCACCCTGCTCAGATAATTAAAATTACATTTCCAAAATTGCAAAACATTATGGAGGAAGTTTATATATTGTATGAATTAGAAGGGATCACATCTAAAGCCGAACTATGGCGCACTTTTTGGATGAATAAGCAGGAGCTGGACTGTGAAAATATTGTAATTACAGAGTTAATAACGGAGTAGCAGAATCATTTTGTCCGAAGGTGAAGCCAGCCTTAGAAATTTTCCTGGCAGTGCATTATTCCACGGATTTCACCGCTACAATTGAACGGTTATTCAGCACACTCAGACTCGTAAAAACATAGCTAAGATCGACCATGACCAAAGTACATTAAATGGGCTTTGTATGCTCAGTTTACATAGAAAATTTGTTAACGCTATGGGTGATTCTTTCACAAAAGACGTTATAAACCGTTTTACTGAAGACCCTCGAAAGTTACTTTTAAAATAAATATTGTATATTTAAAAAAAAAAATTAAAAAACTTATTTTAATTTACGTTTATTTATTTGCTTATTAAAAAATCTGATTTGCCCCCCCCTGGCCCAGAACCTGGGTACGCCCATGCATTCAGGCATTCATTTGTTTCGACGGCTACTTCAAGTTGTACAATGTCATCATCTGCCTAGCCTTTTCCCATGTACGTTGGGGTCAAATTCCAGTCTACCCGGTTTGTCGCTGATTGTAGGTACTTGAAATCATTTTTAAATTAAACAAGTGACGTGATCTTCTTGAAGTTATAAATATCGGATTAATCATCACGTAGCGAAACACACGTACCTATCTCTATTTATTGATTATTGGTAAAACGCAGTGGAAAAAGTAATTTCAAAAACTAAATCTCGACTACTGAAAAATTACGAAACGAGAAAATATTGACATTTGAAAGCCGTGATCGTATGCCATTTGCCCTAAAGATTATGATAGGGTAGGTGGCGTACGATCATATTCAATTTAACACGAAATCACATAACCAATGGACGATCTAGTCGCTTCCAACGATACTTCATGTGTCAAATTATGAAAACTAGTTTTGAAGTTATGAGGGACACACCCACATGCACACTAAATCATAACCCTCCATTTTGCTTCTATGTAGTCGGAACAAAAAAAGGATTTGTCATCGCTGAACTTAAAGGTTAAGTCCCTGAGATACCACATTTGGTACAGACATAATGGTTTTTTAATTGTGTCTGTAATTACCGTAATTGACTGGTTAAAAAAAAAACCATCCGAATTATTAATACTTAGTCCGCTAAGTATCTAATGGAAGATAATAATTACATAACGTGTGCAGTGGTTACCCGGGTTATATAACTCGGAATCGGTTGCTCACAAGCTGAGTGAGACGAAGAGCATTGACTTTTGTATAATAAACCAATAAAGCATCGTGGATGTCGGCCAGCGCGGGCGCACTGTTACGAAAATGTCAACCATAAAGTGATTCTTAACGACATGACTGATTGTATGGTAATGATTGAAGTCCTTCGTGTAATTTAATTCATTAATAATGTTATTTATTATGGCGTCTACGCTATAATAAAAGTGTAATGGACGTACAGCTGTATGACTCACCGAGGATTCTTAATCGTCCAATGTAGGTGTGGCAAGAGGCGACCTACACATGACATGACGCCTGTAATCTTCGTAAATATGTACCTGTAATTCTCTGAAGGGTTAGGCAGAGGTTTACCTTGGTAAACACTCATTTCGTCCATGTAATAGGAGTGTACCTGTGGCCATCAAACGGGCACGATCTAGATTCGAAGCTACAAAATTCCTGATAGAAGGACCCAATAAGACTTTGCAAAGTCTAGAAATTGAACCCTAGGCTTCATGCTCCTGCCACTCCTGCCAGATCTGTTCGAAAGAGGTACCGTGGCCCGTGGCCCGTGGCATATGGGCAACTAAAGGAACACGCGTGGGTTTTAGTCAGTAAAAGTCTGACACGCCCTTCCGCTCCACCCAGAGCGGGAGACAACATTTGATGATTTCCCACCCAAAAAAAAAAAACTTCATGCTCAACAGTAGCGCTTGTGACCACTATACCAACGAGGAAGCTCGCTTTTAATTACTGGCCATTGACGTGATAAAGGAAAAGTAAACTTCATTTACAAGATCTGATTTGAAAGCTAAGGAACGCTATTGATACTTCACTCAATTGTTGAGAAAGGCAACATTATGTTTAGTGCGTTTTTGTTACCATAAAGCAATTTGCTACAGTCATACTTGGACTAAATTCAACGTAATCGATAGGAAGTCATTAGACTACATGACTTGAAATAAAACGATATCTGAGTTAGTCTGTGCAGCACAGAGATTAACCTAAAATATATTGCAATCACCTGCGTGGAATGCACATTATAGTATTACAGATATTACAGAAAACTCAAGGAAATATGTGCTAGGTGTATTGCGGTTAATCTAAGTATTTTGAAATTGCCTGACAAAACTTAAATAATGCTTTGAAGCTAATGGTATAGTAAGAAACTAATCGCTGCCGCCTCGCCTGTAGCCTTTGATCAATCCTATAATAATGTCTATCAGCAAGTTAACATGTTAACCGACAGCACATAGCAAATCTGAACGTGTCGTTGCTGCCTGGCGGCCATGTTCTTGGAATAAATAATGTATTTATCGAATTAATAATCTATTTAAAGTGAAGTACGTTTTTGACTTTTTCTGATTTTAACCATGGCAGTTAACGTGTTAACTAGTGTGTAGTTTGTGAATTTCAGAAAGCGACTAAAGTTAAGATATCACTAGTCCATTTTACAGCGATTCACAGTGAAGGGTTCTATAGTCGGGCTGATGCAAAAATGTTTGTGTTTCATTTTATTTCACGAAGAAACTATGAAAGCAAAGAAAAATAGAAAGATTTTTGCGATTGCAACTGAAAATATCCCATGTCTTAAAATCTCAATCGCTTTTGAGACATAGGGCAGCACGTGACGAGACAAAATTATGAAGTTTCCGTTCTTGCATTTGGCTACTTAACCCTTAAAAGATTCGTTAGCCTGGGAAAAATAACTGCGAAATTAAAAGAAAGAGGCTGACGATTCGGAAAAACTTATACTAAATTATGCATTTATAATAAGTTCAAATCATGCAATGTATGCAATTTCCAACCAAAAAGTCATAATTTCAAAGGCTAAGACGCCCAACTTACATCACAGTATAATGTGGACGGTATGAATGCGGCACACTCCTCCTTGCTTCACTTCTGATTTGACTGTTTAGGACATTCCCTGGATGATAGCGCAACGCACTGTTGTAACTTCACGTGCACAGTTTGGAAAACGCTACTTTTCTATTGCAGAGCAAGGTTGAACACGTAAGCAGCGCAAGACCGTTGTGGGAGATTCATAAGATGGCACTTGTTTTGTAACACAAAGAGTCACATCAACTGTGGACTTAAACTGTGTGCCTTAAGACAAACAAATTTTTAGTTATCTGACAATAGGGCTTTGCAGCAATAAATAAGATTCAAAATAGCGAACCATTTGATGTTAGTTGAATCGAAAGACCGCCAAAATATACTGTGGAATATTTTTAAGGTATTTCTTTCCTTGATTGAATTTCCTTTATTATCCTCCTCACATAAAATACGATATTTTACTCATACTCATACGATATTTACGCTCATTTTTTTTAAATCTTATGTGGAAAATATTTTTGAGCCCCGTTTACGATTGGTTTGTTATGATAATATTTTATTTTTCGCAATATTTTTGATTCAGTATTTTCTTTGAACATTTGACAATACACTCACTTTTATGGCTTATAAACTGTAAAAACTGAGCGTTATTCAGTGTCCTACTTTTGGACAGCATCTTAATCTGGAAAAGGCTATTCAAAAATTAACAGTATTACACGGCCGGTTTTTCTTTTGCCAGCTGAGACAATTGGATTTAGTTTTGTTTACGTTCTTTTCAAATCAACTGCTTCTGCACAAACACCATCTGCTAATAAACATGCCTTTCCCAACGAATATTTTGACCGGTATTGACGGCTATCAAACTCATCACGGAATGACCGTTGTCCGAACCCACAGGAATACAAAGTCAGGGGTTGCGTCGTACCTGCCGGGGTCGCGACTTTGTTCGAAAGAGTTACTGTGGCCCTGGCACAGGCAACTGAAGGAACACGGGTAGGTATTTTTAGTTAGTAAAAGTCTGACGCCCTCCCACTCCGTCCAGAGGGGTAATTGCGTACTACACTGTCAGTAGGAATCGGTTTCATTTTGACAATTCCGCAACATTCATGGCGTTGTTTACGTTGATAAGCAAACAATTTTTTCGAACATATAAAAGAATGGATGACAAATAAGCTTCAAAATTATTCAAATTCTGATTAATAGTGTGTTCCGCAATGAGGGTGCAGAGCGGGGAAATCAAAACTAGTCATCAATTTATTATATTGATATTTCATGGACCAATCTCTAACCTACTTCATCTAATTGTTTTTAAGTGAATTGTAACACATGCTAAGTATTACAAAAACATTTTTGGTCAATTACATCACACACGGTCAAAATATTGTACAACAGTATAGAATTACTTAAATATTGCACATTGCATGCATTAATTTTTTTTGAGAGTTTTATTTTGTAGTTAGAGAAAAAAAAGTAGGTAAATTTTGACTGATGGCTCTCTACTGTCTCTTTTTGTTAATTTTGTAAATGAAACCAGCCAATGCTTTCGTAATACGGCCCTCTCCGAGTAAAACCACTTCACAAACAACAGTATGCGTATTCCACAAGCAGATCTACAGAATCCGTACTAATAGCGTGGGTATCCAAAACTGAAGGTGCAGTGGACCACAAATGCTCAGCACTGGCCGCTTGCATCGACATCGAGGGCGCCTCTGACAAAACCATTTTCAATAGCATCAACATGACCCGCGACAGGCACAGCAAAGACTCGACCCTGAGTGGGTGGACCACCTATATTCTCAAAATTGAGAGCTATACAAGTCACAGTGAAGTACAAGGGTGGTAGTGACGAAGGGTTGCCCGACGGTGCGCTCTCTCGGAACCTCTATGGAACATGGTTGTTGACAGCCAGTGTTTTGCCAAAATACTCAATGAAAAAGTTTACATCACCAAGGCTACGCCGATGATGTAACCATAATAATAAACTAAACGGCACTCATGAACATACCCTATGCAACCTCATACGCCAAGCCTTGAAAATATTACAGGACTGATGCACTATACAGCGACGATCAGTAAACCTTACAAAAATCGAACAGATTCTCTTCACAATAAAGAGGAAACTCACGACACTACAAGTACCATTATTCTATGCCTTTATGCCTATCAACTGAAACCTAATAACTGGGCATGTTTTAGGACAAACAGTTGAGTTGAGCTAAAAAGATCGGGCTTGAAAGAGAAAGTTTTTGAAAAGCCTTTTTCCTATATTTGCTTGTATTCGTCTCTAGTATACTCTCAACTGGAGTATGCCGTGTCCATCTATAAAATAGCGATGTAGTGTAGAAAAAAAAAAACGTTGAAAGAAAAAGAAAGAAAAAGTACGTTGAAATTATTGAGTGTGTTCAATAAAAATTTCGGTGTACCATGTACCTACAGTAATATCATAAATGGGTGAATTGCCCAAGCAAAAAAATACACGGCAAACCTGAGAACGGTAGTGCAATGTGCTGATTATTAATTTTATATATTTTTTCTCAACAACGTAAGTATTTCTCTACCTTGGCAAAAAAAATCATTGGTATCTACCCTCTAATATACCAAAAAAAAAAATTACAAAGTGTTATTTTATCATCACGGTGACCTGTCCTGAACCCAATTCCGCTCATAACATACCTTCTCCTGCAAATACATTCGTAATATGGATTTAAATTGATTTTGTTATCATTAAATTATAATATATTCGATCAAATAAAACAATTTTTGTTTGTTTATCTTCTTTCTCATGGATTTGACAGGCAGTCAACTTTTGTCTGGAAAAAAGTTATCATTTCAGAGGACAGTAAGTTTTAGTAGAATAGCCACATCAACATTGCGTTGTTACGCCCCTTTCACCTTTTCTCACTCCGGATCAGTCCGGCTTAAGCTCTCGGCGCGAACGCACCGGTCCCAACGTCTTGCGGTTTCCCGCCAAAAAAGTAAGTTTATCATTTCAGTAATATGGGGACAAAAATAGTTTCATTTCGGTGGCTGTTATAACTCGTGCTAGATTTGTTTAATTTGTTTCAAAATTGTGTATTAAATTCGCAGTAAGTACTGTTTTGTTTGAGTAGTGTTCATATTTTTTAAATAATTTTTTTTCGGAGTTAAATGTAGAACTAACCTCTATTTTATCATCTCAGTGTTATCATTTCAGTGGATTCGGTGGACTGTTATACCAATTACAGTCCACCGGAATTAAAAGTATCTCCGAAATGATAAAAACATAAAGTTTTAGAGATCCTGGTGTCAAATACAAAGTCATAGTTTTGTAATGTACCTACTTTTACCTAGAGTGTCGATTAGATTATTTAGGTGTATTTGTTGGGTAATATTTGTGCTTAAGATATATAATATATACATATATGTAGTTAGTACATGTTTACTATACTTTAGATACACATTTGTTCGGCTCAACGAAAATGTGATGAGTGTGTGGGTCACCACAGTGTAGATTATTATACCTACTAATTGTCAACAAAATAATTATTTCGAGGGTTTACCTTCAATATAAGTCACTTACCTTTATTTTTATATCATTTATTACGAGTAAATAACAATAATAAATAATATTTGATATAATTACAAAATTTCTTAATTTTACAAGATATAACAAATAAGTTAAAGAGCATTTAAACGTTATATGAAAAAAAAAGAGAATATACCTATGTGATGAGAAATTGCCTGTGAGAGTGTTTGTCTGAGTCAATGCAAGAGAGCTAGTGTGTGAGCGCGTGGTGTATCTGAAGGTATAGTATTTTATAGGATCATAGTATAGTGTGTATGAATGTATGTCTGTGGATATGAGAAAGAAGAAAATTGAAAAGCGTGTATTTTGATTTTAGGATGCCGCGGCCTAAGCAACAGACTAGAGAAGAAAGGTTGGAAAAAAGGAGGTTGTATGAAAGAAGAAGAAAAGAGAGAATTAAGAGCAATGAAGTCTCACGCGAAGAGTTTTTGAGAAAAGACAGAGAAAGGTATGCCAGAAAAAAAGCAGCGGGATTAATTGTTTCAAGGCATCTAATGACCCCTAAAAAATTAAGAATCCTAAGAAGAAAAATCAAAATAAGTACTGCTGCTCATTACCAAAGAAAAAAAAATAGAGCAGCTCCAGCTCCTATAGCGGCTCGTGCTAACCCTCTGGATGAGACAATTGGGGATCAAAGTGATGGTCCTGGACTAAGCACTTCCTGTCACAGTTCCTTCTTGCCTACTTTACGGCGCAGCTTACGATTGAACAGCAATAGTATTAGTACGAATATCCAAATCCAACGTTCTAATACTACAGAAGCTAGAAGCTTTCATCGGGTATACACAAGCAGTCCACGACAAACCCTGCTATCAACGCATCAAAATTTTGTAAATTTTGACTATAGCAATCCTGGTCCAAGCACTTCTCGTCAAGGGAATCCATCTTCGGCTCGGCGCTGCTTGCCGATGAATAGCGATAGTACAATTGGTTCCAATATTCAACATCATATTGATGACAATGTAGTAACTGGCACTCATTGTGTACAACCAAGTGGCGTACAACGAATAACATGTCCATCAAATCTAAGTAGTATCGAGTCAACATTATGCCCCAACAGCCCTGTTTCAGACTCGTCAATTACATCTGTAGAATTCAAGCGAGGACTTAAAGACAAATTTCGAAAATATCAAAAAACTAAAACTAAGCTAATAACAGAATTACAAAACAAATTATTACAGGTCACTAAGGAAAAAGAAATGTTCAAAAAAAGGTGTAACAGACTACAAAGCAATCATATGATTTTGAAGAAAAGTACCCAAAAAGGAGAAAAACCAGCAGTAGAAGTCATAAAACCTGATGAAAAAAAAAATCGAATTCTCAGGAGGGTGGTGAAATTTTTAGAAGATGATGAAAATTCAACACTGTGTCCTGGAAAAAATGACACCATATCTAGACATGGATTAAAAAAACAAAAAAGACTATTGACAGACACACTTAAAAATTTACACTTGAAATATTTGGGATCAGGAGAACCACCGATAAGCTATTCAACATTTTCAAGAATGAAGCCTTTCTGGGTCACTCAACCAAATGTGAATGCACGAAATACATGCCTATGTGAAAAGCACGAAAATATGAAACTTTTGATTGAATCTATGAAAAGAAACCGCCTTATCAAAGAAAATACAATATCCGACGTTTTAAGTAGCCTATGTTGTAGTAAAGATAACATCGATTGTCTGCAAAGAATATGCTCAAGTTGTAAAAATAGACACATTGATTATCAAGAGTTTAATAATGAAGTGAACATAGCGTATTGGGGTTGGGAGAAGAATAAAAGCATATATGTCAAAAATAATGTAGAAAAATCTGCTATTAAAGTTGAAAAAGTAAGGCGTTGGGTGAAACCACTAGATTTAATAAAAAAATTCGAAGATAGCCTGAAACCATTCCTTAAACATTGCGTCAATAATAAAAATCAAAATCAAGCTTTCAAAACGTTAAAAGAAAATATGACTACGGAAGACTGTATTATACAAATTGATTTCAGTGAAAATTATAATGCCAAATATGGATCCGAAATTCAATCCCTTCATTTTGGTGGTAGCAGACAACAGTTCACTTTGCATACTGTCGTAATATATTTCAAACTCGACAACGAAACTTGCAAAACTCAGTCATTTTGTACTGTAAGTACCTCTTTAAGGCATGATGCTGCTGCAGTATGGGCACACCTCATTCCTGTTTTGCAAGAAATTGAGATAACTGCTCCTCTGGTTCGTAAACTTTACGTTATTTCTGACTCACCATCTGCGCAATACAGGAATAAAAATATATTATATATAATAACTCAGTTATCCTCCTATTGTCCGATGCTGACCCACATAATTTGGAACTATTGTGAGTGTGGTCATGGAAAAAGCGCAGCAGATGGAGTGGGTGGAGTATTAAAGAGAACGCTAGATAAACAAGTCTCATATCAACATGATATTACCAATATTGAATCGCTGGTACAAAACCTACAGTGTTATGTTAAAGGTGTGAAAATTGAAACAGTTGAAGATTATCAGGTGACAGAAAAAGATTGGCTCTTGCCCAAAGACTTAAAGACTTTTCCGGGAACTATGAAAGTTCACCAAGTTGTTTGGTCTAAAGAGTCAGGAAACCGTTTGGCACTTCGACATCTGTCCTGTATTGAAAGAGAATGCCTAAATAAAACTATTAGGTGCCCTCACGGCAAGCATTTAGGTTTTCATGACTTCACTGGGATTCAATCAACGAATTTTGCAAATAATACAAATATAGCACATCTGCGTCCAATTCAACTGTCAGAAAAATTAGTACTACGTCCCAAGCCATTCAATGAAAAGAATCTTTCCAAAAAATTACAAAGGAATAGTTTCATACATGAACCACACACACACTCAATCACAAACATTGAAATATCAATTATTAAGCCCTCAACATCCCATTCCTTTGATGGAATGAATAATCAAAAAGGAGAGAATGAGCAGGAATCATCGATAATACCCAAATCATTGCTCGAAAAATATGAAAACTTCAATGAATTTAGCACTCCATCGTGTTCATTTTTTGAAAACAATGATACTGAAATTATTGAAAAGTATGAACGGACAAGAAATATTGACAGCGAAGAAGAAATCATGATTACAGCCAAGAAGAGAAAAGTAAGAAGATTATCTTCGTCTTCGTCCAGTTCTGATTTGAATATTTTTTGATTTTTGTTATTGTATATTTAGTTTTTTAAATATTTGCTGTCATTTAATGGCATGACTTGTTTTAGGTAGGAAGTTAAACTTATTAAAGAAGACTGATGACTATAATAATTATAGTAAAGACGTGCTGTGGTGTGATAATTAAAGAAGATTTGTTTATTAGGTACATATCTAAATTAAAAACCTATATTTATAGTCATGAAAAGAGGCTGATTAGTGAATTTGAGAAATAATTGTGTGATTTAAAGTGACATGATGAAAAATTAATCTTTAAGCTACATACTTGAACCTACTCGTAAATACGTACCCAGAAAGACTGTTTTATTGGAATAACTATAATTCGCATTAGGTATAAGAATTACTTATACATAATTGCGAATTATAGTTATAGGTAGAACAAAACTTTGTTGTTTTTTGTTCTATTTAGATATGTACGTTTCTCTATTGTTGTAGTAATTTAAGAATAAAGTGATCTCAATCTCAGGTTTCTGTTATGTTTCATACGTTTATGTAAAAGGATTAAAAGTACTAAGCTATTACTACTAAGATATTTTTATAATGTTTCTTATTCATTTATTGTATTTTAAAAATATAAGAGTTGATTTAATTTTAGAAGTTTTACTGATATACCTGTAGAAACACTATTCTCCTCTCGTTACCAATTTAACTAAATTATACCTAGCATTTTTCTCTTAGTGCAATAGGTAGACATTAGGTATTACTATTAATGGCATAACTTACAAATGCAACCATCATATTAATCAGAAACTTTAAGCTTTCTAATCGCGATACGTTGATTCTTTTGAAAATATATCAAGTAAATTAGTATTAGTACATAAACAAGCAAAAATATTTATTTAAGGTTACCAGCATTTACGATAAAGTTTTCCAACATTTTCACACAACAACAACCACAAAAATTACCAAAGGTTATAAAAGTAAAGAAACTATTCATTCATATCATAATAAACATTACATTACATTAATATCATTCTTTGAGGTTATTGTAACCTCAAAGAATGATATATGTAATAATACTAACTGTAATATCTGTATATTAATGATGATATTAAAAAAACTGTGTACTGTCCTGTCTCAGTGTTTATCTAAAATTTGTGGAAATCAAACCTAACAAAGTACGGAACCCTGGCTGGGGGCACGGTTGTTCTTAGCTGTATCATTTCGGTGGATTTATCATTTCGGTGGTAATTTTTATCATTTCGGTGGACACTTTTAATTTCAGTGGACTCTTAAAACTTTATCCTTAAATATTTATGTAAGTTTTGATAATATTTGATGTCCACTCACGCACAATGTTATAAAATAGACTAAAGTATTATTTGTCACTAAAAATATATAGATTGCATTGAAATAAAAAAATCCCACCGAAATGATACATAAAAATCTCTTGTTGAAATTCACCCAAATATGAAAGATTTGATTGTTTATAAAGTCGTTTGTAATGGATAAACACAAAAACTGCTCAACCGATTTTGAAATTTCTTTCACGTATGGAAAGCTGCATTATTCCGGAGCAACATGAGCTATAAACGTCACGCGGACGAAGTCGCGGGCGAAGTGCTAGTTGTAGATATTATTTGCCATATTATTTGCTAGGGGTTCGATGGGTTGAACAAATGACACACCTCTTTGGACATTCTTCAAATCTACGTCTGTCACCATTTTAACAGCCTCCCATGATGTAAGGTGGTCAAAGGTGCCAACGCCTCACGTGATCCTCCATCACATTTTTATCTATACATAATTATATCAAACTTGATGTCCAGCTCCTGTCCTTTTAAAAGCAAAAGGCCTCATTTTGATAAATTAGTATTATCGTTTTACTTGGGAATAAAATCCAAGTTGTGCAAAGATAATGGTACCGATTCCCTTGTTCATAAACTAAACTAAATTTAAGTTCAGTGCATCTCCTTCTTTGTATTTCATTAAGAAGAGGACAAAAGATAAATTTTAGTTTAGTTCTGTCAAATTAATCAGCGCTTGACGTAAATTGACGTAATTTTAGTAGGCAAGTTTTTAATGACGTCTAAACTTGTATGGAGTAGTGACAGGCGCTGATTAATTTGACAGGACTAAACTAAAATTTATCTTCTGTCCTTTCCTTAATTAAATAGAAAGAAAAAGATGCACTGAACTTAAATTTAGTTTAGGTTGTGAACAAGGGAATCGGTACCAATGACTACTTTGTATATAACGTAAGAAATACCTTCATGGAGTTGAGGCTGGTGGCGGCGTTGGAGACGACATCTCCCAGGGTGGCGGGTGGTAGGGCGTCGCTGCGCACCACGAGCGCGCACGCACACAGCAGCACGGCGCGCCACCACCGCACGCGCATCGTCACTGTCCTGATGCCTTACCGGTTCACTTAGCACTGTTGTCACCGACACTTGATACTGACACTCACTCCGTCCACTGCCTATCGAGGCATTGTTCTTCAAATAATCACTTTTTTGTAGCTTATATTTGGGTGTAGAGTCTCCTAGACTGAATCCGCGATTTCTGTAGGTTTTCCAGTTACACCATTTAATAATATGCCTAACAGACACCATTGTATCAAGACTCAAATGTGATTCATATTAGTATAAGAATCCACATCCACACTATCCACACTATATATCCACACTATCTACACTAATATTATAAATGCGAAAGTAAATCTGTCTGTCGGTCTGTCTCGCTTTCCTGCTAAAACTACTGAACCAATTTAAATGAAATTTTAAACACAGATAGTTTAGAGCCTGAGAAAGGACATAGGCTACTTTTTATCCCGGATAGTATGTTCCCATGGATATAATTTCCGACCTCCACGCGGGCGAAGCCGCTGGCAAAAGCTATTAAGGAATATGTTAAGTCATGTAACTTGCTATACTTTAGGTATATGTATAAGTGGGCACACTACGTAATTGGTAATTACTTAGGTTAATTAGGCAGTAGGTATTCAATTTGTCTAGTATCTTGTACACATCTATCTTAGCTCTTTTTTGTGGTTAGGAAATCATCAAATGACGTCTCAGCAGGGGCGTAGCTACCGCCGTATCTGCCGTATAAATTATACGGGGCCCCCGGGCCAGGGGGGCCCCCAACGTGCATAAGCAAAAATTAATAAAAATTACCCAATTTTTTTTTTCAGAAATGAAAAAAGTCACTAAAAGCAATTTTTTTTCCGCGTAAAGCGTGCGTTCTAAAGTTGGCAACACCCTACATCGGTTATCGCAGGCTGCGGGATTTCCCGGTTTATAGTTTTTTCGGTACTCCCTGTCTCCTCCTAAAATCGTTTGTCCGAAAATCATTATCCATAACACGTTAGCTATAAACGTCAGTAACCATAATATTCAAAAAATCTAAATGTTCTTTTACATTATTATCTTTGCTTCTAAAACTATTCTGTCATAATATCAAATACTATAATCATTAAGTCTCCTAATTTTGCACGTTATAAAGTCATATGTCCTAAGTATTTAATTATATAAAGTGTATTATGCCGAATGTTCATTTATAATAAAATTGTTAGTAGTCAAAAATTGCTACAAGTTAGGTTTTAGTCACAGAAACGAATCGCTGTAAATCCGACTCCACGTAGTCTTGTCTGCCCTACCCCTAGAGTGTAATTTAGAATCGCGTAGGCGCGGAGGGGCGAGGCGGCCCGTGAGCTGAGGAGCAAGTGGTTGCAACGCTCACCGCCGCAGCTGAAGCTGGCCGGCCCAGCCGGCCAGCAAGACGAAGCCACACAGAGAACCTCTTTTTCGAGTAGGATGGGTACAGTGACACTTAGTCACGTGACTTAATTAGTGAGGTCTCTTTGCGTAATGAATTCGATTATTAGCAAAAATCGAGAAGGTTTGCATTTGAACATTAATCTATTTTTTAAATAGATGTGGTTGATTATAAATAATTTCTAATAAAGATTATGGATGTAAAAAGAAAAACATAACAATTCATAAAAATCATTTTAATCTAATTCGTTGTCAGATTGCATTGGCAATGACGAACAGTCATCCGAATCACCTAAGTCAATAATAAACTCATCTCCGCTCTAGTAAAGTCGTCCTGCACAGATAACAAAATTTGACAATTTAATAACATTCAGTTTAAACAACTTGCACAATAAGAAACGCACGGAAAGCATTCGAAGCAGACGCACTCGTAAAATAGCCGATCTGATTTATCGATTATGGTGCGTCAATCTCTATTACTGGGCGGCTCATTTCTCGCATCAAACGCTTAAATTATTTTTACTTTTCTCGTTTTTTTAAATACAATACACTTGGAAAAATAACTTATTAAAATTGTACTTATAACAGTAGAATTATGTAGGTATTACCTCCAGTTTGCCGAAAAAAAAAGGCAAGGAGAATTATTTAATTTGAATTGTTTATAAAAGTTTTGGAAAAAGTGATAGATAGATAATTATGATGAATAAATATTTCTTTTAATTTTATGCAAACATTTTTTTTTCGTTTTGTAAGAAATCGTCACCCTTCCTAAGGGCCCCCAAACAAATTTTTATACGGGGCCCCGCCAAGGCACGCTACGCCACTGCGTCTCAGACTTTTACTGATTGACTCTTTCGAACAAATCTCGCGACCCTGGCAGACCTACCTTAGCTTGTGATTTCGTCGTCGACAGTCGTAAGGTAACTAAAACAAATCTATAGTTCATCTAAGACTATTTAATGTCTTATGCAATTCCAAGAAGTGAAGCGTGAAATAATCAAGATTTGCTTCAATAGATGTGCTGCGGCAACTTTTGTTAAATTGCTGACTGATTAGTTTATCACCTAGTTCTATTAATTTCGATATAAAGATGTGAACGAAAGAAATCTTGTCATTTTATTTTGTTGCTACCGCTGACTGATGATGCCAATACTAGACCACAATGTACAGCTGGGGTGTCTATGACCCACTCTAATGCTCTAGGCTCTGTAGAGCTTTTGAGGGTTACTGTGGAGATGAGACATTGAACTTAAGAGCATAAGGATCAGGGGTCGCGAGATTTGTTCGAAAGAGATACAGGAACACGGGTGGGTTGTAGTAAAAGTCTGACACGCTATCAGATGATTTCCCACCCACAAAAAAACGAGCATAAGGAGAAAATGATAATGATAAAATATATTTTTTTGAAGTGAAAGCTTCTTTAGCGGCGTTGTGCACTTTTTGTAATGGGTAAAACATGTTAAACTCGCGTCAGGACACGTGACCTGATCGAAAATTCGTAGACGGAGAGTAGACAGCCGGCGCGGCATAGGAGAGGAAGTATCCCCCTCTCTTTCTACGGCGCGGCGGCGCGGCGAAAATGTATGCCTGTGCCTGCTGTTTCGTTTAGGCGGCGCAGGACGCTTGCGCGAATGTTCGTGTGTGTTTATGTCACAGCGTGCCACGCGCATCCATGGATGGTGACAGCTGATGGCTCGACCGTCTGTGTAGTTGCCGTCGTCGAAATTATGGATGGAAGTTGATTTTTCTGAGAGATAAACTTTTTAATGTAATATAAATTGTCATGTTTGTGTATGATAGCGCAATAAATAAATATTGTATTCTACCACATAAATGATAGTACTTTTATACTGATAATTAAAGCAATTCGTGCAAAATTGTTCCCTAACCATTCCAAAATATCAAAAATGCACAACGTTAATATTCAAGTTTTCACTTCTGCCGGCACTCCCGGAGTGCAACCCGTCGTTTTTTTTTTTATTTTGGTAAACTGGTTAAAAATTATAATAACAACACGTGTTTGTTTTATTTAAACTTGATGTGTCCTAGGCGACTACTCTGAGAAAAAACACTGAAACAAACTCAGAGGTCTAATACAGATTTAATACAGATTAGGTCATGTGTGGATGATAGCTGATAAAATAGCCCTACGTCCTCCTTCTACTCAAAACACTTTAAAAAGGGAAGTTCGGGAGGTTAGGATTGTGCGAGCATCTTACAAGATGTCTAGATAATCCAATATCTGTATTATAAGTAGCTAACTCACTTGTTCACTCCGATCCAGCCCGTCCCTTGCTGCCTTCTTCCAGTGACACAATAAACTGAGGTTCATATGATATACCACAGAGATGTATACGAACCTCAATTTAACGCGTAGTCGCTTAGTTTTAAGTTTTTAAGCCCTAGCTGTATAGGCAAGTCCAGTTAAGCAGCCGGCAACCTCCTAGGCTAACATGCAAGCAGTTATTGCCAAAAAAATAAATGTTATCTCTAATTTGAACAGCACGCTTCACTACTTGCGCCGCCGCCGCCGCCGCCGCCGCCGCCGGTATCGAGTGGCGACTCATTCGAGCCTCGTTTGTGGCATGCACCCGCGCCGAGCCGAGCGCGACGCTCTCGATATTATTCAACTTACACTTTCACTCAAGTCACAACCTACGTTTGAACCATGCACACGTTGATGGTGACAGATAAATAAAAAACAAAGTTATTACTACGAAAAATAAGTTTTATTCAATACTAGCTTTTGCCAGAGGCTTTACCCGTGTATTATAAACCGTCCTCTTGAATCATTCTGTCTATTGATGAAAACCGTAATAAAATCCGTTGAGAGTTTAAAATATCTAAGCATACAACGCGGGAAGCGACTCTGTTTTAGTCTATGTAAAGTAAAGAAGATTTATTAAGTCATTTAATAAATTAAAACATAGACGAATCCTTGAATTTTTTGATTTATCTGAAGCAGATGTTTATGAATCGAGCTACCAACTATCCACTAGCAAGCAAATACAATTAATATATTAGGTAACATACGACTACTATCTGAAAAAAAAATACGATTTGTCGAAAAACTATTCGCCATAGAAAAGACATCAACGACCATCGAGTGCCACTAAAGATGTTCTTTAAATAAGTCATTTTCACTACATACACGGTACACCCGACGTACGGTATATGTAAAATACAAAGTACTTTACTTAAGGTTAGGGGCCTAATTGTAGGCAGATTTGACACGTTTTTACACCTGCGTACAGGTGATCTAATATTTGTTGTGTATTTTTTTTTCACATACTTTTGCACACAAAGTACAGAATTTATTTAGAATTATATTTTTATTTGAAGCGCATATAAATGGCAGCACGGATAGTTTCAGATCACGTACGTGTCATCCGCAGCTGAACTTATCTCATTCGTGATATTGTATATGTTTTTTTTATTGATTTCTCGCACGTCAACATATGAGGTTGTCGGCTGCTTAACCGGACTTGCCTGTGGCTACCTTAACAAATTAAGACCTCCAGCCAGGTCTTGAAAAAAACTTAAAACTAGAGCGACTAGTCGCTAAGGGCACCTCCTGTGGGGTACGATACGGACCTCTGCTTAGGGCATCGCTGGTAGAGGGTAGCAAGGGACGAGCTGGATCGGAATAAAGTGATACAATTATAATTGTCTGTTTAGACAAGCTCAGTTAACGGTAGAAGTGATTATCCTGCTATTTCAGTTTATCTTTACATCGTGTGATCGTGTCTCATTTATGAGCTTATATATTGAGGTTTGGGGGATTTCTAGCACATTCTTATTATCAATACTATAGGTACATTTTACCCGCAGTACATGTTTAGGCTATCAAAGTATTTTAAATGAGAGTATCCCCATACAATGCAAACTAAAAAACAAATAAATGCAAGTATGTACAATGTACCTATGTTAAGCAACATATTTCCAGTTTGGACCGCTATTAAACTGTTGATAACAATACTACTCATCCAACCCAAACAGTGCCTTTAACGACAAAACGGCTTGTATCTAAGTAGGTACTTAATTTAAAATAATTGGGGTCCTAACAGAATGTACAACATTCAAGCACTTAACAAACTCGTAACACAACAAGGCAGTAATGCATATAAATAAGATCAGAACCCCGGAACAGAGTTACACAACGTTTGAGAGTATATAGTTATTTCTGAAGCAGTTACGTCACTAGAGAATAACATCCCTAAATGTAGGAAGTAGACGGTGTTACTATTACTAGTGAAGGCCCGTTTCTTACCGTCTAAAGTTCGTTTCTTAAACCAAGATACTGGTTTGAAAGGTGTTATGTCAAATTCCTATAGTAAAAAAGCAAAGACAAAAGACTTGAAATGTCAGATTAGTATCTGCGATTAAAAAACGAAGTTTACGCAGCTCGAAGAAAAGGTTAAAGATGCTACAATATTAATTTTTAAAATACCACTATCGTAACTGGATTCAAATTTGGTCTTTCCTTTGGTGTTTTTTTGTGAAAGGCTAACCGTGGAGGTACTGTAAATTACGTCTAAACTAACTAGGCATTAGATACTACAAACTATGTAAATGAATTCATTACTTAGTTATGGGGAAAAGGGGATTTTTACGTATTTAAGTAACATTTGCAAATAAAATCACGTCTTTTTGAGAAAAGGGACAAAGGGTCATAGGACTAGGTAGACACTACAGATCTTCGTCTGCCACGTTACCTCTAATCGAAATCGCAGTTAAAATATTTTGTATCGCTCTAACAACAGCTAATATCAGCATTGTAACTTTAGCTATAAGTTTTTAGCTTTAGCTCTAATTTACCTACTTATAGAGTTAAGGTCTCTAGCACCTATCATGAACATAAATCGAATGCACCTGAGGCTACGTGCGTGTTGGCAGCTAGATCGTTCCGCAGTCGAGGCTTAGCTTCCCTGAGATAAGCGTTCGTAACAGTGGTGTGATCGTATCACAGCACCTCCCACACTATCTGACATCATCACATAGTTCCTGGTTAGTAAACTAATCACGATACCCTTCAGATATTGTAAGCCAGTGCGCTCGCTAGTATGAGATGCAACGATGCAACGTAATTGAATAATAGGATACACGTGTAGATATCGTATTCGTCAGTGTACTTTAGGTAGGTACTCATCTGCCGAACCCTTCGGGGATTATAATTATATCTTAGGACAATCAACACAACGTTATTTGATCCAAAACTAGGCAGACCCTCTACTATAGCAACCAGACAACTGATAAACATACATATACAAGGTGCAGTTTTAGATCTGCAAAACATTTTAGGAGGTAATTATGTTAGTGATTCTCGACCCGAATCAACAATAAAATGGGCAGGTATTTTTTTTTCATTTTATTTTTATTTACGGAAATCGGTAAGTGTGAACTCCCTTTTTTAAAACACAACCGACATTTCTTTCATAGATTTTTTGAAGAGGGTTATTAAGAGATTATTCTGAAAAACAATAAAATTAAAAATAAACTAAAATTAAAAGTATTATTGATTATTGACTTGGTATCGTATTGTTATATGATTATTTACGAGTCTCATAACAACCTCCTGAAATGTTTTGCAGGTTCAAAACTGCATCTTGTATATTTCTAAATACATCCATATCACTACATAGTATAAAACAAAATCACTTCCCTCTGTCTGTCCCTCTGTATGCTTAGATCTTTAAAACTTCGCAACGGATTTTGATGTGTTTTTTTTATTGGATAAAGTGATTCAAGAGGAAGGATTATACGTATAATACGCGGGCAAAGCCGCTGGCAAAAGCTAGTTATTGATAAATTAAATTCAGACACAAATGATTTTGCCCATCACACAAAGATTTGTCCTGGGTGGGAATCGAACCCACGAACTCAGTCTTAGTAGTCAGGGTAACCACTAGACTAACAGGCTAGCCGATTATAAGCGTGATATTATGTTTGTTACAAAACATACATAACATCACGCCTTGTTTTACCGAAGGGTTGGGCAGAGGTGTACCTATAGTACACCCACATTTCACCAGTTATGTTTAAGTCCCATGTAATAGGGGGCGAGCCTATTGCCAATTCAATAACACTTTGCTCGACCTGGGGATAGAACCCAGGACCTCATACTCAGCAGTAGCGCTTGCTTCCAACGCTTCCTTGCTTGATCAACGATGCAGCCATGTTCAGTTATGTCAGTTATGTCGTATTTTTGAGATAGTGCGCAAACTATATACTACTAGACAAGTTACCTATGAAAACTAATATGTTATAGAGACAGATTTTATCTTATTAGATATTTGATTTTATGTGTGTTTGTTTGTTACGCTTTCACTCTAAAAGTCCTGAACTAATTTGGCTGCAATTATGCACATGGGTAGACCATGACCTGTATTAGAACTTAGGTGTATTATTCTGATAATCCAAAACGATTGAGACGTATATGGGTGCGACTGCAGGGATGCAGCTAGTAAATTAATAAGTAGCTACAGTTCACCACATCTCTGCAAGAGAATACCGTAACTAATTTAATTAATTAAAATAATGAAAAAAAAAATTCAACTTACCTAACTAAAATCGTTAATAAGCCATTCGGAGTCGCATTGATAATTTCATGCGAAAATAATAGTTTCGTATTAATAAATCCAGCTTTAAACAAGTAGATGTTTGCCTACTTGCTCTGCTTTTCAATAATATCCAGACAGCATGGCCAACAAAGCTTTTTTTTTTTATTTTGGAATGAACCGTAGACTAGTAATGCGCTGTAGATAACAAAAAGGCATTTGCATATACAAACCTTAAAAAAAAAATATAACTGACATTTTGCTATCAACGTTGTGCTTTGGCGGACATGTTACGATATGTTTATGACGTGCATTAAAATTGACATGCAGCCTTAGGGTGATTAAGCTATTACGTGGGCTACTATACCTAATGGATAAAAATATTAAATGATGTAACTGGATTTTTAGGGTTCTGTACCCACAGGATGTTAACGAGATCCTATTTCTAAGCTATCCGTCCGTCCGTATGTCTATCAGTGGTCTGTACCTGTATCATGAACCGTAATAAGTTGAAAGTTGCAATTGTCACATTGTATTGCAAAAAAATAAAATAAACTCAAAATTTAATTACCCCCCAAAAGAGAAACGTGATTTTTGCCTTGTGGTTCGGTACCCTTCGTGTGCGAGTACGCGTCGTACTAGGCCGGTTTTCTATAACACTAGATATCCAAAAGCGGAACTTTTACATTTACTATCTATACTTATATATGTATACTTATTACATAAATAATATTATAAAGCTGAAAAGTTTGTTTGTATGTTTGTTTATTTGGTTGAACGCGGTAATCTCAGGAACTGCTGGTCCGAATTGAAAAATTATTTTTTGTTGGGTAGCCTATTTATTGAGGAAGGCTATATAACATCACGCTTCAACCAAAAGGAGCGGAGCAGCAACGAAAAATGGACGAAAACTGACAGGCAATTCGATGCGACGGGTATGGTCAGGGGAGGAAAAATATGATGCGGACAAAGTCGCGGGCAGAAGCTATTACCTATATAACCTGGATTAACGCATTCTTACCGCGGTAGTACGTCCTCCTGCGTTAATTTTCGATATCCACGCGGGCGAAGACGCGCGCAAAAGCTAGTCTTTTATGAAATTTTGTATTTGCATTATAGCATTTAATTTACGATTTACACAACTTTATTTTGTTGTCATAATTATGTTTCAATTCATTGTCCCTTAACTCTGACTATAATTGGTTGTCTGTCCGTTTGAGGACCAAACGGACCGACAGCTAATAATTATAGTTAGAGAGAAAATTATAGTCGGACCACATTTCGTCAAGATATTACAACTAAAAGAAGGGATGATCTCGCGGAGTGCTGGCTTGAAAGTACACCTATAGGAGTAGGAGTACCTATAGATACTCTTTAGGTACCTATTAGTGTTCGGCAACTAGAGTCTCTTAGTATACTTTTATACAAAGTAACAATCCGCATTTTAACCTCAGGCAGGTAAATAATGACACAAGATGATTACTCAATAATAATTACCCAAATATGCTTACTTATAAGCTGTAATTTCGCCCAAATAGTCGCACAGACACAGCACTTATTACAACTGGACTACTATAATAACAGGGTCGATTGTTTTACAAAACTTTGTTTAAACGAAATAGTAGGCTGCAGTGTGCTGTTAAAATTTCGTCAACAGATTCGATAGCGGTGTATGCGCGCGCGGGGCTCCGGTGCGTTCACTTCACTGGTCGCGCCGCCGCCGCTCAGTGCCGTCGTAACAGGCCCGAGAACTGTTACACAACACCTGCCACCACCAGCGCTACATATCCGAGGATCTATGTTATCCAATACACATTTTTGGCCACTGTTCTAGCAAGTAGGCCATGTGTCAAATGAGGTTACTTAGCATGTGAAATTTGTAGCATTATTCGAATGATTTACAGAGCTTTTTCAAGTTTCTAGTGTCTAGAGTTAGTCTAGTGGTCGCAATCGCTACTGCTGGGCATCAGGTCCTGGGTTCGACTCCCAGATCGGGCAAAATCTGTTTTTCTTTTTGGATTTTCTCAATAGCAGCCCGGAATCCGTATTTGTGCCCGGTTGATGGCAATAATCTTGCCCCCTATTACATGGAACTGACGAAATGTGGGTATACTAAAGGGCCACCTCTGGTCAGCCCTTCAGGTGATACAAGGCTTGATGTTATGTTTTTATGTTTCAACATATCATCAGTCAACGTGTTTTCCCTATTATGTTGAGGTTCGGATGCGAGTCAAACCGAATACAGCTGAGTACTTACCAGTATTTTACCTAAAGCAACTGCCTATGACCTCCATAACCCTGTAGTTGGGTAACACGATACCCTTTTGGTTTGAGCGGTTGTCAGACTTTCAGGGTTCCGAATCTGAAGTTTCATCATATTTATGTAATTAAAGACTTCTTCAGACAGGCGCGACGCGACAGCGCAACGCGACTCATGTAAAACAATTTCCAAGAAGTTTATAAAAATTGTTATACGAGAGTAACGTTGCGCTGTCGCGTTGCGCCTGTTTGCGGAAATCTTAAAGTGTTGGACAGCTGAAAAGTCTAAGAGATGAAAGGACTATTTAAGTTTTACAAAAGTTGAGTTAAAAGTTAATTTAATTGAACCTGCGATAAAGAGTAACCAACTTGCTGAAATACCTAAGTAGGTAAGCATCGGTAACTGGTAGATTAAATGAGATTTCGATCATAGGTATTATTAAGTACCTAGTATCCCATAGGACCGTTTTAGAAATTGAGTATGGACATATCCAATGTTTCTCTAACTTGCGATACCGACCGTAGTTACTTTCTACAAGAAGTAGTAGGTATATGCTGTAAGTATGGATATGCCAGAACGCGGTCGCGACGCCCGACCAGTCGGGGCCAAACTTATTAAGGTGAAAGGTCCAGGATAGCCTCCCTGGTAATAGATGGTTGTATTAATGATGTATTATTGTATTATTCATTAAGATTTGCTCATTACGAGAGGATAATTTGAATGAGCAGATTGGGTTGGAAAAGTCCGTAGATGCAGCAGTAAATAAATTTTATAATACATTTTTAGTATTATAAAGTTTACGTTCCCCTCGTCAATTCTAAAACATCGAAATTACTGATTTTGTTTTCAACATTGTTGATACTTATTTACAAAAACAAGGCAAATGCCTGGGTTTAAAGGAAGGAAAATATCTCTGATTATGGACAGTTCTCAATGGTCAGATTTAGATCCCATATTGAACGCAATTCCTGCTACACAAAATATATCGATGTCAGCAAAGTAGAAACGGACATCTACATTTTGATGAAAATGCTTTTTTTTTTACAAAAATGAGCTTACAATCAATCCAATTCATGGAGAAGGTTATTTTAATGCATCATAGATTTCATGTTAATCGGTCCATAACTCTCGAAATTACCTTTATTTTTAAGGTTCCGTAGCCAAATGGCAAAAACGGAACCCTTATAGATTCGTCATGTCTGTCTGTCTGTCTGTCCGTCCGTATGTCACAGCCACTTTTTTCCGAAATTATAAGAGCTATCCTGTTGAAACTTGGTTAGTAGATGTATTCTGTGAGCCACACAGGGGCGTAGCTACCGCCGTATCTGCCGTATCAATTATACGGGGCCCCCGGGCCACGGGGGCCCCCGACGTGCATAAGCAAAAATTAATAAAAACTTCCCAATTTTTTTATTCCAGAAATGACAAAAGTCACAAAAAGCAATTTCTTTTAACCCGCGTAAAGCGTGCGTTCCAAAGTTGGCAATACCCTAAATCGGTTATCGCGGGTTGCGGGATTTACCCGTTTATAGTCTTTTTTACATTGAATGGGTACAGTCACGTGACTTAAATAGTGAGGACTCTTTTGAATTCGATTATTAGCAGAAATCGAGAAGTTTTGCAATAAATTGAACATTAATGGATTTTTTAAAATAGAAGATGTGGTTAATTAAAAATAATTTCTAATAAAGATTATGTTTTGTAAACATTTTGGAAAAAGTGACATAGATAATTAGGATGAATAAATATTTCTTTTAATTTTATGCAAACATTTTTTTTTCTTTTGTGAGAAATTGTTACCTACCCTTCATAAGGGCCCCCAAATAAATATTTATACGGGGCCCCTCTATGGCACGCTACGCCACTGGAGCCACATTAAGATTTTCACACAAAAATGGAAAAAAATCAAAAAATTTTGGGGTTCCCCATACTTAGAACTGAAACTCAAAAAATTTTTTTTTTTCATATCCATACGTGTGGGATATGGATAGGTCACAATTTACCAATTTTCAATCAACTCAAATATAAAAATTAAAAAAAAAAAAACATTTGATGTCATAAACATAAACCTTATGCATAAAGGCTTATTCAGACCGGCGCGACGCGACAGCGCGACGCGATTCTTGTAGAACAATTTCCATGAAGTTCACATAAAAATTGTTCTACGAGTGTCGCGTCGCGTTGCCGCGTCGCGCCGGTTTGTAGGAGGCTTAAACCGTGAATACCTACAGGTTTCTACGGAACTCTCGGTGCGCGAGTCCGACTCGCACTTGGCCGGTTTATTTTTACTAAATCTGCTCTCCTGTAAAATTGCGACTTTGTAGATGTACGTTTCTCCGTTGCTGCCATCGATATGGAATTTGTTAAAGATGGCTCTCACAGTAATTTGAAATCTTTCTGTACATATTTACTCATCGGAAGTCTTCTTCTGGCTGACATGAAATACAAAGACAAAAGTACCAATGACCCTTGACTGAATTTAGAACTTCGGTTCTGATTAGGACTCTTAGAAATTTTCTATAATGGGTGTTTCAAATGGGGATTCTGAGCGCAACTCCCTCATTAGTAAGACAGCGCTAAGCATGCTTGAAATATTGAAGGTATTCAATTCTTAAGACTCAACTAAAGGTCCTAGCTCCGAAGTTCTTCCAATCACGCTTCTTAGATAAACTAGATTTGCATGCCTTGATGAGTAATGGATTTTTATTTGTTTGTTTGCTAAAGCTTTTGTTTTACTATTTACCACAAAACAATATTTTCTTTAAGACCAGGCACTCTAAAATAATTTCCACGCAAGCTCCGCCCACATGCACCCCTCCACTCCCCGCACTCTTGTCCCGCGAGCGATCCAAGCACAGAACAATATTATTCCGTGGATCCAAGCTTTGAGCCTACCGAACATAGATGGAATAGAGATGCCTTATTTATTTTAAGAAATAAAATAGTTTTTGCAATTAGGTTTTTAAATAAACACTAACTACTACACACTATATAAATATCTAGTTATTGTACACCATTGTTTATTAAAGGTAGGTAACCGTTACAAAAAAAAAAGAGTGATAAAAAGTTAGAGGTAAAGAGTTTAAAATAAAATTACTTTGTAATGATAGAATTCTTAACGCAAACGGCAATTTCATAAATAATTTATAATTTATTAAAATCTAGCCTTCTTGAGTTTGGTATTGGCGGATCAGAAATATTTGAAGTTTCAAAGCAATTCTCATCGTTCCAATCCTGTTCGTTTGATGACATATTCAGGATCTCGTATCATTTTTTTTTTGGATATAATTGATCTACCAATTCAGGCAGCAAACAATCCATATAAAAAGAAACTAATTTGGGTTCCATCTTCTTTCTCCAAAATTTGTCATCTTTTTCCAGTACTTCAATTTTTAATTTATTATCTCCGTACCATACAGCAAGTAGGCATTTTGCATATTATAATATTTTTATAAAATATTTATTTATAATAATCAAATCGCCTCCATAACATCCTATGTTCTCACAACGCTGTCCTTGAACGAATGATCGATATTAATATAAGGCGGCTGCATTCTAATCCAATTTATTGTTCTTTCTCTTTTGAACATATCTTTAATTGTCTTCGTTTCTCATAGTATCGCAATACGTTATAATAAGATATTACTCTTAACCTTTTGAGCGCCACGACAAAAAAGCAAAATCGTGCCCTCAGCGCCAAGCTATAAATTCATCCTTTAATACCTACAAAATTATAGTGAGTTCGAAATTATATCGATAAAGCACTAACCATTTATTTTTTTACATATAGTATGTTTTTAATAAAAGGTTACTATACCGGCAATGTATAATAAAGGAGTTTTATTTCATCCCGCTTTGTCTTTTATGACAGAAATGATACGATATGTGTCACAGTTTCGGCGTTAAATCCACAATTCAAAACAACAGTCGATAAAAGTAAGTCAATACCATCACAGCACTATGTTCAATCATGACGTACTTTCTTGTCATCATAGGATGACACTGGCGTAGCTGGCACGGCTTTTCTTAATTTGCCCGCTTCTGCACTAGAGGTGCGCATCTGATATTTATGAATAATATCGAAATAATAAGAGTAATTTTATTTTAATGGTTTTGCTTTTTATATACAGTAACAGCATTTTATTTAATACAACTTGCTTCTGCCCGCGACTTCGTCCGCGTTATATTTATTGCTCCCCCAACCCATCCCGTCGCATCGTATGTATATTTTTTTATGTGAAAAAGAAAAGTAATGTTTTTAATATTGTCCACGCATTTTTTTATAATTATTAAAACCTTCCGAAGGCCTTAAGGAACGTACAAAAATAAATCGGTCGAGCCCTTCTCGAGTTATGCGCTTAGCAACATTCATTTTTTTATTTATATAGATTTAATTTTCTCTGAAAGAACAACCAGTAATAATGCCTTAATGTACCACCACATAGGCACTGATGATGTCTCAGCTGAAATAAACACCATTTACTGTAGATATATAAAGTGTTCAAAAATTAACTGCAAGAATTTCGTCCACTTACTCGGCATCGAAAAACGAACACATCATTTCTTTTTTAATTTTTTTTGAGCATTTTAGTATTTTCACATAAATAAAACAATTTATTAAAATATTTTTTGTGCGCTGTACGTAGGGCTGCGCTTGCGGCCATCGTACCGCGCGCGAGCGACTCGCTAGCGGTTCCCCCGCCGCCCGCTACTCTTCCCGCACCTCTCGCTACCCTTTCCCGATCCGTTTAGTCGTCCGATATCCGTCGCGCGATACGGGTGTGATTCCCTGTGTCATTTACGGCAAATACGTGCGTTCGCGCAGTTTCGCGAATACTTTTAATAATACCGTTTACGTATTCCAATCGAGAGTACTTAGATATGGTAGTGTGCTACATTATGACTGGTGAAAGTTTAGCTGCGGCACGTAACCGTTACCGTGAACTGTATGGTGAGCAACGAGTGCCTGCTGTCCAAACAATCCTAGGAGTCTACCAGCGCTTAGTCAGCTTCGTCCTCATCAAGCAATAGTAGGCCACGACTCTCCGGTGACATTGAAGATTGAGTGCTGGAATACTTCAGCGACTGTGTATGGACATAGTGGCAACAACATTCAAATCGTGGACGAACTAAAAACTCGTATAATTAGTGCATTTGATTTAATTAAAAGTGACAGAGACACATTAATCGCAGTGCAAGGAAACGTAATACGTCGTACTAACTTATGCATTAGACAAAACGGTGAACACTTCCAGCACCTTTTGTAAATAAGGTAAAATTAAGACCATTAATTGTAAATAATTTTTAAATTATTGTAAATAGGTTGATTGAAATTGTTTAAACATACCAGGTTATTGGGCTAACTTAATTTAAACAGTAAAATATGCTATTTGTAAGTAGTTCGATAATTTGCCAGTCCAAAGTCTGTGAAATGAGATGGGAAAATTAGAATCAGCTGTTTACGAATTTGCGCCGTCGATTCGTGTGGCAGGGGTGAATGACTCACGCGTGCGGCGAGGCGGCCGCGGTGTCGTAGGCCGCCGGCGCCGGTGCGCATGCGGTGTACAGTGCGCATATTCAATAATTTTGTGCGAAGTGAAAATATTGCAAATCTCTGAAACGGGTTGTTATTTTGAAATCTTTTTTCGCCAATATTTTTTATTTGTAATACTAAACAAGTTCTTACTTTTCTTGCAGTTAATTTTTTAACACTTTATATAATTATTAGAATACGACAAAAATAGGAGAAAGCAAATTTAAATTATGAAATGAATTTGTTTTAATCGTTAAACGAAGTTTTTATACTCAACATTTGTAAGTACAAATATTATAATAAATACGAAGAAAGGGACAATATTATCCTTGGAAACACATGAAACTTAGTTCAAATATACCAGTACCAGGATCCAAGTTTATTTTATGACACGCCAGCCAAGCATATGGCTGTTCGAAATGGTTTAAATGAATTTTATTCTCTTTTTGATTACAAAATCTGAACTTCACTTTGTAGTTTTATTTGAAACAAATTACTTATAACACAATAGTATCGTAAAACAAGGATGTATGTTCCAATGGCTATAGTCTGATATACCGATCTTACAAAATGTATTGACATGATAAACGAATATTTTAATATAAGACTTAAGTCGTTCAGAATCCTGCCGGGGTAGCGAAATTGTTCGAAAGAGGTACCGTGGCCCTGGTATAGGCACTGAAGGAACTCGACTGGGTTTTAGTTAGTAAAAGTCTGACACGCCGCCGCGCCGTTCCGCTCCACCCAGAGCGTGAGACGACATTTGATGATTTCCCACCCACAAAAAAAAGTCGTTCAGAATAATAAAGTAATGAGAACAAACTACTGATACAAGTAAAGGAACAGCTCTATTTACAAATCGACCACATGTGACGTCATAGGACTGTCACGATTAGATGACACTGGCGCTCCAGGCACAGACAATATGACAGTATGGTGGAGATGGGCATTACACTCATTATGATTTATCGATAAATCAACTGACACCGACATTTAATGAGCAAGTAGTTCAGTATTTTTATAATTTTCATGATCCCTGAATCATTCAACTTCAATATCAGAAGTTTTATTTATTTATTGTTGAAAAATTTAATGAAATTAAATATAACGTAGGTTACCGTCGAAGTCGATATTCTTGTTATATTGATTGCTAGCTACATCACTACGTGTCACGATATGATGACTGTGGCGCTGAGGGCACTATGTTTTTCGAACTTTATAATTGGTGTTAGTTTTTGGCATCTTATGTTAATATGGATGAAATATAAAGAAAGAAGCTCAACTAATATAAATTAGGATGAGTCAAGGAACATAATTAGCAAAGGAAATAAAAAATACAATGTTGTTTTATGAGTTTTATTTACGTTTAAAAATCTGTCACGGTATCGTGACCGTGGCGTGCTGGGCACGTTTTGGTTTGTCATCTATACATGACTCTGGCGGTCAAAAGGATAAATTACGTATTGAGCGCGGGCGCAAGCGAAATAGATCCTCTCTCGACGGCGCACAGCGCGACACTGTATATAGTATATAATCTATGCGCGACACTGAGAAAGTGAGAAACCGGTTCGGCCGTTTTGTGCTAAACGCTAACGAATCAGAAATAAAGTTGAATATCGCGTGCACTCTTTGATCGTCTTTGAGTACGAAACTAAACGTCGTAAGTCTCAATTCTTATTTCGTTATTAACTAAAGTAATAATGGGCCTAGAGAAAAAATATCTTGTGGCTAGATAATAAACTATATTGTCTTACTGTAAATCCTTATTTTAGACATAAAAGACGAGATAGCTTGAAAAAAACATGTAATAATCTTAAAAACAGACATGATTTTCGAATGAAAAATGAATCGAGCGAAAATGTTATAATTACGTAACTGTCTTGCACATGAAAAGAAAAAGATCCAATAAATCATATGCATAAGTTTCATTTTGATAGTATGCGTGACTGTTCCAGAATATGTCTGGAAGTTAACATAACATTTTGGGAGCCTCCTCTTAACTTAAATTATTGTGGTTTGGTGGGAAGAAGTAGTGGCCCGTTGCATTGGACCCGATTTACGAGTTGTAAGTTGTGGGATCGAACCCAGGCAGGCGCTTTATATCGTGTAAATAATTTCATCACCACTGCTCTCATACCGCTGAAGGAAAACATCGTGAGGAAACTGGCATGTCCTAGAACCAAAAATTCGAAGACATGTGACATCTACCAACCCGCACTAGGCCCGCGTGGTAGATTACGGCCCACTCCCTCTCACTCAGACGAGGCCTGTGTCCCAGCAGTGAGAACAATATAGGCTTTATGATTGTGGTTTATATATTTTAATAGCATGGTTTGTAAAGATTATTATTTTTACAGCTTGGCAAAAAAGAGTCTGGAAAAAATGAAGGCGCCTGCTTAGCAGGTATGGCCACCCTGTATACTAGGACTAAAAGTGATAAGATACTTGTTGTTTTAATCCACAAACACGAGATCCCGGAAATTCTCATCAGTCAAGATTTCAAGACTTGATAGGCACACAGTCTTTTACTTTCACTGTATTTAGTAGATTGCGCATTATTTCGCTGGAATAACCTTTTATATATGAGTGCCATCATAATAACATAATGAAAACTTATTCAGTTTCAAAATTAAATAAATTACACTCAGGGATTGCCGATTGAACCAGATACACAAGACATAATGTTCAGCAATCGCATTTGCGGCCACCATCTAGGGTATTCACAACCATTCGATGGTTGGTATGCCTGTATCAAATTTGACATGAATGATACTGAACGAATCTTGTTAATGCTGACAGTTTATAGTCGACAAGAAGGCGACTTACAGCTGCTTACTGTCGGAAACTAATCGGAAGTCAGAGAGTACCTATAACATGTCGCATTCGAAAGGTACGGGCAATATCGAATAAACTTGAACAGTTGACTAATGAAGACGTCAGGTATGTCTATGTGGGGTACAGACACCAGCACATCAAGCTACTCGAAACTATCAAATTCTCCCAATTTACATTGAACCGAATGCTTTAGCGACAAAGTTAAAAATCTATGACAGATTGTAGTAGCGCGATGTGCTGGCGTCTGTACATAACATTATTACTATTCACATGACAATGAAAATTAAATAACACGCTAAAATTTAGATTTTATTTCAAAAGAAAAACGTGACATAACATCATTCGTGTATTCCTTTTCGGTGCTATGATAGATTTTTTCCATTAACACTGATGTGTCAGTTTTACATTTCTTATTTATGAAATCTAAATAGTGTAAAAATATTTCTTAGACGTTTTCGGCTCCCATTAGAACCCGTCTCCCTCGGTAATATATTACGTAGAATAGGCACCTGAAAAATAATAACTATAAATTATACTTTTTTTTTACTGTGGTATGCGATAATAGCATTAACAAAAAAAAAATACTTGCCTGTTTCATTATAGTGTTGAAATTTTTTGTCTAATTGCACACAGATCAAAGTCGTCTGATTCTTTCTTCCGCCAACTGTTTTGGTGTTTCTCCAGGTGTAGAAAAAATCCTTAATTTTTTTCACCTTCATTAACAATTTCTCTAATTGTACTGTGAGATTTACCTTGAAAAAAAATATAAAGACAATCATATTAATTCCATGTAGGTACATTTTTCAATTTCAAGTATCAAACATCAAGAGTTAACGTACACGCGATTTGTCAAACTAGAAAACATAACCTCAATAATCTATTAGTAAATAAAACAATAAAATGGCATGAAACTTATAATACCGATAAAACTTAGTATTAGAAAGGAAAAACAATGACTGGCATTGACTAAAAGATAAATTTCTTGGATAAATACCTGTCGTGTCGGCAGTTCTTTCGAAAACATTGTCAATCGGAGACAAAATTTGTTCCGCTTCAGATTCCGCCAAATTTCTTACGAAAACTTAGTATATCACAGCTCACACCACTACTCCTTATTGTTTTATTCATTTTTTATATGTTCAAAAGCATTAATAATTGATAGTTAATTAGAAATAAGTAAAATACAACTGGGAACATAACACAATGACAGATTAGCTACTTGTTGATGATATTTTTTTTTTTTTTAATTTATTCCTGACCATGGATACATGTCCTTCAGTCGTAATCATTAAACATACTACTCTTATTCTCAGCTAAGTACATCCCGAAACAATTAAATTTTTTCTACAGTATTCAGTAAATATCTAAATAATGAATTGAAATAAACTGTGTTGGAAAGTAATTCCTGAACGTGGCGGGGAACACATAAAAGAGTTTTGTTCTGCTATATCACTAATTTCACTGACAAGTAACAGTCTTTGCATGGCGAACGATTCACAGTCTAACGTGTTTTATATCCGCATTTTCTTCAGAACAATAGGTACATTTGCTTTCACTGATGAATCTTAGCTTCAATGTCTTCAGTAATTACTTTAAAATATGTATTTATGTTTTTGTTGTATTCTCTTCCGTTTCATCTTCACATTCTTCATCTTCAAAGTTTTCGTGTGATTCGTTCTCAATTAGTAGCAAATCATAGATCTCGTCGTAGAATAAAGCAGCTGTTTCAATGTTAACATTTTCGTAGAAATCTGAACTGTTAACATCAATTTCTTCAACATTATTTGGTTTTTCATCCATATCTTGAATTATATTAATAAATATAAAATTATTGAAAACTTTTTGTATCTTTCCCGCCAATCACCATTTTCCTTCCCACCGTATTTCTTGTTGATGATAAACAAAGCAGTGCTGCCAACAAAAAAAAAAAAAAAAAAAAAAAAATATATTTTAGTTCCAATGGTTACCACGACAGACTCTTTTTTGCCAACCTATATGTTTATTCCGTGGAACTTTGGAATGTTGATGGTTACACATTTGGCCGTATTAATTTGTATTTCTTCCTACAATATGTTATGTGTGACTGTTTGTTTTCCCTAATGAATAAAATAAAGATTATAATAAACATGTTACGATCACAAATCAATAAACAACTTAGCATTGAGATGCAAATTGCGAAAAACGTAAGAAAAATTTAATTTCGCGGGCTATCCTGAAGCCAACGACGCGACGTGACAGGCGACTCATGTAGAACAATTTCTATGGCAATTCAGGGAATTTGCTACACAAAAGTCACGACGCGCCTGTATGAAGAAGCCTTTAGTTACACGACGGTTAAGAAGCAGCTACTACGGTACCATGAGTCAGTCCTTCAAGAATCAGGCCAAGTGGCCAAGTAGGTAGTTCCTCTTGCAGAAATTACTAAAAATGAAGTATTGTAGACATGGGCAAAAGTAAGTCCGAACAAACGAGGCGAAGTGGATTAGCTGCGTGATCAGCTGTTACTCCTTTAGAATATTTTTGTGTTATCAGCATGCAACTTAGGAAAAGCTTTCTCATTGTGGTATAGTACTAATCTCGTATGTATGACAGAGCCTAAAATCTCGGCAGTAGGTACTAGTGTTACAAAGGACTCGAGTCCTCGAGTCATAATTTTCAACCGAAGAAAAAATACGGAGGAGGTTCTCTATTCGACGCGTATATATATTTTTTTTTATGTATGACCTGACCACGCATAACTTTTTACTTAGTGGCCCGATTGTGATAATTCTTCTTTTATTGAAAAGGGTATACTCCGAAGGTGGTCCCATATCAATTTGGAAAACAAAATCGAACCCTAAGGGTCGGAAAACCTGCCAGGGTCGCGAGATTGTTCCAAAGAGATACCGTGACCCTGGCACATGGGCAACTGAAGGAACGCGAGTGGGTCTTAGTCAGTAAAAGTCTGACACGCCCTCCCGCTCCAAGCAGAGCGGGAGAAGCCATTTGATGATTTCCCATCCAAAAAAAAAGGTCGGAAAACAGGGGATGATTGATTGTTCACTCACTGATTGTAATATATAACAACGCATAACTTTAAACCAGATTAGTCCGATTTTGATAACTCTTTTTTTATCCAATAAAAAAAGAATTATCAAAATCGGACTAATCTTATACTTTTATTGTAATCAAAAACACAATGAGAAATGTAAGATGGCCCAAAAATCTTTCATAATTTTTTAATTCTTAGAATACCCCTAAAAATGGAACGCCCCTAAAAAATCTCAATCCTCTTATTTACCCCCTAAATTTGGAAAAACCCCTAAGATTTTGTGTCTACAGTCTTACTGAATGTCAAGTATAACTATAAGTAAGTAATAAATTAATTTTATGGATATCTAACCTATTTCATTTTTAAAATCTATGATCATATCGAGAATATTTGTCTTTAATATTATTTGTATTAGCGACACTGACCTCTATCTAATACGCTGGACTGGCTATCCCATACAAAATGACAACTATTTGCTGTGCCGATTCAAAGCGCCCCCAGTGAGAGTTCTAAGAACTAATAAGATTGCAAATGGCCGTTGTTTGTTGTATTTGAGCTAAGCGTCTCTGCGAAATAAAAAGTTTTCTAAAGTATTTACTGTGATTGTGATTTAGATTAAAGTGTTATAATAATGACAGTGATTATAACATAGCTTGTATTGTTCGTCCAACATGAAATCGTGCGTATATTGTAAAACACGATACGAAAAAGGCAGTGGTGTCACTTTTCACAAGTAAGTGTATCTAAATCATAAATACTTATTAGAAAACCGCTTAAAGCAGTGTATTTTTACAATAATAAACGTTTACGTTTATTATTGTAAAAATACACTGCTTCTGTTCGAGTTTACGGGATTTTACGAACATTTTTACTTAACCAATAACTTTTGTTAGGGATGTCAAAATTCATATCGATACTTTCGTAATATTATATTAAGATGTAAAAAAAAACATGCTTAACAATAATGTTTATCATCTTTGTTAAAATAATAATACGCACATTATTATGATCTGTAATAATAGCAAAACACTTTAAGGTTTATTATTATTAGAGTCAATAACAAATAATTTAACACCTATGATTCATAATTCTCATTAAGTGTTCTATATAATTATAGATATACTATATTATTTTAATTTTTTACCCATACCTACTATAATGTTTCTTTTAATTACAGGTTCCCCTCCGATTACACTCTCAAACTTTGGTTAAAAAATATGAAGGTTGTCAATTGGACTCCAACCATGTATCATTATCTTTGTTCTAAACACTTCACGGATGGATGTTTCATAAAACATCAGTCACGGACTACATTGAAAAAATGCAGTATCCCCACAATATTTCTTGGTGAGTGTACATTCATAGTACCTAAGTAAATACTTTGTCGGTATCCAAGAAATATTATTGATTATCTTAATAAAATAAAACTTTTGTTTTTCTCAGAAACTAATTTGTCCTTGGTACAAACTGAGATGCTTAAAGACGCTGACCAACCATCGAGATACCAATGCCAGAGTGATATTGAAATGAACTTGGATAAATTTAATTTACCTTTAGTACCTGTGCAAGTCGGGTTAACAAATTATGATTGCAAATATATTGAAGTTAATCCAAAAGAAATATTGCCATGTGAAGCCCATGCAGGTAGTTATGTAAAAAAAAATTATCTAAAATACTGAACATGGTTTACTGATGTACTAAGTTGGCGACTAACAGTGGTTAAATACTAATACTAAACAATGTTTAATTTTGTGCCCTTGTGTAATTTTTTTTTTAAATATACGCGTTCATATCGCATGTTCTTTGCGTATCGGAAAACGTAAAGGTGGACCGATGACCTGATGAGAGTCACTAGAATCCGATGTGGCGACGCTTGGGGGAGGCCTATGTCAAACAGTGGACGTCTTTCGGCTGAAATGATGATGATGACATACCTTTCCAAATTATTTTCAATGATATTTTCACTATCTAATCATCCTTCTTTGAATAATATAAGTAATGAAATATAATTTCTTGTTACAGTTCCAAGCACAAGTTACAACACAAGCAACTGTAGTACACCAAAGATATCTAGAACTTTAGCGGAAATCTGTTCTAGTGTAAAATTAGATCACCGCTACGAGAACACCCCAAAATCTTCCAAAATTAAATTGGAAAGGGTCAAAAGAGCCTTGAAAATGTCACAAGCCCGAATTAAAGTATTGTCTCAAAATGTGAAACGTATGAAAATTACCGTGTCTACTTTAAGATCTGTAATTGCTGATTTAAAAAAAAGAAAACTGGTATGTGATGAATGCTGAAAATATGCGTACTACGAAGAAATACCGCCTTGACGACGATGATCCATCCTCGTTACAAACCGAGTTAGGTGAATTTTTACATATATTTTGGGCTATACCCGACTCTAATATTAATGAGACTTCCAAACAATGCATTGGCTATATTGCAGGTTTTGTAATTCGATCGATTCGAAAAAAAATTAAATGTGATGAATGTTTAATGGCCTGTGAAGCTGTACCACTAGATGCAGTGTCAAATAGGAGAAATGGGGTAGCACTTATTATCCAAAAGCAGAGAGGTGGTTTAACTGTGCCCTCTGTGAGTGTAGTCAATATTTGTTTTATGGTGGAATCATTATTCCGACAAGCATGTAAATATAATAAAAATAAACCACCTATAGAGTTGAATTTTCCTGCAGTACTCACTGCAAAGGTAATAAGGAACCTCTTAACAAAAACAAATGAACTGTTTCCTGAGCTAGAAGATCATTTTAGAGATAGTTATGTCTCAGACAATTTTCACAGTCATTTAAATATTCTTTTAAAAGAAATAATAACTAAATATGTAAACATCCGTTTGTTCGCAGAAACAAAAAAATATTCTTTATTAATAACTGGAGAGAAGGTTAGACATTTTTTGACTCGGCAAATAATATGGGCTCGACAGTAAGTTTTAATTAAACAGTTATTAATCCATCACGAAATAAAAACTTCTACCGGCAACGTTCAGGACAATAATGTATCCATATTAACTAATTCTAGTGCAAAGCGTGCTAAAATAAATAAATTTAATGTTGATGATTTTACGAATGCTGAAAATGTGCGTACTACGAAGAAATACCGCCTTGACGACGATGATCCATCCTCGTTACAAACCGAGTTAGGTGAATTTTTACATATATTTTGGGCAATACCCGACTCTAATATTAATGAGACTTCCAAACAATGCATTGGAAAACTTTTTATTTCGCAGAGACGCTTAGCTCAAATACAACAAACAACGGCCATTTGCAATCTTATTAGTGTCAAAAAAATATTCTTTATTAATAACTGGAGAGAAGGTTAGACATTTTTTGACTCGGCAAATAATATGGGCTCGACAGTAAGTTTTAATTTAATAAAATATGTGATTTCAGAATGCTTTTTTATTTCCCTGTCCCCCTCCCCTGCGGTAATTAAGTTGTTACAAGTTAATTACCGTAATTACAGACCTAATAAAAATTTATTGTGTCTCGTACCACATGGCGACATACGGTATCTGACTAGTAAAAGATAATCCCTTCCTTTAAAGAGTGCACGATAAGACAATTAGAGGTACTTAATTTACTATTTTACAGAATTTTATTATTTATTGATCCGATAGTTAACTTTTATCCGTTAAAGGGCGAATTTCACCAAACTTTTATACCTAGATTAAGTCATATCCAGAGAATACATTTTGAATTTTTGACAGTTCATTCGTACTGAAACTGTCAAACGTCGATTTAATTCCCAGGATAAAAGATATCTGACGTTGCTAAAATCTGCCCTAAGGAGAACAAGGAAGGGGTCAACTTATTATGAATTACAGTCCATAAACAGTACTATATACTGCTATTTCAAGTTATGTTTTATATGTAAAATATCTGTTTATTACGACTATCTATAGTTCATTGGTTTAGTTAGGTACTCAACTAGTGCAGACATGTCTTTTTATTTGTGTTTTAGTAACAAAATATTTGCCTATATTACTTGTTTTAAATTAATTATCTATGATTTTAGTAAATCCTAACGTATTTTATGTTATAAAACGTATTCCACGTTTTAAAAACATTACGTTTAGAAGACAACACGAATGTTACATGTTAATAATTATCTAAACCAATTTAATTTATAGAAAATAGTAACAAAAATAGCGTTGGTAATATTTCTATCATTGTAGTCGATATCAGAGAAGTTTTTATCGATAACAAACCATTTGTTGTACATCACTAGTATTAGTTCCATTCCCCCTCACTGCTGCCGTCAGCGCCAAAATGGCGATTTTCAAATAGGCACAATAAATTGATAGCGGTAGCCAGTCCAGCGTATTAGATAGAGGTCAGTGATTAGCGACGATAGAAATTTATTTTAAAAAGAAATATTTTTTGTGGTTTTATGGAGAGTGTCAAGTATGGCATTAGTAAATTTCCCATACAAAACTTAGTGTCGTGTGCAAACTGTAGAGGTTGTATGCCTCACGATTGTACAGGCTGGTCAATGGTCATAGATTGTACAGGCTGGTTATAATTATGACATTTGGAACCGTCATAATTAATCTATACCAAATCTATACTATATAATATTATAAAGCTGAAGACTTTGTTTGTTTGTTTGATTGAACGCGCTAATCTCAGGAACTGCTGATTGGAATTGAAAAATTCTTTTTGTGTTGGGTAGCCCATTTATTGAGAAAGGTTATAAGCTATATAACATCACGCTACGGTCAAAAAGAGTTGAGCAGCAAACGAAAAATGGACGAAAACTGGCAGGCAATTCGACGCCACGGGAAGGGGAGCGAAAATTTGACGCGGACGAAGTCGCGGGCAGAAGCTATTAAAAATAATAGGGAAAATTCTATAAAAACAGAGCTTTCTGCGATAATTCATTCCATATTGTTCCATATCCAGCAGTTAAGAAGTATTAAGAAAATAAAAAAGAGAGTCCTGAAGAACTATTCTTTACTCATTACACCTAGGTACGTCCTGGTCCTGGCCATCACCATCCCGCCAGCGAACCTTCTCCACAGTAGTACAGCGTCAACAATTTGTCTATAGGGTTACTGAATGTCAAATATTACCATATTGTTTTTTTTTTTTATTATCTATATTTTTTCATTTAATAATGTATTTCTATTCAAATGAAGTACGGTCGAATTTCGACCAATGGGCGATCACTAGTTAAAGTAAATATACTATACTGTAAATATACTATACTTACTATACAGTTATTGAGTCATTTACAACAACAATGGTTCCTTTGGCGCATCGCCAAAATTGGTACCACAGAACATAAATATATACTGGAGATTCCGATTCTAACGCCGCCATCTTGTTTTATCAATATTTGACAAATGTCAACAACGCCCCCCTGTCTTTGTCATTGTGCCTTAGTGCTGCCAACCCGCACGATAATTGGCCGTAGTTAAGTGAAAAGGATCCTATCCTATCCACACGTTACTTTTGAAATATCGAACTTTGTAGTTCAAGAGGTTTATTTTTTTTGTCAGTGCAATATTAACTTGTTTTTTTTTATTAGTATTGGTATATAAACATATTCTGTTAAAAATACTAGTTAAAAACCAGAATGTTTGAATTGTTTATGCTGAAAAAAAAGAAGCGCCAAACCATTGGTTCTAAAGTTTAAATATACGAAACATAAAGCTATTTTTAGCTAGGTCATTTTTACTGACCACAGTATGTATGGTTTGGATCCTTTTTGCATAACTACGTCCAATTATACGCGTATAATAATTATTTTAGCGTAAGATACAACCTCTGCCAGGGTCGCGAGATTTGTTCGAAAAAGATACCGTGGCCTTAGCATATGGGCAACTGCAGGAACACGGGTAGATTTTAGTCAGTAAAAGTCTGACACGCCCTTCCGCTCCACCCTAGAGCGAGAGACGTCATTTGATAATATAATATAATATAATATAATCCACAACTATCACACAACGCCATCTAGTCCCAAGCTAAGCAGAGCTTGTGTTATGGGTACTAGACAACTGATAAACATACTTATATATTTCTAAATACATACATATTATAGATAAATTACACCCAGACACAGAACAAATGATCGTGCTCATCACACAAACATTTGTCCTGGGTGGGAATCGAACCCACGACCTCCGGCATAGCAGTCAGGGTCACTAACCACTAGACCAACAGGCCTGTATTTGATGATTACCCACCCACAAAAAAAGATATTGTACAACCTTTTAGCTTGATGTTTTAGTTTACCGACGAATCTTGCGGTTTGATGAAAATTGCTATTGTGAGAATGACTTAAATTACTTGTTACATTGCTTTGTGATAAGTAGAAGACTTGTACAAATGAATTAATAACAAACAGTGTGTGGAAGTGACTCCGCGAATATTCAAACTGTGTCATAAACTCATGACGAAGAGTAGTTGTCCTGTTCAAATTGTCTCGGCAATTCGGCATGTATTGTTTGTGCATGCATAATTCATAAATACCGCTGCACGATTACTATCATTGGTGTTCAAGAAAATTCACAACACTAATTCTATTTTGATTTAATTTAATTCTATTTATTGTCACGAAACAGTAAGAAAAAAAACTCAAAACGGTAGTCATCCGAACGTAATAAAATCGTCACAACTTCAAGCTATGAGAAAACATGAATTACGGTTTGAGCTGTTAGCGCCACTGGTATTATCAGTAGTAGGTACATGATTAGTTGTCGTTTGTTAGCATCAATCAACTCAGCCTGTCGCAATCCACTGCTGGACATAGGGCTTAGCATTCCGCATACAGTCTGTCCCAGCCACTTTCTTTAGATCGTCGGTCCATCTAGCTGGGGGGCGTCCCATGCTACGCTTGCTGATACGCGGCCCTCAGGACTCGTCTGCTCCATCGGCCATCGGTTCTTCGACAGGCATGACCAGCCCACTGCTACTTCAATTTGTTTACGAGCTATGTCTGTAGCTCTGGTTCTTTTCCGGATAATTTTATTTCCGATCTTATCTTTCAAAGAAAGTCCGAGCATAGCCCGCTATACAGCGTGCTGAGCGACTTTTAAATACCAAATGTCATTTATTCAAACTAGGCTGAGAGTCACCACTTTTTGAACGTCAAAGTAACTTAGGACAGTGCCCTAAAACATCCATCCTTCACCATTTCCTAGTGCTTCAGCTGGATAGAGAAGTGGTGCAACAAACTCCCCAGCAGCACAGCTGTCTTTTAAGTTAGAAGAGCTTGACTCTATACAATAATACTAGCTTTTGCCCGCGGCTTCACCCGCTTGGATGTCGGAAATTAACGCAGGTATTTCGTAAAATAAAAGATTTTTTCTAAAATAAAAGTAAGTTATAGCCTAGCCTAAGTTACTCCTTATTAAATCAGCTACCTGCCAATAAAAATTCCGTCAAAATCGGTCCAGCCATTTCAGAGATTAGCCGGAACAAACAGACAGGCAGACAGACAGTAGACAGACAGACAGACAAAAATTGTAAAAAATATTGTTTTGGTATATGTACCGTGTATACAACCATATACTCTTAGTAAAAAGCGGTTATTTTAATATTAAAAACCGACTCTCCAATTTTATTTATTTGTATAGAGTATAGATATACCGTTAGGTACGGGGTTGAGAAACAAACATCCAATCATAGAAATGTTCAAATTTATAATAATTAGGAGTACCTAAGTACGTTTATAATTCATATTACTTCTTAAGTACTGCTTCATACTACTTCTCTATTCTTTATTAGAGTATCATGTGTGTTTGATGTACTTAATAAAACTAATAATATTCAAAGTAAGAAGACTGCGACATAGAGCTGGATTGAATTAAATATAAGTCTTCCTAGTTTTTCTTAACACTCCTATTCTACCTACACAGACACTCAATTATTTACCAGATACCAAATCGAACATACTTATAGGAATGGTACTTTGGCCAGTGTCTTCACCCGTAAAGCTGTCGGAAAATATCACCCAGGAACCTACTACCGGGATAAAGTATCCTATATGATAAGTATCCAGGATAACCAAAAATCCAAATCCATCCAAAAATCTAAACATCTAAGCCTTATTTCGCGGTCTCTTACTTGGAATAATATAATGGATAGGTTTATTTTGAGTACTTCGAACACACATGATATTCGCATTTACTATAAAGCCAAAGTAATATGAATTACAATCCTACTAATCCTGCACTAACCTACTGCTACCAACCGGGACGGACGGACGGCCCGCTAGCCACTCTGCGTCTATTTTATATAATCTCTGATATCTTCTAAAATATTAACTTTAATGATATGCTGCAAAGTGCAATTTTGATTGACATGAAATGTACAACGTATCTTATGTATTTAATTGGATAAAGAACGATACGGTATTGTTTAAAATAGCTTGGTTAATGACCCAGATTTTTTTTTGTAATATATAACAGATAAAAGTGGTTTTTCTAGGGTATCCTTAGGAAATAAACATAGAGTATCATAGATTTTTTCATCGATATTTTTAAAATATATAATTCCGTGGTACATTAATTTGATCTATCTCGTAAGGTTAAGCCAGCGTTTGCGATTTAAGCGCACAAAAAATATGTTTGTTACGACATCACATTAGAAATGTTTGAATTTCTCAGCTTTTCTCTACTATAATATGTATGTAACAAACTACTTTTAAACCTTCCTCTAAATCACTCTGTCTGTTGATCAAAAACGCATTAAAATCCGTTGCGTAGTTTAAAAGATCTAATTCTAAGCGTACAGACGCAGCAAGCGACTTTAACCTCTAAGTCCCTGAGATACCACATTTGGTATAGACACAATGGTTTTTAATTGTGTCTCTAATTAGCGGCATTCAACGGGTTAATATTATGCAAAAACTATCTAGAAAAAAAAAAAACGCCATCCAGTGGATGTCTACGCAACTTTGGTGTCAAACGATACGATGAATTAACTTACACCGCCACCGATTAGGGATTCTGGGAATTAACCAATGAATACGCACATACTACACACGGCTATAGCCAACCCAGCCAGCCTTGACCTATAGGTCAAGCTATATTATTTCCAGTTTTAGCTGACCTCACATTGTATAGGCTCTTCGTACAATCAGATGTCAGTTTATACTGGAAATGTATAGCTTGACCTGTAGCCGTGCGTATTATAAAAAAAAAATTCAAATATTGAGATCAACAATTGAGATAAAAACTATCCTATCTTTTAAGTTGGACCAAATTACAAATAATTAAAAACTTTGGTAACAATCTGTTATGTAGTTTTGGAATTTATTGGCAACATACATCGTGACACAAGATTTTTATATATATAAGATTTAATATTCCCCATTGCACAGCTGTTGACTGCTCAAATATGAGGTTCCACATAGTTGCCCAAATACGTATGTTAAAACACGAAAAATATGAGATAAAGCGTTCCGAACATAATTTTTGGAAGCCCAATATTACATCTAGACTGAGAAATTAGTATACCATACCAAGAAAACTAGGCTTGGGGATTTCGTAGTCTACAACCCATCTAGTTTCGCAATGTCCGTCCGTCTGACCGCAGCTTAACCAGTCAATTACCGTAATTACAGACACAATTAAAAAACGATTGTGTCTATACCATATGTGGTATCTCAGGGACTTAGAGGTTAACTCAAAGATTCTTAGTACTAGAAAGCTGTAATTTGATATGAATATACATATTAGTCACGCCGACAAAGTGATAAAATAACATCTAGAACATGTTTTTTTTAGGGTGGCATACACGTAAATTGGGAATGTTTTTCCAGCCTTCCCTTCCAGCCTGAGTGCTGTCCCTCTCACCCCTGCAAAAAGCTTCCCCAAAGCAAAAACAAATTCATCCCGTGGTCATCCAGGACAAGGAAATGTGGACTAAAGTGTCCAAATAGTGCGTCGATTATAAAATTAGTTCCACTAACGCCCGCTCTACCCAACAGTTTATAAAATATAAAGTACCAGTATGGTATAGAAAATATAGTATTAAAAAGGCTATAGTGAACTTAAAAAGCTCTTATGAGTTAGAGAAGTCATGTTTTATTTAACAAAAAGATCCCTTTAGCACTCGAAAAAAAAAGAAGAGGCTTGGTGACCGCTATGAATTGCTAAGTTTGTATGCATGATACTTATGTGGCCTAATAATCTATATTTTTATGCTTGTCATGATTTTCTGGACATAGCCAAGCGGTGGGTCGATTCTTCTCGTGACCAAAAGACAGGCCTATTTTTAAGCCAACGTATTAATGAATAACGTATGACTTAAATTGAGGTATTTTCCCAGCAATGAGACACTATGAGCACTCGAAAATGATAGTCAAATCAGCACATAATTAATTTCTAGAATATTTTTAATTTTATTTGTTTGAGCGATGTACATACAACTATACTATGCAAAATATTATGAATTTTAGAACTTGACTGATAGTAAAAATATCCGAACGATCGGGACAGCGAATGAGTGCTTTGTTCGCTTTGTTTTTCATGTGTTTTTCATATACCTACGACGAGCGAGCACCTGATGGCTGGATGACATTGACATATGACGTCATGTTATGTTTTATCTGCCTATTTCGTAAAGAATTTTAACAAATTTTAGTTTACGAGTAATTAAGTGGATTTAACTTATTGATTAATTTGACCTTCACGTCTGGCACATCTTCCACTTGGGAAAATAGAAAACGAAACAATGGCGAATATCCCAGGACCAGGTGCAGTGGCTTCAGCGCCTGAAGATCTTCCGCCTCCTTATTCAGCTGTAGTGGGTAATCCACAATACGGCTTCGTGGCGCCAGGAGGCGAGCCGCTTACGGCCGCAGCAGGCCCGTACCCGCAGCCTAAGCAATTCACAGCGCCGGGGGTGTACCCGCACCCCACCATCACAGTGACGAACACTCAGCCTCAAGCGGGTGACATGGTGCCGCCACAGCCTGCTGTGCCCATGGGAATCGTTCTACCGCCTGCAGTCGGAACTGAACCAACAACAATTAATTGCTTTAACTGTGGAAAAATTGTCACAACAAGAGTTACATACACAACGGCCTGGCATACTCATTTAGTCGCTGGATCCATATGTGTTATTACTATGTAAGTACATTATCTTGTTCCTAATTGTGATTCAACTAAAACAACTACTGCTGGATCATGTCCTGCAGTGGTTGTGTTATGAGACTACTCTAGGCTTCAACACAGCAGCTGTACACGTGCTGGTGCTAGTATTATATAGGAAGCTGCAGGGTAAAACTTTTTCTTTTTTTTGGAGTTTTAATAAAATAAAAGATCAGCTTAAACTGGTTTTTGTTACCATTGTTGTGTGATCCACCCTCCAGTTAAATAATTATATACATTTTTGCCATTTTTTAGTACAAAATGTGACCTCTGACCTAATTAAATTATAATAATAATACCAGCCTACAACCATACACAAATACCAGCCTGTATTAACTATTACCAGCCTATTATATTTCTACTGCGGGGCGAAGGCCTCTTTTCAATATTGAAGGCAGAGTATTGATTATTACACTTGCTAAAGGCAGGTTGTCCCACTCACCAAATCTGCTATTGACTTTAATCTGTTAACAATTCTTCTTCTGTGGTTCCAGGGTTTGCTCTCTTTGCTGTCTTGGCCTCGTCCCATACTGCTTCGATACCTTCAAAGATGCTGAGCACTACTGCCCCAATTGCAATACTTTCATTGGTAAAAGTACCAAGTGTTAATTGGGTGAAGGCACTACAACACGCTGTGCTATGAAGATTCCAGCTTCATAAATATTGAAAACGAAAATGTAAAAAAAATATATAAAATTGTAAGAAGCAATTATGGTGCCATCAACTCCTCTATAAAAAGCCATGTGTCCCTAATTGCTAGTGGTTATATTACTTGTCTTTCCGATTCTTAAAACGTGAATTCACAACTATCTATGACTAATATTTAAATATATAAATGTTGATTCACAATATTGCACAAGGTACTTCACCTGCAGTGTTATCAGCGTATAATGAATGGCAATTAAACTATTTATTCACAGTACACATAATGGTTTAAAATGCAGGTGAAGTTGTGCATAAGGAGCTATAAATTAACTCATAAACTCTTATGAATTTGCGTCAAATTAAAGAGAAATAAGGATCTTTTAAAAATGATGTTCAGGTGTCTTAGACTGTCCACTGCGTCTTCCGGGACTGGTTCCTGATGCAACTAAGGTTTATGTTAATTTCTTGCTCTTCCATTATATACCAGAAACAAATCCCCAAGCGGGCCTTCTCTGGCCATTGGGGACGCCCAATCTCTGCCTGACGCTGTGAAGGGTCTAGATAAAATAACAAAGGAATAAATATTGAAATAATTTACAAATCATTAAATTATGACCTCAATTTTATGCGTCTACCACCATTTTAAATGTGGTTGATGAACTTAATTGATAACTATTTTGGAGCTGAATCACATCAATGTAGCTAATTGTTAAACGCGTTGTTTTTGCGCTGTTTGCCCCTGACGTTTACATTAACAGAAGTATAGCATAAATTGGTTTTTATCACTATGATACAATTGTTTGTTGGTGCTTACTGCATATTAATGTAAAGTGTGTTTCACCTGATGTTCATGACTGTTCAATTGTTTTACTCATGTGCATATTTCTGGACTACAACACTATAGACAATCCCCTGATATGCACCTGAATATTTACCTACTGAACAAAATATCAACACACATCATTGTTCACATTTTTATGAATACTATAAAATCCTCACAAAATTATAAGTACCATTAAAATACCATCAAATCGATTTTGTTCTGCAAGTTTTATAAGCATTCCATCCATTTAAAATGTTATATTGTAGTAATTACCTACTTAAAAAAAAAAACAAGTTTTGCTGAAAAAAATGTTTAGTTTTTTGATTTCATGAAAATATACATAAAGATAAAAGGAACAACCAGTAAACAGCAATTTATGCTAAACATTAACAGTTAACATTGTGACTGAAATTAGACTGAATTATTAAGATTGTAAAAACTGTGAAATATAACAACATAATAATAAATAGTTGCTGCAACAACGTAATAAATTCGTAATATTTTTATTGGATGTATGTTATCACTGTCTACTTAGTTTTAAATGCAAAATAATTTTAGTAAATAAACGTAATCCATTTTTTTAAGGGGTAATGTTATGAAAACCTATTGTATATGTTCTTCATTCACTGTTTACAAAATATATAATAAGGTATTTATACTGTAAACTTACTTTGTTTTTCTTTCACGTATTTAAATTATAAGGGTAGTATAATAAAAAGATTATGTATGGTAGATGGGAAAATAGCCCATTCCCAATTTCCCATTCTATTACTTACTTAATTTTACTGCATCGCAAAGTTGGAATCATATTCAATCACAGAAATATTATTTATTATCAATCAATAGGTGGGTTGATGGATAGATCAAAATCAAACACATGAAATGACCTACACGAAACTAAAATTTCTGTAGAACTGTTTTCAACTTTGGATAAAAATACTGCTTGTTGGATTAATTCTGCCATCTTCAGAGTTTTAATGCCGTGCTGGTTATTTATCCAAAAACTTCGCTACAGTTCGGCTTCTGGGATGATGTGATCCCTTCTAATTCATTGAATTTAGATACTTCCGTCATACATTTCTTATAATTTAGAGTTACTTTTTTTATTATTTGAGCACTGTACATTTATCATGTAAATACATACCGCTTAAAATCATAACCCTCTTTGCTTCGCCGTAGTCGGATAACAAATATGTCCACAAATGCCAGTAACCTTTAGTATGCCGAACGTGGATCCATGCAAGACACAATGACACATTAATTTAATTGTTACTGTCATTACGCCATTCAACCGGTACCTAAATAAAGTTTAAATTAGAGTTATAGATCAGCCCTGATGCCAAATACGAAGTATAAGCGTATAGCTGAATACATTTTACTACTTTCAGAAGTACAAGGACGTCGTGAAGTTAATTTGATTTTGCATCCATGGAGCACCTGCTTTACCTACTGGTGATTCAGTGATAATATTGTCCTGACTGACTTGTATGTAGGCCTTGGGTTCGAATTAGGGAGTCCACATATCACTGAGCAGTTTCCTTTACTCTCCAGTTTCGTTGGTTAGTCAGTTTCGCTGATTGGTCAGTTTTGTGGATTAGTCAGTTGCGTCACCTTGGGTTTCCACTGTTTACCAATTTCCTTGATTCGACTGTTTTATATGCAAACTCGAAGCATTTCATCATCATCAGCTTACAGCAGTCCACGGCGGGGCGTAGGCGTCTTTAATTGCACGCCAAGCTCGATTCTCGGCAACTCTCACCCAGCTTCTACTAGCCACCCTGCTGTGAGTGCCGCTATGCGGTCTTCACTCAAGAACGGCTACACCAATCATCGGTTGTACAGCTAATATGGCCGGCCCGTTGTCACTTCAGCTTGCTTATAATATTCTGCTAAGTCAAAAAACTTTGGTTCTCTGCCGGATCACCCTTTCCGGATTTTTTCCTTCAAAGAGACTCCTAGCACAGGTCGCTGAGCGAATTTATGGACCAGTTGGAGTTGGAGGATTTATATCAATTCAAAAATTACATACCTATCTAATTGCACTGTAAAGGAGTCGGTCAGTCAATAAGATGAACCTAGTTGCCCATTCCAAAGTGTAGTAGGTACCTACCTAAGGACAGAAAGGGCAAAGAACTCCACGGATATTCAAGCGGAGGGATGGTGGACCTCGACACGGGATGCAGCCGCTGCAAGCAGTCCAAAGAAGCTATGCCATCCTTGGAGAGCAAGCTGACCAGGCGCTGAGGTATAACGCCTGGTGACGGAGACCATCACGGGACACAGCTCGCTAAACAAACATTTCCACATAGTAGGCATAACCGATAGTTTGAGCAGTCTGTGCAGAACATAGGTATATGGGGGCTGAAGAATCTGTTACGCATGTTGTTGTTTGAATGCACAGGTGTCACCCAAATTAGAATAGAAACCGTGGGGCCACCCAGATAGATCTTTTGAACAGTTGAGACTAGGAGACTTAACTTATGGATAGGACAACATAGAACGAATAGGAAAACTGACCAGTGATACACGGACTACTGTTGTTTGACGTCCAAGAGCCGATTTAATTTTTTTTTTAACCCAGGGCCCAAATGCGTATTTTAGCTAGGACCAAAATGTATACATGGATGCAACGGATTAAGGAATTGGATGCCAACATTCCTCACGTCATTCGCCATCATCATTTCAGCCGAAAGACATCAACTGCTGGACATAGGCCTCCCCCAAGCTCCGCCACTTCGACCGGTTTTGTGCTTACCGCATCAAGTGGATTCCTGCGGCCTTCACAAGGTGATCGGTCCACCTTGTTGGAGGCCGTCCAACTCTACGTCTTCCGGTACGTGATCGCCACTCCAGAACCTTTCGGCCTCATGAGTGTATCCCATCCACCCCGGTCGTCCCGCCCCGTTGACAGTTAGCAGTTGGGAAAAATTGTTGCATCGACCCCGGTTGAACCGACCCGTCGTTTAACGGGGTGGATGGCACAGATCTAGTCGCATCTACCCCGGTGTGTTTTTAATGAAGCGGACAGCACAGATTGAGTAGCATGCGCCCCGGTAGTGTATAAAGAGATTTTTCATTTTCTTACACATTTTGTATGTCAGCTAGAAAACGCTTTATGTCTTTGAAGTACCAGGTAGCCATAACTCTGTAGGAGCTCATCTAACCCGTTGTGTCAGCTAGAACACGCCTTATGCCTTCGAAGTACCAGGTTGTCATAACTGGGTAGGAGCTTGCTGAAAATAGGAATGTCAGCTAGAAAACGCTATAAGGCTTCAAAGTACGAGGTTGTCAAACTTGGTAGGTTTATTACAACAATATCTGGTTGACCGAGCTTTGCTCGGTATTTTTTGGTAAATTATGTTTAAAATAATAAGTTTATGTTCAAGTTGATTATCGATAAAGTTGGTCATTGAAATCAAGAATAAAACGACATTTTATAAAAATGAATCCTAGCTAGATCGATTTATCGCCCCCGAAACCCCCTGTATACTAAATTTCATGAAAATCGTTGGTGCCGTTTCCGAGATTCAGATTATATATAGATACATATATACAAGAATTGCTCGTTTAAAGGTATAAGATTTATTGATTCTGAGGCGGTACGAAGTTCGCTGGATCAGCTAGTTATTTGTATAAAAATAAATATGAAGTGTAATTTTATAATATTAATATTATTTATTATTATTATTTTTTTATTATTATTTTTAATATATTCTCGTAAATGTTATATTACTATTTTTATTGAATTTTTATTACTTTTTTTATTAACAATGGATTTTAAGATCCTGCCAAGCTAAGTTAACCTGGTACTTCGATGGCATATAGCGTTTTCTAGCTGACACTCCTATGTTTAGCAAGCTCCTACCCAGTTATGACAACCTGGTACTTCGAAGGCATAAGGCGTGTTCTAGCTGACACAACGGGTTAGATGAGCTCCTACAGAGTTATGGCTACCTGGTACTTCAAAGATATAAAGCGTTTTCTAGCTGACATACAAAATGTGTAAGAAAATGAAAAATCTCTTTAAACACTACCGGGGCATATTTTACTCAATCTGTGCTGTCCGCTTCATTAAAAACACACCGGGGTAGATGACTAAATCTGTGCCATCCACCCCGTTACACGACCGGGTCGTCACTGCCGGGGTCGATGCAACAATTTTTCCCAACCACCCCGTTAACGGGACGGGACGACCGGGGTGGATGGGATGCACTCGGCCTCATCGGCCATCTGTTCTGCGAGCAATGTGCTCTGCCCACTGCCACTTCAGTTTAGCAATTCTTCGGGCTATGTCGGTTACCTTACAAGAGAATGGGCAGCAGCGTTCTCTATGCATTTCACCACCATACTGCGATCGCCAACCCGCCTGCCAAGCGTGGCGATTATGGCAAAGCCCCCCAAATTGGGGGAGGCCTGAGTCCAGCAGTGGACATCTTACGGCTGAAATGGTGATGTCGGTTACCTTGGTTCTCCTACGAATCTCTTCATTTCTAATTCGATCGCATAGGGAAACTCCAAGCATAGCCATCTCCATCGCCCTTTGGGTGACTTTCAGCCTTCTAATAAGGCCCATTGTGAGCGACCACCATTTTTATTCGCCATATACTCGTACCACACAACATGCTCGTACTCATCATGGATAATTGGAACTTCAAAATGGCCCATTTTTAACCACAGTTACCGCCATATTTGAAAGAAATAATTTTAAAATAATAAGTCATCATCATCATCTCCCTAGCCTTTTCCGAACTATTGGGTTGGGGTCGGCTTCCAGTCTAACTGGATGTAGCTGAGTACCAGTACCTACTTATTTTACATGGAGTGACTGCCTATCTGACCTCCACAACCTAGGTATTGGGTAATACGAAACAACTTGGTAAGACTGGTTGTCAGACTTTCGGGCTTCTGACGACCCGTAACGACTATCCAAGATCTACGAAAGACGGCCGGGACCAACGGCTTAATGTGCTTTCCGAGGCACGGAAGGGTCTTGGTATGTGAAGGTGGTCACCCATCCACAGACCAACCGCGACAAGCGTAGCTGAACCTGAATTTTAAAATAATAAATGTAAGGAATATTTCTTTTGTATCATAATAAAGATAACCAGTTAAAAACGATATATAGTTAATTGATTAATGTTTTACTTTTGAAAAAGTACCTCTAAACGAATCACCAATTACAATAAACAAAAGATTCGCTAGTGAATTGGGTGTCGAATACGAAAACAAAAAACCCATACATAATCCATTCTATAGTACCTACTATAATATCAGGTCTGATAGATAAGATAGCGGCAATCACTAAAGATAACAAGGTAAATTTTTAGTGTATAATCGTAATCAATACTGTATTCATGCGAGGTGAAATGTTTTAGTATCATTACATTTTTCTAACATGGATATGTACAGTGGTGTGAATCCAGCTCAAAGTGATATAGTCAGAGCAAATTTTCAAGGAGATAGGGAAGAAAAAGGCGAAATATACCACAGAGAACCGCCTCCGGCATACGAAGCGTCATATAATTATGTGCCGCCCGTTGTGGCTCCTGCGCCAGTGAGTAATCCGCCAATTACTCATCAACCAGCAACTAATCAGCCAGTAACTAACCAGCCAACAACTCGAACTGTTATCGTGCACCTTCCGCTGAAGCATTCTCCGACGCTCTTCAACTGTCCTAAATGTGATGAACGAATTGTAACTAATGTTACATATTCAAGTACGAACAAAACTCACATGCTGGCTGGCTTTGTTTGTGGAATGACTTGGTAAGTTGACAGTACAAACATACAATTTGTTTTTAAAAACTGTATATTAAAGCTTAAAAAAGAAACGCAATTAGTTTACATATATTTTTTTCTTTTTCAGTTGGTGTTGTCTTTGTTGTTTGGCAGCAATACCATACCTCACAAAAGTGTTCAAGGAAGCTCAGCACACCTGTCCCAACTGCAAGGCAGTTTTAGGTTCTTATTCTAAATTCTAAACTGTAATACTCACAAATTGTAACCAAATACCTAACATAACTGATTTTCCAATTATACACATTCAACTAAGTGTTATAAGTATAATTAATTTCAGTTTCAGGAACAAAAATTAAACACTTCCAAATGTAGGTTTAATTAATTATTTTAATCATGACATTTATTCAGATATTGTTTATACTAAATTTAAATTTAGAATTATAACAGTATAAAATATAGTCTTTCGTATTGTGGTACAGTAGATAAGTACAGTCTGACAAACAGTTTCTTGCTCCTCTCCTTCATAAAGATTACTTTTATGTTTTATTACTTCCAGGGTTCCATAAGTTCTTTGAGATGCTTATTAAAATGTTTGCACAACCTGCCTTTTATTGCCACATCATTTATTCGTGTTTTTGATAGCAATAATTATGTGCATTACTGTTACTTAGCTGATTCATCATATTTGAATCTATGAATAAGTATCTCTGTCCAGCATCTGAAAATTAAATAATACCAATTTTAACGCTGTAAAATAAAATATTGCAGGCAAAATATAAATAAAACATTTTATGTCATGTCTATATCCCACGTTTTAGGAATAAAAAGCTATTGTTGTAGCTAGGTGGTTTCAAAAATTTCAGGCAATTCTAGAATATTATGTCACACCATTTGTTAACTTCTTACAACAGCCTACTGTGCCCAACCTACTGTATCCAAAGCTTACTATTCATGTGTAAAAAAAAAACTTGTAAATAATTAACATTAAATATCTTAAAATAATGATTTTTGTGTTATTAAGAAAACCCCCTATTATATTTGTCATCCTTGTGCAGTTATCTAGGTTTGGATAAAAGTCCAAATGGATATGTAGATTTGGTTTACATTATATACTTTTGACAATAACATCACAAATTTTTTATTAAATGACTGCGTTCAATTGTTGCCACTAATGTATAGTAAAATAAACATTTCTCTTCTAGTTTACTAACGCTGAAGAGTATATTTAATGTTGTGTTTGAACATGCTAATCTCTAGAATTACCACCCTCATTTGTGGTTCTTTTTTCATTTAATAGTCCAACTCTTGAGAAGTTTAAAAAGCTATTTTACATCACGCTACAATTATAGGACCCAAGCAAAACGACCCATCAAAACAAAAAATTTAATGTGGTACAGCTTGTTTATTGTTTAGACTTAGTAGATGTTATATTTTGTCAGACAGTTAAATTTGCACACTGTAAAACTATAATGCCCTAGATTCCATCCTATTACACAGTGGACCAAGTATAGTCTTACACCTAGATTATACTTGGTTGATAATACTTTAAATCCCAATAACCAAGACTCTATGTACTATTGTCATTTATAGTAATATTCACAATACACCCACACCCCATTCCCATGCATTGTACACAAACCACATTCTGTTGATGATTGTTTTGTCAAAATAAGGATAACGTCACATCTGTCTTATAGAAATATATTAATGAAAAGCAGTACAAAAATACTTAGAACATAGTACCTTTATAGTAAAATTCAAATGATTAACTATTGTAAGGAACTTGCAATCTGAAACAATCTGATGCAATTTTCCATTTCCCGTCGACAGCAACTATCACAAATGTTTGTTGAAAGGGTTTCTTGCTATCGTCATTTTGGTAGGTTACATCTCCACACGCTTGAATGAGGTATGTCAACTTGTTTGACACCAGACTCTCTGATATGGGCTGTGCATCTAATGTCTTGAGCACATGATTACTAGCTGGCAGATCCATTAGAAACTTCTGGATCTTATCATTACCGTTAATTCCATTGCCGTTCCAAACCAGCAGGCCAGTGTCCAAATATAGTTTCGATGATAAATGCCTGTTATTATCTACCTGCTTATAAAATATTTTGGTAAATTCTTCAGCAGTTTCGCAAGCATTGTCAATGTTCTTGACGGCTGCCTCTGACATGATTGAATTGCTTAAAATATCCAATTAATCACAGGGTACAGGTAAATGAATAACTACACAAACGGAAACAAAATTTGATAAAATTTCACAACAATGTGCAAACAAATCAAATGACAATTTGATGACATAAACATATGACAGTTAGGGATATGAAAAAATAATCGATTATGGAAATAATCGATTAAATTTCGATTATTTTTTAAGTAAAAATCGATTTGTATACGTGATTTATTTTTATGAATAATCAATTAATAATCGATTTTTATATAATCATTCAATCAATTATTACTGATTTTTCATCTACAACCCCCCGACATTAAGTTTGGTTTTTTGGCCCAGAGCCCGGAACGCGAACTGCCAATGAATACTATCTCCATATTATTACATTAACGCCGTCTGTGCATCTATGATGGCATTCCTTCAGTGCTTTTGAAACAGTTTAGTAGATTCATTTGATCAAACATTCACTAGATGGAGTCAACGAACTGTACTATTTTACCGACATTTGGTTGATAAGTCATTCATTATTCGTTGGTGAAACTTCATTTTTCAAACGACAATTTCGAAAGTTTAAAAAGTTTTTAGTGTTATTAAAAGTCTCGTTTTTAACAATGTCAACGACTAAAAGGACGACAAGTAGGTGGCGCCAATATTTTCATGTTGACAATAAATCTGGCAATGCTAAATGTAAATATTGCCCTAAATTTTTAAAAACGTGCAGTAATACCACCAATTTAAAACAGCACATGAAAGGAAACACTCTAGTATCATAAGTAGTATTGAAAATAAAGAGGTAAAAAAAAAATAGAGACCTACAATTTGTATTTAATTAAAATGATTAATTACAAAGAAACTGGACCACTTTTTATACAAATACTAACTTGTCAATGATTCATTTTTTTAATGAATAATCTATATATTAATACGTGAAGCGAAAACTTTGGATCCCTTTTTACGAAAATTGGGCGGAGGAGTATGAAATTTCCCACACTTTATAGTTTATACTGAGAAGAAGTGACGAATGCTAATATTATTTTTTAAATTATGCGTAAAAATACATTATTTTCATTAAATAACACGTTATACACACTCCTATTCACTACCGTGTGTTTTGACTTAGTAGTGTTTTTTTTTTAAGGAAGTCGGTTGTTTTTTTTTTTTTGTAAAAAGTTTTTATTTCTTAACTTTTTAGTTGTGGTAGATACTCCGCACTAATCTAATCGCGTTATTCGTTCTTTTGTCGCGCAAATACGTAATGCAAATTTAAGACATATGGTTTTCACATGGATCCCATTGTCCAAATAGAACCAAATTAAAATGAAACCATTCGGAAAGCACCAGCTTCTAAATAAAAAAAGAATCATCAAAATCGGTCCACCCAGTCAATAGTTATGAGGTAACAAACAAAAAAAACTCCCTGACGATTCTATTGTTATACTATTTATGACGTTTATTTTGAAATTAATAGGCGAATTAGGAAAAAAACGATTAATATAACAAAATCGATTATTTTCTGAAGATAAATCGATTATTTATTAATCGATTTTTCTCGGTAAAAAGAAAAACCGATTAATTGGAAATCGATTTTTTATGTACAATGTGACATCCCTAATGACAGTTCAGTTGGGTGCTTTCCGAATAAGAATATATCGCTCACAGCGCTCACAGCAATAATTTGCGTTCCGATTTGGATATCATGATTATGACAGCTGACAACTGTCAACAATTCGGTACACTCATGAACGCGCTAACAGCAGTGCTTTCAGTCGACAGCGGCTTTGCTTGCCATTATAAAAAATAGAGTAGAATAAAACAGTGCTTTTTCAACATCAAACCCCACAACTCGTTTTGCACCTGAGGAACGATTGTATGGTTAATTTTGAAAATGGAAGAAAAAGAACAGTGTAATCTTACTTACATATTAAGATTCATTATATGTTGATTTAATTATTGTTTCCATTACGTAGTTTTTCTTTTAACATTCTGTAAAATAATATAAGATCTAAGTTGTTTAATTACTTAAAACTTAAGTATTACACAATGTAACTTATAGTAAATGTGTATTTCATTTTTGGCAACTAAATAATAAGACTTACATGCCAAGTAGTAAATTTCTTGCAATTGTATACCATTGCGCCATATATTGGGATAGGTATGTAAATAATGTGCAACACTAATAGTAATAAAATATTTTTATTAACAATAAATTAGAATCACAGTTTAGTCAGACTGAACCTCAGCTGCCCCGCCTGACCTCCAGGCTACATTTCTCTCCTAATTATAACATTAATATAAGAAACATAGCAAACAGTATATACAACATTAATTTTTGTTTATGCGAAACCCGAAACACGGGTCTAGTATTTTTATGTAAAGAATCTATGAAAAAAAATTCAAAACTGTATCATTAATAATCACAAAGTTATAAGCTTGATAAGTTACCTGGTTGTCCACGCAAAAACATATGCACATCACCACAAACAGCTAGTGTACGTACCATCTCCGTGTAATGGACGTTTGAGTACGAGAAAGACATGATAATTTTAAAATCGAAACAAAACACTAAGGCCCCGCGACTTGGAAGCGTAATTAAATATTTTTGGTACAAAATATAACATGGTGTAAAAATTATTGGAATCGATTCAGTTACTGATTCTGAACAAACTATATTCAGGTTTCGCATATACTAAAAATAATCTTGTATAAGGCTTAGTACTAATATATCAAATCTGTATCAATTCTAGTAAATATTATGTAAAATCACAGACATACAGCAAAATGCATCCCTCGTTCCATATAAATAGTGATGGTGACTCTTGATCTACTGAAATAAAACAAAATAAAAATAAGCACTTCTTACTAATAGTACATTAATTGTTTGTGACGATTTATGTTACGGAATTCACCAATATTGGATGAATGGATTTGAATGAAACTTGGCACATAGATAAACATACCATGGAATAAAACAGGATATTTTTAATATAAGTACTAAAGAAAATGCTTTTATAACTTTTTAATTGATAGAGTATGAGACAAGTTCTTGTACCAAAATAATTTACTGTCAACATTGACCAAAGCATATAACACTTGTTTCTTTGTTATAGATTAAGTATTGGAATAAAACTGACCACATAAACTGTCACATGATATTTTATTGAAATAGATCAGGCACATTCAGCTAATAAGTATCTACTCATAACCAGTTATAAATACTTACCACATTGTTCTGTTTGTTTATTCAGCAGTGATTCTGGTTGTTGGCTGTACATATTTGCATCAAAATCATGCACCAATTGCTGTACATATTCTCTATCTGTAAACAGCGAGTACCAGTTCAATAAACATTTTTGATTGATAATACATTGGTTGTAGACACTATAAAAACTGTAAGTTACCTCTTGCTAACGTTGTGATGGGTAAAACATTTGCATAACAATCGTTTCAGCAGTCGGTAGAACTGCAACCAAGTTAGAATTCAGCACTAAGCCCTTTCGTATTGCTCTAATGTGAGCATGACAGAAATTTGTCCCCCGTTAGGCTCGTCGGCTATAATCACTTGAATACTCATGATTGCTTAATAGTTTTCCTTTTTATATACACCATATATTTGTTTCTCTTGTTTTGTTAGGTTGCGACTGTAGCCAGAAGCACAATTTCCAAAATGTAATATTATGAATTCAACTCAAAACAAAACAACACAGCTGTCAATTTGACAGCGCTCACAGTGATATCGGTTCAGGGCATGGTCGGCGTTATCGCAATATGGCGCCTGTCATGACGTCATCTATCACGATTCAGTGGACAGCGTTATCGCGCTCACGCCAATTCGGTACGGGTTTTAGCGCGCTCAAATCGCTGTGAGCGTAACACGGAACGCGGCGTAAGACACGCTTATTCACGAATTCACGTACGTGACGTCTCGTCACGTCTGGTCACGTCACGCTGCGTGGGTCGCCATAATAGAAGTAGCTTTCATGGTTACTGGTAACTCTCCGTAACCGTAACCGGTACCCGTGAAATATTGCATCGGGTTATGACTTGGTAACTGTACCTATTCACCAGTAGGTTCACGTCCATATATCCGGCTCAAGGTTCAGGCTACCTTTGCCACGGGATACCCGGAATGAATATAATAGTAGGACAGCAAAAGCCGTCAGGCTTTATATTTTCTGATCCCTAGACTCAAAACCAAGACGAAAGGGATTCAATATGTATCAGAGTAGTTAGAGAATCATCTATATCAATAGATACGACCACGACATTCTAGGATTGGAAGCTGTGTCTTTGAATAGAAAACGTGAAACGAGCCAATAAATCACTTGGTAGCCATTGGTCACCCCTGAATATGGTCACATGTTAAGGAATAACTCATTCCCATATCTCAAATATCCTCATGTGTCACCAGCACTCTTGCAGTTTGGCAGCAAAATTATGTTATTTTCGCTTTACCCTAACGACATCCTAAGGGCAGTCAAAATCATCGTGCATGTTCGGGCATCATCCTAGCCGCAAAAGAAAAAGGAGCAAAGTGAGCTTCGCATTGCGGAGGATTATCTGATGGCCTGCTTCGGGTGTGTTTGGGCGGGTTCGCGGATACCGACGACTGGGCGCTCGAAACGAATGCTATGACAACATTTTTCGTCGGTTATCAAAATAATCAGCCGTTACTTATTCAGTAAAATCTACTGCTCCAGTATCCGCAAGGATAAGGTGGAAATTAAACCCTAATAGCTCTACTACCATTGACCTACTACAAAATGCACTTACAGGATGCAAAGAAACGTCGTGGTCAAAAAGACAATAGAAAATAACTCTATAAATATATTCAAATCTTAACTTAGCAGCAAGTTATACCTAATTTTTTTCTGTCAGTATGTCTGTTCAAACTCTTTGTCATTCATTATTTTAAAAACTAGATGAGGTCAGCGTTTCCTGACTACTCTAAGAAAAAAGGCCGAAACAAATTCAGTCTCTTTTAATTCCAAACATAATTCTGAAATGATATTTTGAGGAAAGAACCCCTATCTAGTCAGAGCATATGTCAGTAATCTTGCAGCTCAACTCAATTTAAGGAGCTCAACAATCAGACGAAAACAATAAAAAAAGAACATGTGGGTAGGTCAGGGAGGTTGAAATTAATTAAATCAAGAAATTAGGAAATAGTTTATTTTATGTCTTTCTATTTATCATACAAAGTGGCTTACGTATTATACAATTAGATTTCATAATATTATTACTACTTCTAAACCAGGTGACCTTTCGCATCCATAGATTCGGTAGCTGCGATTTCTTAAATATATGCGGTTCTGGATGCTTGCTTATACATACATTTTTACATAGACGTCAATATTGATTTTGTCCTATATTTTAGATCAAGAAGCATCACAACGAATATTGCAAATACGAGGTTCATAGTTAAAACGAAAACGCAGAACCAAACCATTCGTGGATGCGGGCGTTCTACTGTATATTCAGAACATTTGACACAGTGAACCACTACACGCGTCGTACTCTATTGAAATAATAAAAAATAACATAAAAATAACCTCAAACTAGATCTTATCTTTAACAAGCATTTGATTTATTTATTACTAGAAATAAAACAGTCAGCATTTTTAATTCAAATCTTACCCTAAGGCACTGACAAAATGATTATGCGCTAGATAAAAAAAAAATATAAATAATAATATAATTCTAAAGAGTAAATAACATTCCTTAAAATTATTAAGAATAGAAAATTGTTAATTCGGCAAATTAGAAATAGGGCACATTATCAGAATTAGGTATATAGGAATTTTATCCATTATACAATCGCATGTCAAAATGGTTATATTTGTTGCCATAATTAAAAATTTGTTTAAATAATTTACAAGCTAACTAGGAAGTTGTATATAATAAAATAGAAATTTTCAAGATCATCAATATTGCTCCATCGATCGCCACAAAGACTTGATTTTATTCCACATCACAATTAAATATTTACTGATAATATTTAAATAATATCTTTTAATCAGACACATAAATAGATTGATTGTATCGATGATTGAATTCGATACAAAGTAGTTCAAATATTATAGTTATAAAATTATCGTATTGCCTATACAGTCCCAAAAATCACTGATACAATTTGTTAGGAATCTAGGTCTCGCAAAATAATAAGAAATGGAATAGTTTAAAAATAATTTACTCATTATAATGTATTTGTACGTGTCATTAATCCTCTCAACCAATGATAATAATAATTGTTGCACCATATTTCTAAACATTCATGTGCCACAGTGTTATATTTCAAATGTGTCAACGCGAGGCAGCATCCTGTGATCGAATGGGAAAAGTAATATGACAGCTATTTGAAAATTCATTTAAATATTAAATTTCATTTTCGTTTCTAATGTGTCGATTAGCGCGTCTATTATTATTATTATCTATTATTAAATTTCTAAGCTGCCACTTCCTAATGGGCTATGAAGTCTAGATGGCATGAATCTGAGATGCATTTTAGAACGTTCATTGCTGCCTGGTCAACACTACTCAATAATCAATGATAATCATGTGAAATAATAAATGTAAAGTAAACGAATAATTGCAATTTTAATAAACATTGGGAAGTGCATGAAGAGTATACTTATTTATTGTAAAGTACGCACTACTAAAACACAAACGTCAACATTACTCTGGTGCAATTTATATCAAGTTACGTAATTACTTGAATGGACGACATTGCGATTGTATGTTGTCGAGTATGATTAACGCAGTAACTTTACATTCCAAACATTAGTTTGCGAGTCCCTTATTATATAATTACTGATATCGATTAATAGTAACATCGATATGAGCGGCGGCGCGACTGCGGCGTCTGCGCATCTATGTTACCTGTGCGCGAGCGCACGCACTGGGCAGGAATGACACCTCGATACTACGTCACCAACGCTTGCCTCTTGTTATTTGTCTTCGAGCCCCACCTGTGTAAGTTACAACATTATAACGGGCCGTTCGATAGTACTGTCTCCAGTTCGTCAGCTTAAGAAACAGCTCAGTTCAAAATTGTAATAACTCGTAACTGTCTAACACGACGAATTTTTTAAATGATTTTTGTCAAAAGAATGTATATTTACCTGTAATGGGCCGTTGCTGACGTCTAAATTGTGTTTGTCAGACAAACCAGCCATAAGTCTTTCCTGTAAACAGAAATACAAAAAAGCATTAGATATTTTATAAAATATATCAAACTTAACAAAATTTGAAAACATTGAAAATAAGATTGTCCCAACCAACCTCGGCACTCCGTTCTGAATCAGCAAACGTGTGGTTGTGAATAGATGATTTTGCCTGATGCAGCTCTTCTTGTAACGAGTCGATTTTATTTTGCATCTGTGGGGAATGCAGTAAATAGTGAATATGTTTTTACTAATACATTCGTACCATCACCAGAGTATGCGCAGTAACATTGTTCGACAATCATAATAGGAGAAAAACAAAATGTTCATCTGAATAAGTAATTAAAAAGATAGGAACCACTGCCAATAGATGAAAACTTTGCATTTAAACTGAATATTTCTTTTCTCATGTAAACATGTTGGCTTTCCATGCCATAATCTCTTAGATTGAAATAACTCTTTCATTTTTTCTACGATTTTAAATAATTATATTAATTAAAAGGATCATGGATGTATTCAAAACCAGTTATTTCATCATGTCATATATTTCCAAATGACTTATTAACATCCGCGGTTCTGTTGTTTGACGCAGTTGTTCGACATAGATATAAATATCAAATCGAATCATAGAGTCAAGTCATACAAACGAAACATTACGCGAAGGTCTGTGTAACCTAGACACAGGAACACAAAAGCACACAGAGTGCAAACACAACGATCACTGATATCTGTAAGTACCTCCTCTACGATAGCAGGCAATGACTTTTCTATGCAGGAGTATGCGAACGCCAGAGGTTCCTACGTAAAATAGTAAATTGCAATCAAATTATGTTTCGTCATCAGAACTTTATTAGAATAAGTATAAAGCACTAGCTTTTACCCGCGACTTCATCCGCGTGTAGATCGGAAATGATGCCAAAGGAATAAGCAAAATGATGAGGATAAACATTCTATGTCCTAACCCTGCTCATGGTCTATCTGTGTGCCGAATTGCATCCAAATATGTTCAGTTGTTAAGGCACGTTAGTATGCCTTAACAGTTGAACGAATTGCGAAATTAACTCTATCACTCGAGAGTTAATTTTGCTTTTATAATATTAGTATAGATACTGATATGATGCTTTAGAATGGTAGATAGTTGAACACATAAAACAAGATGAAACCATATTATGTGCCCACCCCGCAAGTCGATGGAAAAGTCGCATATTAAAAACTAATTATTTAAAATAATTAAGCTCAAGGGCGGAGTTTTCATTATATAATTATGAATAGTTCGTACACATAATATAGATCACACAATACCTGCAGAACGGTGCGCTGCCTGAGATCGTCTAGTTCGCGTTGTTTTTCGGCCAACTGTTGCGCCCACCGCTGCTCCTCTAACGTTACATTCTGCTGCAGGCGGCTTAATACTCCTTCCTGTTTCATTCAATACGGTTTGACATCATTTGTCAAGGTTTTGAACTTGCGAGACATAAATGCGAAGCGATAGGCGTTTGGTCCAAAAAATGATAGTTTAGGTAATGTTTTTTAAACTATAATTTATTTTAAATTTTTAGGGCGTTTCGAATTTTGTGACGTTATGTCAGCGTATTTTTGTAACGTATGTCAGCGTAGTTTTCAGAGATTTTTTTTTGCTACCCTGGTAGCCCCGGCAAGAATAATGGCCCAAATTATTGTATTGTCATCGGACCTTGATAAGTATGCCAAATTTCGAGTTAATCCGACATTTTCAAGGAGGTGAAAATCATGTTCAAAATTTCCGTTACATAGGCACATACTAACATACGTATGAAGCTAATAGAAGCGTGTTAAAAACAAAACTCACAGTATCGTCAATGATCCTCTTGTACTTCTCGACGAGACTTTGTGACTGGTCGTTTTGCTGGATCAAGTCCTGGAGCCGCTCGTCGTAGGCGGGCGGGCTGGGCGGGGCGGCGGGCTCAGCTGGGCGGGAGAGCTGCGCGGCTACATTGTCGGCGAAGGCCTGCAGCCAGGCGCGGTCGGCGCCTCCGCCCGGAGCGACCTCTGGACACGCCTGACGCAACACACTCGCCACTTCGTTGTACTGGGCCTCCTGTGCTTTCTCGATGGCCTCCTAATACAACAACCATACTGTTCGGAAATGTGCTAATCGAAGCCATTCAACATTTAAGTTCTACAACATACACGACTATTGATATAATAGTTCAGTTAGAACAAAATAAAGATAAATGTGAAATTGATTTCATAAAAACCAAAACTGTACGGCATTTGGTGCTCACGGTAATATCTATATTTTCATTCTACATCATAACAATTTATATAAATGAATACAACATTAACAGTCATAGATTATCTAATAACTTCAAACTATAGGGAGTGCATAAATATGTTAGCAACAAATATAAACAACAAAGCGAAGCCGGCCGAAGATGGTACAAGCGAGTGTGCTCGGTATGATCGCACATAGCTCGCCTCTCGCTTCTCGCCTCTCGCCTGGTGTACGTACAGTAGATAAAGCGGGCACTTACGCGCAGTGAGTCTTGGGCCGGCATCGCACTTGCCGCTTTCGTCTGAAGAGACTTTTCGGCAGATTGTAACGCCTCCATTACTTTCCAGTTTTTAGTTCGCAATTCCTATGCGGGACGAGTCAAGTAGCTTCATTAATTGGGTTAAAAGATTAAGATAAATAGATTCAAATGTTATGTTTTACTATAGAACCATGCATTTTTATTTTAAGACTAAAATAAACAATTTAAATTAGAAGAATGAAAACACAATAAGTTGTGTGTAACGTAGGTAGTTAGTGTGGTAGGTACAGTGTGTGCTCACATTGTTCTTGTCCTGGTAGGCTCGCAGCTGGTCGTGTAGATGCGCCAGCTGGTCGCGTTGCTCGCGAGACCCGCGCTGTGCCGCCGCCAGCTCGTCGCGCAGGGACTCCACTATACTCTCCACCTTGGCCAGCTCGGCCGCCTAGGAAACCACACTTTATACATACATTCGATACAATACACAAAATGCCTCTTACGACAGCCACGGGAAGAAATAGGATTAGTAAGAAACTGGGTGAGGCCTATGTCCAGCAGTGGACGTCTTTCGGCTGAAATGATAATGAGACAACAGGCAAATAATAACATATTCCATTTCTCGATCAATTGTCACTGCCATGTCTTATAAATGTTTATACAGGACGTCCTGACGAAAATGTACAAAATCTTGGTCAGTATTTCAGAAAAAAATGGCATTATTTTATTAATGGGACCTATCTATGATAATAGCCAAGACAGCCATTAATTACATTTTTTTAGGGATGTTATGGATATGAAATTTCGGATACGTATTGGTTACGGATGTAGGAATGATTATTATACCGGATACGGATATGAAATTATTTCGGATTATCCGTTAGTTTCGGATAATTTCGGTTACGGATATTAAACTTTTGAGGAATTTCAAAAGTAAAATACAAATAGCTAATAAAATGGTTTTATTTTATGTATTTGGTAGGAATTACAATCAGTGTGTGAGTAATTATTACAGATATTTAAAATAAAAATGATTATCTATACTAATATTATAAAGCTGAAGAGTTTGTTTGTTTGTTTGTTTGATTGAACGCGCTAATCTCAGGAACTACTGGTCCGAATTGAAAAATTATTTTTGTGTTGGGTAGTATTTATCGAGGGAGGCTATAGGCTATATAACATCACGCTACAACTAAGAGGAGCGGAGCAGTAATGAAAAATGTTGCAAAAACGGGGAAAATTTATTCCTTTTGAGAGTTTCCGTTGCGTGCGCTGCGTAAACGGTTAAAGTAACGCAAAAATTATGTATGACGGAATTGTTCCTTTTAAAAAGTTCTAAAAAAAAGTCCGCGAGAGCATATGTCTATCTTTTAAGGTTGACTCACTATAACTCAAAAGGAGCGAACAGCAACTAAAAATGGACGAAAACTAGCAGGCAAATCGATGCGACGGGAAGGGTCAGGGGAGCAAAACTTGGCGCGGACGAAGTCGCGGGCAGAAGCTAATAAATATATATTGAGTGTTATCTAATCTACCTAAAATAAAAATGTAATAACAAATCCGATATTATCCGAAACTTTTATTTCGGATTCGGTTACGGTTATGGATAAATTTTTATATCGGATATCTGATAGTTTCGGTTACGGTTACGGAGCTCCCTAACATCCCTGCACTTTACCATATAGGAACAATTCACAATCATTTGACTACTGACCTTAAGTTGTTCGTTAGAAGGCAATCCATTTTGTGCGGGCGCTGCTTTCAGTTGTTTAATTTCAGCTAATTCAGTCTCTCGCGCGACCAGCTGTTCATGCAGCGACGCGATTTCATTCGACAACTGAGCAAACATTAGAATACATTAGATACACATTGAAACAACAACTTGTAATAAGAAATAAAGTATGATAAAACGTCTTTTGTATCACAATAAAACTAATTCAAATCATCACTCATTCTCATTAATATAATATTATCGAAATTTACATCAAACGGCAACCCGTATGGCAGTTTTGAAATGAATACCGCTAGCTCGGTTGTTATTTACCTGTTCTTTTTGTTTTTCCGATTCCTCCTTTAGTATCTCAAGATTGTTCTCTGCAGCCTGGGCACGGCTCGCCAATCTCTGAACTTCATTTTGAAGCTCTGCCATAGCTGAAAAATTGCGTTAGGTTAATTTACTTCACCATCTGCAAATGCCCTGTCCGACCACGACATAGAGGGTGGCAAGAATCTGCAAACTATAATGCATGGCGAGAGCCGACTTGAGGACATAAGAGACGTGGGAACCCCCGGCCAAAATCCGCCGACCATCGCTTGCAGCAAACAAGAAAGGAAAGAGGAGTCCGATAGAGAAAAGCCCGTGGAAATGCCCAAGAAACCTGCCAAGAGGGTCTAAAAGCCCACGGCGGGTGCCTCCAGACCCCAAGAAGCAACGCTCACAGCGGACTCGGGGATGTCCACCGGCCCCGAAGCGGGAAGGTCACCCTTTTTAGTCAGAAGTCTCTTTTTTTTTGGATGGGAAATCATCAAATGACTTCTCCCGTTCTTGGGCAGAGCGGGAGGGCGTGTCAGACTTTTACTGACTAAAACCCACCCGTGTTCCTTCAGTTGCCCATATGCCAGGGTCACGGTGTCTCTTTCGAACAATCTCGTGACCCTGGCAGGTCAGAAGTCTCTCAGACCTCTCTTTATGACGACATCCACTTTTACTGATTACAACCCACCCGTGTTCCTTCATTTGCCTTTGCCAGGGCCACGGTAACTCTTTCGGACAAATCTCGCGACCCTGGCAGGCATCGGTCCTCGCGGACCTCTTCGATTTGTGCTGACATCTCCCGTCGCCGTCGACCCGGGATGATATCGACGGTTAAAAGGTAAGCGCCATTTTGTTCGAAAATGACTTATGAATTCTATCCTACTTAAAATTTTCTGCTCTTTCGAATGCGCTTACTCCCACGGCTCTACGATTTCTTTAAAAGTTTCACGATATGACAATAAACAAAAAAGTTATGTCAAATTGTTCTACAATTTCAAACTTTAAGCCGCTCTCCTGAACACTTTGGTTTTTGTCGCGTACGCTATATTACCTTTTAACCGTCGATATAATGCCTCAGTTTTTTCGTAGGGGAACTCCGTCCAGGGTTCCCTCTATCTGGCAGAAACTTGATGCTCCGAATTTTATTTGGCATAACACACTTGGCATAATCTTATTTAAACGAATATTTGTAAGGCATAAAAAATGTTTAGCATAATCATTGTTTGGCCGAATGTTTATATGCTCGACTTTACGCTGGCATACTTTTAAGATGGCAGAATTTTATTTCGCATAATTATCTTTGGCCGACTTAAAATTCCGCATAATTTCGTTTAGGATAACAATTATTTAGAGCAATGATTATTTGGAATAATTTCACTTGGCATAATATGAAGATGGCAGAATTTCATTTAGAATTATTCTGTTAGGCATATTTTTATTTCTATTAAATTGCATTTTAACCTTAAATAAAATGAAATAGTGTCTCAAAAAGTTAGTATATGTTGTGCTACAAAAATTATTCACAGAATCGAATCGCTGCAGAACCGACTCCACGTAGTCTTGTCTGCCCTACCCCTAGAGTGTAATTTTAGCCCGCGTAGGCGCGAAGTGGCAAGGCGGCCCGCGAGCTGAGGAGCAGGTGGTTTTGACGGTCGCCGTGGTGAGCGTAAAACCATCTGCGACGATGAGCTCGCGTGGGACCGCCGGAGCCCCGCAGCGCCGGAGCCGTGACAGAAAGCATGCATGCTGCATGTTGCATGCTCGCCTGCATGCTGTGAGCTTGCTTGCTTGCATGCTTGCTTGTTGCATGCTTGCTTGCATGCTGCATGCTTGGTTGCTTGCATGCTGTATGCTTGCTTGCATGCTGCATGCTTTTTTGCATGCTGTATGCTTGTTTGCATGCTGCATGCTTCTTCGATATGAAATGTATGCCAAAAGATGATTCTAAGTTTAAAGTTTCTGAGTTATGATAGTTCTGCCTTTTAATAACTATCAATATGAAATTATGCCAAGAGACGATTCTGACTCCGAACTTTCTGCGATATGATGGTTCTACTTTTTAATTATTATGGAATAAAATTTATGCCTAAAGATGATTCTGACTTATAAAATTATGCGTTGTAAATGTATGATAAATGAGTGTATGACAAACGATTTTCTGCGAAATGAAGTTTATGCCATCCGCTGTTATGCAAAATAATATTATGACGAAAAAAATTCTGCCATAAAGGGTGGACCCCTCCGTCCACCATTACGCAGATGCCTGTACAAGTACATATATAATAGTGCAGCGTGCGTACCCGCGAGCCTGTACTGCGCGGCGCGCTGCTCGCCGAGCGCGGCGCACTGGCGCTGCTGCTCCAGCTCGCTGCAGGCGCGGTTGTATATAATGGTATAGCGTGTGTACCCACCCGCGAGCCTGTCCTGCGCCTGGCGCAGCTCCTGCGCGGCGCGCTGCTCGCCGAGCGCGGCGCACTGGCGCTGCTGCTCCAGCTCGCTGCAGGCGCGGTTGTATATAATGGTATAGCGTGTGTACCCACCCGCGAGCCTGTCCTGCGCCTGGCGCAGCTCCTGCGCGGCGCGCTGCTCGCCGAGCGCGGCGCACTGGCGCTGCTGCTCCAGCTCGCTGCAGGCGCGGTTGTATATAATGGTATAGCGTGTGTACCCACCCGCGAGCCTGTCCTGCGCCTGGCGCAGCTCCTGCGCGGCGCGCTGCTCGCCGAGCGCGGCGCACTGGCGCTGCTGCTCCAGCTCGCTGCAGGCGCGGTTGTATATAATGGTATAGCGTGTGTACCCACCCGCGAGCCTGTCCTGCGCCTGGCGCAGCTCCTGCGCGGCGCGCTGCTCGCCGAGCGCGGCGCACTGGCGCTGCTGCTCCAGCTCGCTGCAGGCGCGGTTGTATATAATGGTATAGCGTGTGTACCCACCCGCGAGCCTGTCCTGCGCCTGGCGCAGCTCCTGCGCGGCGCGCTGCTCGCCGAGCGCGGCGCACTGGCGCTGCTGCTCCAGCTCGCTGCAGGCGCGGTTGTATATAATGGTATAGCGTGTGTACCCACCCGCGAGCCTGTCCTGCGCCTGGCGCAGCTCCTGCGCGGCGCGCTGCTCGCCGAGCGCGGCGCACTGGCGCTGCTGCTCCAGCTCGCTGCAGGCGCGGTTGTATATAATGGTATAGCGTGTGTACCCACCCGCGAGCCTGTCCTGCGCCTGGCGCAGCTCCTGCGCGGCGCGCTGCTCGCCGAGCGCGGCGCACTGGCGCTGCTGCTCCAGCTCGCTGCAGGCGCGGTTGGCGTCCTGCACAACAATCTACACGTGAATCATGCCGCACTACTGGGAACCCACACTCTCGACACACACATCACTGAAAACCAGCGCTGGGGCTAGATCTCGCTTAGGGTCACAGTATTATGCTGATGGTCGTTTTGCGTGAATGTGACGCATGTTTCCCCAGCTCTTTTTTTTTTATTTTTGTATGTTTCTGGTCTTCATGTGCGTCATTATATTTGGCGAAAATAAACGTATTTTCTTTCTTTTTTTCGTTCTATACATAAAATGGGAAACATCACAGATTTAGGTCTTTGGAGAGACAGGAGAGAGTCAGTGTTACTTATTGCTATACTTACTAAATTTCTTCATTAAAATTGACGTCCAATCCACACCCAGTTACTTTTGAGATATTGACGTTTGAAGGGCTTGTGGCTAAGTAATAACAGCCGCACCGATTGAACGTTCAGGTTAAGCTACGCTTGCCGCGGTTGGTCCATGGATGGGTGACCATATTTACATACCAAGACCCTTCCGTGCCTCGGAAGCCACGTTAAGCCGTTGGTCCCGGCTGTCTTTCATAGATTTTAGACAGTCGTTACAGGTCGTCAGAAGCCCGAAAGTCTGACAACCAGTCTTAACAAGTGGTATCATATTACCCAGTACCTAGATTGTGGAGGTCAGATAGGCAGTCACTCCATGTAAAATACTGGTACTCAACTGCATCAGGTTAGACTGGAAGCAAACCCGAACATGGTTCGGGAAAGGCTAGGCAGATGATGAAATAAACAAGACAAATTTGGCCCTCTGGGGAGACAGGAGAGAGTCGGTGTTACCTATCGCTGTACTGAAGTTCTTAGTTTAAATGGACGTAGTTAAGCGAAAAGAATCCAATCCATACCCGAGATATTGACGTTTGAAGTTCAAGAGGTATTATTTCATTAGCATTTGTTTTAAAATTAACAAAAAGATACGTTTTTCAGTGGAATATTAACCGGTTTTTGTATAGTAATCGTATATTTACATATTGTGTTGAAATACTAGTTCAGCACCAGAAAGTTTATGCTGAAAAAAGAAAATTCTCATTTTCTTTTTTTTTTTCATCGCCATATCATTGGTTCTAAAGTTTAACAACTAAATTGTCACCCATCCAAAGGCTGACCTCGGGAAGTGTAGCTTAACCTAGCCAACCAACTCAACGAGCGATGCAAAGCAAACAAAAAATAATTACATCCATCCAAAGGCTGACCTTAAGAAGTGTAGCTTAACCTAGCGAACGAACTCAACGAGCGACACAAAGCAAAATAAAAAAACTAAATTGTCACCCATCCAAAGGCTGACCTTGAGAAGTGTAGCTTAACCTAGCGAATCAACTCAAAGAGCGACACAAAGCAAAACAAAAAAAAAAACTAAATTGTCACCCATCCAAAGGTTGACCTTGAGAAGTGTTGCTTAACCTAGCGCACCTACTCCACGAGCGACACAAGGCACAACAAAAACTAAATTGTCAACAATCCAAAAGCTGACTTTGGGATATGTAGCTTAACTTAGCAAACCAACTACGCGCACCACTAGGTAAATCAAAGACGCGTTGGCGGACAACAATCTGTATTACCCGCGGCTATAGATGTTTCACATCAATCAAGCTAGGTCGTTTTTACTGACTGCATGTTGCGCCGGCCGCAAATAAATTGAGATAAGGTCAGGAGAACGACAATCTATAATTTGGATCAGTTTGGTGCACTTTACTTATTTTCGACCAAATTTATTTATAGTTGATTAAAACGGTACAGCACCAATTACATTAATTAACATAGAAACATGATGGGGTGACAATACTAATATAAATTTTAAACAATTATGCAAATTAAAAACTAATATGGAACAGAGGACTCCCTTGCATACTTTCTCTCACAGAACACCAGACATATACGCATAATTTCATTTCATTTATCAACAAACACATCACATTCAGGATTGTGGATTGGATCCTTTTTGTTTAACTACGTGCAAATATAACCGTGTAGTCCATTGAAATGTTACAATTTGAGGGCCGAATATTGCATTTTTTAGAGGACGCAATTTTATTTTTGGAACATGTGGGGGAGGGGGGGTCAATAGAAGCTTAACCTCAAGTTTGTGGGGTTGCCGCCCTTGTCCCCCGGCCGCCATCTTGAAAAAGGGGTGCATACACATGATATCTCGAAAACTATGCGTCTTACAAAAAAATTGAAAAGACGTAATTTGTAGCAAATTGTTTTGCCTACAAGTATGTACATTATACCGTTTTGCCTTAAATTTAAAATTATCCAAAAAAAAAATGCAAAGCCCATGTAACATTTCAATGGACTAGTGAGTGGGGTGGTCGCGCCAGTAGCTAGCTAGTTGTACAGGTACCTGCAGCTGCTGCGCCAGCTCGGCGGCGTGCTGCTGCGCGCAGGCGGCGGCGTCGCGCGCCGCGCCCGCCTCCATGCGCAGCTGCCCCGCCTCCAGCGCGTGCGCCGTCAGCTCCGCCTGCAGCGCGCTCAGCTGCGCCACCAGCGCCGCCTCCGACTGCACCAAACATACAACACTCACTACTACTCAACTCTTCATCATCATTGCAACCAATAAACCACTGTCCACTGCTAGAAATACACTCCCAAATTTGGGGGGGAGAGTTGTTATAATCGCCACGCTTGGCAGGCCGGTTGTCGGTCGCAGTATGGGGGAAAAAATTTGTTTAAAAAAACTAGCTTCGAATTTTCTGACGTATGTCAACGTAGTTTTCGAAGAAAGTTTTTTGCTATCTTGGTAACCCCGGCAAGGAGAATGGAACAAATTTATAAAATTATTGTAGTGTCATCGGTCCTTGATAAGTATGCCAAATTTTTAGTTAATCCAATGTTTTAAAGAGGGTCAAAATCATGTTCAGTTTCCGTTACATAGACACATAATAACTTATTAACATACGTATGAAGCTAACAAAAGCGTGTTAATACATAGAGAACGCTATTGCCCATTCTCTAGTAAGTCCTTTAGTCGTCTTTCACGACATCCACGAGAAGAAATGGGATGGTGCTATTCTGTACGTCCGGCACCACACTTAACCACAAGTCTTATTAAAGCTGAAAATAAAGTGCGTCGCCCACCTCCGACAGTCGCTGCATGTGCAGCTTCATCTGGACGGTCGCGGCCTGCGCCTCGCCCTCCACGCCCAGCTTGGCCTGCAACTACAAAATTACCAACATATTACATACTGAACGTGACGACTCAGTTCTTGGCGAGAGTGAAAACAAAGAGTTTCTAAAGTGAAGTGGCGCATACACCACGCGATGGGTATGATAGCTCACCATGAGTTTGTCCTGCGCCAGCTGATGGTTGTCGTCCAGTAGACGCTGCAGGCGCGCGGCCTGTGTGTGCAGCTCGGCGCGTGCTGCCGCCGCCGCCTGCTCACCGCCGCGTGCCGCCGCCGCCGCACGCATGCGTTCCGCGTTCAATGTACCCCTGGCAAACACCACACGGTCACAATGAGCGACGCCATTGAGAGCGAATAGACTACTAAGTACAGCTTCCCCAAGAAAATTATACGTTTCGAGAATCATCGTCTATCTTCAGGCATACGAACGCGCGATGGTGACCGTTTTAATATAGAGCTGCTATACGCTTTTTAGGTCATCCGATGAGTTTTACACACGGCGTTAATATTGAGGCTTTGCAGTTGGTGCGCGAAAAGTTTCGGAAACGATACCCATATTACTAAAGTAAGAACCTCCAAGGTAACCCACGACATTCATATTATGTTACGTTTTTAGCAATTTGCAGGTTTAAGGTTGTACGTTGATTTAAATATGATTCGTTGATAAGATTCATCAATACAACCCTCTAAGTTAATTTACGAGTAATTCGATTGAATGACTTTTTCATGAAAAAGACGTTCAGTGAGAGATAATTTTAAATTATTATAATTATGTAAAGCCATATTTATTCTGCCAGGGTCGCGAGATTTGTTTGAAAGCGATACCGCGGCCCTGGCATATGGGCAACTGAAGGAGCACGGGTGTGTTTTAGTCAGTAAAAGTCTGACACACCCTCCCGCTCCGCCCAGAGCGGGAGACGTCATTTGATGATTTCACACCCTCTAAAAAACGCCGTATTAGTTATGGTCGTAAATCATATTTTAATCAACATAAAACCTTGCACTGACCTGTAAATTGCAAAAAACGTAAGAAAATGTGACTTGCGCGGGCTGAAGCTTTCAGTTTAATAAAATTAGATATTTTCACAACATAGTTGAAGACATTGGTAGTAATACTGGTGATCTAACTATCACCAGTACCAATGTGAATTATAAAAAATACAGGAGAAGTGGCAAGGGGGCGTATGTGTCTGTGACTCTGCGCGTCATGTTCAAAATGCTCATTTCATACGCAGATGGCCGTAACAGCGAACTAGTGCACTTTCGACCGTGATCATGACGAATTATAAGAATGCCGTGTTGTTCAGTGGTTTCTCGTAAAAATCGAAGCCAAAACAAAAACTTTGTAAATCGTGGATTCAGTTTCCATATGTAAGTAGTATTTTACTACATTTGTCTTTGAAATCATGACAGACCACAAATCGTTTAATATTTCTTGCTTTTCTTACGTTTTTATTTTCAAATATCACAGCGACTGTACTATGTATGCAACAAATACATTACTCCTTTAGTACAACCTAAATACATAATATGTCGCTAAGTGACAAGAAATGTAAAAACCACAAATTGATACCCTATTTATGGAGTTTCTTGCCCATTCTTCTCCAGACGAAACTACCTTTTGGAATGGGCGACTAGAATCAATTCTATTTCAATATAAATTTTGACGTTCAAAAGTGCCTTTTATGTGCCTATTTATTTATTTCCAAATAAGCATCGACTTTTTTTTTTATTTTGATGCATCGCGTGGTACGGCCGCTGTATTTTGCGGCGAGTTAATGATATGCTTGTGCAGATCCACTAACGTAGGCTATCGAAATACATGTCGATTGCCCAATAAATATATGAGGCCATGACAGCCAGAGTGGCCTAACTACTTAAACATCGTTTTTTTCTTACTTCTGAAAACTACAGTAGTAAGGAAAAACAAATAAATGTATTCTATTTTCTTTGGTGCTCAAATCTCTTAATAAATAAGATTTATCTTTTAGTAATCATGTTAACCCTAGGCACCATTCTTATTAATTTTGTTTAGATAGGCCACTCTGGCTCTTAAGGCCTCATATCACCATTATAGTTTATTCTTCAAGTTGCATGGTAAATGCATATTGTGGTTGATGAGATAAGGTTTATAATTGATTATATAGTATGTTCTGATGCATGAATTGCTTTTGCTATACTGCGTGTGTAGCAATGGCGCGTGGTTGGGCAAACTGGAGACACTGGTTCCGATACATTTTCAATTACCGGGTATATTTTCTCTTTCTTTCTTTCTTATATATTATGATGATGGTGCTATAACTAGCAGTAATTCATCGTATCCTACGACCGTCTTCATTTTACCTGAGCTCCTTAAGTTTGGCGTGCAGAGCTTGCGAGGCCTCGATCTCGTCGGCGAGAGCCTTCTCCTTGTCGGCCAACTGCTTCTTCAGCTTCTGTATGGGGTCGTTGGGACCCTGAGAGACACATTATTATACAAATAAGTATTTCAAATATAATCAGTTGCTATCTGTAAACAGTACACAAAGGTTTAGTTGTTCTTTCAAATTAGTTTTTGTAACAAAATCATGCGTCTTTTGCGAACAACGTGCTATGGTAAAATGGACCAGACTATTACTGCAGTAACGAAAGTATTATTGTTTGTTCGCTCGCCCTTATTAATGACATTTTTGGGAACTTTTCTATAAGTAAAAACCAAATACTGTTTGTTGGTAAGAGCATCACTTGATGGTGGACCGACTTGGCTATTTTTGTTTTAAAAATATTCATAATAGTCCGAATTAGGTTTTCATTGGAAAAGTTTTCCAGAACATTTTTAAATTCAAATTCAAAAACTGACGTTCTTTTTACTCGAATGCCAAGGAAAACATTCAGTTTAGTAGTAGGCAGAACCCAATTGCAGATTATAAAACGAAAGAAAATTAATAGGTTCTGCTTGCTACTAAACTTAATGTGGGTATTTACATTAGTATTTCAGCTCATAATGAAGTCTCTTAAACCAAAGTAGAGTTTACTTAGTTTATGCCCAGTTTATTTTAATTCCGTTTTCTATTCTCATTCTGGTTTTGATCTTTTTAGTACTTTTAAATTGACTTATTTGCAGTCGGGTTTTTATTTTCGTATGAAATTAGACAGGATAATGTCCTGATGAGGATGAGCCTCTAGCAAAATAAAACTTAACATTCAACATCATGCAAATTCACAAGAGTCAAGCCTTGTCATGACGCACGCGAGCGGCAATACGATAGTTCCGGGCACAAGTCCTGCATATATTCACACAATGGCTGAGCGACGTCGAGGCAATTTAAGTAAGTGCCCGTCTCGTGGTCACTTGACCCTCATACTGCTATACCTACATTGCATCGGAATACTGTATAATCGTAATCGTTCTGTGATTATATATAAACATTCAGTACTCCCTTCAAACCACGTAACAAGATAAATCTTAATCATTTTTAAGTATCATGTAACATTATTGTTTGATCTTTGCTGTCTTAGGCAATAACCAGCGATAGTCTTTGACTTATCACTACAAAGTGTTGGAAGGTCACCAAGATCCGACTTTATTCATAATTTATGACGTCGAATACACGAGTTGATCGATTTAAACCTTAATTATTTAAAAAGTTTTGTTTAAAATTTCAGTACCTACGTTGCTGAAAGTTGCTTAACCAAATCAATTTCTCAATGTTTTGAATAGTTTTTGTTTCTTAGCGAAAGCTTGCTTTGTACTCGCTTCCAATCACAGGTACATAACTTGTATAATGGAAAAAGGGCTGGTATAATGGAAAAAAGGCTTTTGTGGCATACTATTTGTTTTATTGCCAACAAGGTGTGGACGGTTCCTAGAAAGGCAACTAAGCTTCAGAAGGCAATACGTAACTGGCACAGCTACTTGTAGACAGGTCTACACTGTCCCTCCTTACATACTAACACTCATTAGGATGTATTTTTAAAGGGTAACCATTGATTTTCGTGCTATTACGCTTCTGTATGAAACATTGGAACTGTACACCTATGCATGTAGGTTAACATGAAATACATATTTTTCACTAGCTTCTGCCCGCGACATCGTCTGCGTAAATGTCGGTTATCGCGGAAGCAGACAAAGTCGCGGAATAAAAAATAGCCTATGTCCTTTTTCAGGCTCTAAACTATCTGTGTACCAAATTTCATTTAAATCGGTTCAGTAGTTTTAGCAGGAAAGCGAGACAGACAGACAGAGTTACTTTTGCATTTATAATATTAGTGTGGATAGTGTGGATTTTGTGAGAGGTACGTACCTCAGTCCACTCGGAGTGCTCGGGCAGCGGGTCGTGATGCTTGTTGAGCAGAGCGTCGGTGAGGATCTGTATCTCCGTGCGCGACAGAGCCGCGTCACGCACTACGCGCACCAGCTCGCCCACGTTCACGCCGCCGCTGTCACCCGCTACTGACCACAACGTCGCATCAAAATACTGCTGCATACTTGCACAGCTAAACACACCCTTACTGCTACGAAATAAGTATTAAGACTTGCAATCGACTGGACCGAAACTTCTTGGCGTAATATGGTAGTTATAATTCAAACTTATAGAAAACATACTGTTGCCAAATTCAATTTATCAATGCCTCCTGCATAATGAGTCGCACAAAAAGTCTAAATTCTCTTGGCTAATAAAGTAGCCACACGCTAGTAAAATATTTTACAAAACTGCACCGAAATAATATTAGAAGAACAACACTCACCCATAAGCGAGAGTACATTGGGCTCTGGTTTCTTCTTCTTGTTCTTGGGTGGTGGCGAGGAGGCCGGGGGCGGCGCGTTGGCCAGCGCCTGCCTCAGCAGCTTGTCGGTGGTGAGCTCGCTGGGCTGCGGCGCGTTCAGCGGCGGCACCACCTCCTCGCGGACAACGTCCGGCACTTCCTCGACAGGCTTCTTCTCCGTCTTCTTGCCTAAAGTTTACCGACATTACATGCTAGGGTTCTAAATGGTAATTTTCATCATTTCATTTATACTTAATTAAGTATAGAGTTTGGAATGGGAGTCTTGGAAAGTGTTTGGCTTTGTAATTTTATGTTACAGGGGGTATTTTACGTTTCTTTTTAAATTACTATATGTATAAGCACCCTTGCGCTGTTCCTTCGGTGCTTCGCCACTGTTGTGTCGCTCACGAGTAATTTCTTCCTTAACGATTTCCACTGGCGCAGGAGGCTTGGCAACTATCTTGGCACTTTTGGCTGCCTTCGGTGGTTTGCTATCTTTCTTCTCCACAAGTTCTTCCACTTTCTCTGGAGCCTAAAAATATTTTTTTATATTACGCTATCGCATTGTTATGGCTATAGTAAATAACATGCTACTATCAGACCATACATACAAACAATTGTTACTTTGTATTAAATCATGCTTAAGAACGCGCGTGCATATATAGTGATATACAATGAAGTCACGACACGACATAAAACAGTGATATAAAGACGACAGACGGAGCCGTGAATACGACTGTAACACGTGTTTCATGAAGTAAATAATGAAAACGAGTTTGAACACATTACTGCGACTATGAATTCTGTTAATTGATAGTTAGTACCTACTAAAGCCATGCAAACTAGGTGGCAAATTCTATTAATTCATTTAATTTTACTGGTACTTTTAACGTATTTTGCAGAAGTTTAAACTTATCATATTGTACTGTATATTGTAAATAAATTCTAAACCAAAACCGATGAATTAATGAATGCTTTGTTAAGCTCTCTACTCAACTACAACAACGCGACACAAGTTAACGGGGACACACATAGACACAACATCGCCGACACATATAACGTTCGTAGGTGTAGACTCACTTTTTCCGCAACCAGTGATGAGTGCATCAATTCAAACTCATCTTTGGGATGCATTTCCTCAAAGTGGTTGGACACAGTGGTGGTGTTGGAGTCTGGTACCGCGCTGGGATCGCTAACGCAACTCGGATCCTCTTTGTTTATCAGTATCGGCTTTACTTTAGGGTCCTTCCCGCGTTTGCGGATCTGCACAGACAGTGTCGCACTGTAGTGGACCCGACTCATCCAATCTACCATTGGCGTAATCTACTTATAATTACCAGCATTCACCTGCACTATTGCATTACAGTTAAATAAAGCCCACACTAACCCGCAAGGAAGACACAGTAAACTACAGAGTTTATACATAACAGCTTTATTTTTAAAATTAGCGAAGAAATAAAATTAATTGTATTAGGGATCTTTTCCTTTATATGTTTAAAATCGATTAGAATAATTTCCCAACATGCAAACCTTTTACTAATCAAATTAAACCTTCTCAATAGAGCCCTAAAAATTAATAGCATACCTAAACTTCATTAGTGCGGAATTAGTCAAGTGAAACAAGACTATTTCAAAATGTAACATAGTAAAGGTCCTCCATACAAAAATGTTAAAAATTAATTCAAAACCAATGTATTCTTCATACAATTTTGATAGCTTGGAACATTATCTTTTGAAAAACATACAATTTTATAGATAACATTTTATTTTTAAATAGCATGATAAAGACTTTTATGTCGTTGTTATGCTTCCCCCATCATGCAATGTTGCCAATTTAGTAGGTACTACTGATTTTAATACTGCTCCACAAATTCAATGAATCGGTTTAACAGATGTTTTTTCTGCAGGTAGGTAATAAAAAGAAAAGTGCAATAAGAAATAGTTGCAAGATAGATTGAGATATGGTATAGTATATATTTATAAAATTCAGTCAGTACATTCCTGCAACCATATTAGTAAAGGAGAAGAACTGGGCCGCCACTGCTGTCTGATTCACCAATAGGAGAAATATATATAAGACAAGCTACTAGCTGCAAGCCTACCGCTTAACTGAGATGGTGCCTGAAGTGACTGCATATCGTGGCAGGGCTGTGGGAGCTTAGTCATTCTCTGGCTAACACTCCATCCTTCACCATGCAGCTAGCTCAAGCACCATCTCAGTTAAACACTAGAGCTATAGCAGTAACACAAGTTTTTTGTTCTCAATTTAAATGTCAAACAAACAATCTTACCTTAACATTTGGTGCATCTCTGGGTCCTTCTACAACTACTGCTGGATTAAACTCAACATGTCCTTTAGGAGCCGGCATCACATCATCTTCCATTCCGCTCTCAGCCGGTGCCTCACTCTCCTGCTCACTGCCTGTCACCACTGCACTCTCCTTGTTCTTTTCCTTCTTAGCTAACTAAAATACCATGATTATTATTGTAACTCCCACTACTGTTATTATAATACCTGTATATGATTATCATTTTTTTTAGCATCTGGAGTGTGTTGTGTTTTACAGATTTTCTTTGATTGTATGCTAACATTGATTCTCCAGAATTCATCTGTTACATGAATAATCTATAATCTAAAGTGTATTACAATAAATGGAAATAGGAAATACCTATAATTTCTTATGTCGGCAGTTTAAAATTAAAAGTGTAGGTATGATAAACAGCCAAATTTTAAAAAGTTAGTAAGGTGTTCTTTCTATGAAACAAGACACAACAGACAAAATATTCCTTAAACGTTTCGCTAATGTGATTCATACCCTCAAAATAATTATCTACAGGATAAGTTTTATCCAGTGCGCAAATTTTAACAAATTAAACTTAAACAAGTTATAATAACCATGCAATTTTTATTTTGATATATCTTATTACAAAAGAATTAAATTATTGTTAACGAAAGATGTTTATTTTGAAACTGGTTTTATGGTAACTTGTGCGAGGCGGCGAAGGTGAAAAACCGACCAGCTGTTTGATCGGTCAAAATTATAAGAAATTCGAACCCTACCTAGGCATGCGGTTACTGACCTATTACTATTATCAATATCATATTACGAAATATGTAGGGTGTCCACAGTTTACTGATTTAAGGTCGGATAAAAAGTGAAAAAAAAAAACTACTGATACTGAACCACCAAAAAAAATTTGGGCACTGGTTAAAAAAAATCCTGTATATATGCACTCATTGGCAGGATGAGGTGAAATCTTTTCATAAAGATTGGTCCTTGGCATCTCTAGATAGAGAGAAAGGAGATCTTAGCCCAGCAATGGGACATTAATGGCTAATAAAATAACATAAAATGCAACAATTGCCACTAAAGCCGAGTTCTTAAGTCACCTTGCTTTATAGGTAACTGACTTGTTATAATGTAATGAAACATTATTACCATTTCATATATTTCAGGTTGGAACCATCTAACTTTATGACCTAGTTTTAAAAATTATTTTGTACTGCTGTTTATAAAATGATAAATTGAAAACTGTAAAAAAAATCTAAGAGGCAGTTAACGGCTTGAATCTCACTATCCATTTAAGTCAGTACTTTAAGATTCATGTGGTCATAAAATTAGCCTTAATGAACCCTTTAGTTGGACAAAGACCTCCCTCTGTGCCTTTCATTCATCCCACATCCAGGAGTCTCATTGATAAAATATAATGTTAATATCTATCACCTTTTTGTTAGCTTTCTTCTCCTTCTTTTTAGGTTTGTTTTTGCTTTCGGCAAGAGCAAGTAGTTCAGTGGTGGCCCGGCGTTGTTGAGCAATAGCCTCCTCATAGCTGGTGCCTGAGGTTGAGAACAGCCCCATGAGGAGCAACATAGCGAGTCCGGCTACCCCCACCCCACACAGCACGAGCAATGCCTGCAGCTCCATTGGATACGCCGCACTCGCCTACCCTTGATCAAAATAACGAACGATCTAATTATTGTCAGTAATAATCTTATTGATTTTTTTCCCCTTAGGAGGATCAACACAACAGTAAACGGCTAGCGTAATAATTAATCTTTCAATATTTATATTGATGTATTTCATTCATCATCTACGATTCTAGCGGCAAATTTATAACGGCGAATAGTACAGGCTGTTTATAAAACATTTACAAATGAATACGAACCGCTGTCCAGAGAAAATATTTGTGAAGTCGCGCTAGTAATAGCAAAGAGCTAACGGTAGTTTTTCACTAATTTACTTGGAAATATTCTCACAAACAAAATGAAGGTAAGAGCTGACACGTAAGCAATGACACATGTCAAAGGTTATTGACAGTCCTTTCGCTTAAAAGTAATGAAGCTGATGATACTTTAAAAGTACCAATCCAAATTGGGACATCCAGTACATACGGGGGCGCTTATCTAATATTTATATCATTTCTATTAGCGAGATATGAAGATTTACAACCAGTAATTGTAATACAAAAACCAATAGCCACCATTTATCACGCTCATTTAGAGTTCAACGATAAGATAAAGTGTATTTACCTGTACTAAATAAAGTCCGCTTTTTAAGCGAGCAAATACTCAAATAATATAACTTTTTAGTCACCAATTTACACCTAACGTCACTAAACGAAGGAAATTGATAAAACGTAAAATCTTATTTGCTTTCAACTTTTCTTTTTCCGACGACGAGACCGGAGACACGAAACGAACAAACCGGGCTCCGACCACAGACTACAGCTACACTCTACACAGATGTCACAGTATTAACTTAGTCACATACTTAATCTGTGGACTATCATTGCGATCTAGTCCGTGTCTTGCTGCTTTCTCTCAGCGACGCCCTAAATTGAAGTCCGTACCACACAGAGGTGCCCTTAACATGCAGTTGCTCTAGTTTTAAGCTCTGCTTGGAGCCCTTAATTTATTAAGTTGCTACAGGCGAGTCTGGTTTATCAGCCAGCAACCTTATAGGTTGGACCTGCGAGACGTCATTCCAAAAAAAAAACTTTTTAATGCAAACCATCTGCAACTCAGACTTGTGAGACTACAGCGAGAACGGTGTGGTCAAATCTAGGTACGCAATTTGTAATTAAAATGTTGGTATCATAGCGAAAATTAATCATTTTGATGGTGTGTACCACACCCTTCAATTTCACCACTCTTTTCTAAGGTATATAACATATCTACAACACTACAATGTTCTGTTGGCGGCTGGCAAAAATGGGAACAACAATTAATCTGCCTAGCTTTTTCCCAATTATGTTGGGGTTGGCTTTCAGTCTAACAGAATACAGCTATACCAGTAGTTTACACTGAGTTTTGGGATGATAAAGTGAAACGGACGCGAATATGACCAATTAAATTTAATTATAAAACTTTGAGACATGTACACGCGCATGTGTGTACTGGGGCCGCGACAGACGCACGGGCGGCGGGGAGCATCGGTCGGCGCGAGCGCGGGGACCGCCGGTCATTCAGACGACGACGACTGCTCTGATCACGTGTTTGTAACTTTGTATTTTCCGCGGTTCATATTCGCGTCCGTTTCACTTTATCTTCCCAACACTGAGTTAAACTATCTGACTTCCACAATCCAGTTATTAGGTAATATATACTTCTCGTTAAGACTGTTGGTCAGACTTTTGGACTTCTGACTATTCGTAATGGCTGTCAAAGATATATACAAATAACAGCCGGGCCGACCGCGGTGAGAGGCACGACCGCACGATATAATATACAGTATGGAAACCACAAATATATGCAATAAACGAAACCACAAGTAATTAGTGTTGGGATTTTGTCCGGATAAATACTCAAAATGGATAAATACTCGATAAATATCCGTTTTTACTGAGTATTTATCCAAAACAGCGGATAAATACTATTTTAAGTTTTCGTAACGTAAATTTTGTCATTTTACTAACAAAAGGATTCAAATTAACGAAAAACAGACAATGCAGATTGGTATCGTACCTTATTAATCATTTTAACAATTAAAAATGCTGATATTGACAATAATTTCACTCAATCATGAATACAATTCGTCAATAACTGTCAAAGTTAGATAAAATTATACATTTATTTTGTACATTTTTTTTTCTTTCACATACATACAAGAACTCGTGCCTTTCTCCCATGGGGGTAGGCAGAAACTATTTAACCCTCAAGTGCATTGTGATGGAAATTTTCATCAACCAATTCAATGTAATTTTTTCGTTATGATTCCAGTCATTTTTTGTTTTTGTAATTGGAAAAAAGTGGTTTATTACCTCACTACACATTTTGTTCTCAGTAGGTTTGTTCTGATTACATAAAGATGTAAATTTCCACCAAAACATTACAAAAAAGTAAATTTAATTTGGTTAAAAAGTAAAAATCATGTATTTAAGGGTTAAGTAACGCTTAAATCATTGTAATAATAAAAAACTTGAGAGGTGTCAAGGGACACCCGGATGGAACGAAGTTCCTTTCCAGGATTCATTATTGTTTTTACTATTTATTATGCACAAAAAACCTGTATACACTCAACAAAAATATTCTCCCGAGAGGGAGGAAGAGATGGAGAGAGAGAGAGATCTCTCTCCGTCTCTTCCTCTCTCTCTATCTCCCTCCCTCTCTCTCTCCTTCTCTCTCCCTCTCCCCTTCTCTCTCTCTCCCTCTCTCTCTCCTTCTCTCTCCCTCTCCCCTTCTCTCTCTCTCTCCGTTCCAAAACCTTCGTTCCAAAACAAAATATATACAGTCAAATTGAGAAACCTCCTCCTTTTTTTAAGTCGGTTAAAAAGTGTCGTTACAACTTTTTCTCTTAATTCCTTCTAGGCCCCTTTCGCAACGCGCCATAAGGAACTTCGTTCCAAAAAAACTACCTCGTGAAAGATAAAGAAATCGAGTATCCTGACTTGGCTTGCGAGGTAGTCGACAAAAAGGGATTCAGCGATCAATGTAAAGTTTTGAGAGCAGTGCGTACCCACGACCTACAAGTCGTAAGTCGGAGCTGATACCACCGGGCCACCATTGCTATCACCAATATGAAAGCGTGTCAGACTTTTACTGACTAAAACCCAACCGTGTTCCGTCAGTTGCCTATGCCAGGGCCACAATACCTCTTTCAAACAGATCCGCAACCCTGGCAGGCATCGGTGCTCGCGGACCCCTTCAATATGTGCCGACATCTCTTTGAGGCACGCGTAGAATCGATGAACGCTGGCAGCACGCACGAAAATGCATAACTCATTGTCACGTTCCGCCTGCACCGAGAGTGCAGGGGAGAGCGCGAAGCAAGCATGTTTATAGCGTTGGCAAACAACAACAATGAACTTGTCTTCGCCGCATTTTTCTTGACTTTTAGAAGCTCTTCACAGAGATCTTCAATTATGTAGCAATTCTCTACACTCTCAACAAAGAAAGATTCTGAAATTGTGTGTAAAGAGCATGCTCTATTAGAGACGTTTGGCCTCCTGACACAATTACAGTCCAGACAATTAACATTACAACTAAATAATATAATAACGTAGTATTTTGAATAGCCTTAATAACAATAAAACCAATTTACATTATAAAATAATCATCCGACGCGCAAAAAAGATATTTATCCATCATTTTGAGTATTTATCCGATAAAAATGAGTAAAAACGAGTATTTATCCGTTTCGGATAAAAACTCGAGTATTTATCCTCTGAGTATTTATCTCCTGCCCATCACTACAAGTAATACTAGTCCACAGAAGTATAACAAATTTAAATATTAAATAAAACACCGTAAATTAAAAAAGTGAAATTTTCAAACAAAATAAATATCAAAATAAATTCTATAAAACTAAACACTCTGTTTAGAAAACGTATCTTGATCTCAGGAAGAGCGGCACCTGGGTTACCTATCATAAGTTCGAAAAATATTTGACCGAATTTCATTTCCCCTACTTTTCAACTATTATGGATTCGTTTGTTTTTACTTCATCGAAGTCACGTCTGCCACTGTATCAGTTGACCTATTATCAATTCGAGTTTTTTCGTTACTCCGACGTTTCATTTGGTCGATAAACTCTTTACCGAAGTTACACTTAGCCGAAATAACATTTGTTCGAAGTATTATGTTTCCAGACATTCATTTTACCTATGTTAAGATTAACCTACTTTTTGGTTTAATTAATTATTTATTTGAATGTAATGGCATTTAATAAAACAGTTTATTATGAACAAAAGTGTTTTAAAGGGTCCCAGTAAGAAGCATGCAAACAATGCTGCTTGCTTCAAGCATGCAACATGCAACCATGCATGCAGCGTGCAAGCAGGCATGCAGCAGGCAAGCAGGCAAGCAGCAAGCAAGCATGCAGCATGCAAGCAAGCATGCAGCGTGCAAACAAGCATGCAACATGCAAGCAGGCATGCAACATGCAGCAAGCATTGTTTCTGTCACGGCTCCGGCGCTGTGGGGTTTGGGCGGCCCCACGCGAGCTTATCGTCGCAGATGGTTTTAATGCTCACCACCGCAGCTTCGGCTTGCTGGCCGCCTTTGCCGGCCAGCCTCAGCTGCGGCGGCGGCGGGCCTTCAGACCACCTGCTCCTCAGCTCGCGGGCCGCCCTACCCCTCCGCACCTGCGCGGGCTTAAATTACATTCTAGGGGTAGGGCAGATAAGACTACGTAAAGTCGGTTTTACAGCGATTCGTTTCTCACTAAATTTTGTAGCACAATATATTGACTTTTTATGACGCTACATATATTTTATTTAATATTGAAAACGCTACCAAGTAACCGGCTATATATTTGTGACCAAATAATATTCCCTAAAATTTTGTTTCACTGTGGTGAAAATATGGCAAACAAATCATTTGGCAAATGAAAAAAGTTCAAAAGAGGCTTCGGCCAATAGCAAAAAGTTATTTCGTAAATCGGCGAAACATAATTCGGTAAAATAATACCTATGACACATGATACTTCGATGATTTAAAAATATGTCAAATGATGCATATTGCAAAAAAGACGTCGGCCAATAGTTTTCGGTAAAATGAAATTCGAACAAAAAAAAATCAGAAAAGTAATCGGTTCCCCGGCACCTGAACACACGGGTGACATCAAATGGCGGCTTTTTTGTCGGCGCTGGCGTTTGATCGTTTGTCAATGTTCGATGAAATCAAAATTCACTTAGTTCATTTTTACCGCCACGTTTTTATTTCGCGATAACTGAACTGAACTAACTAAATTAACTATTGCACATTAGTAAAAAAAGTAAACTTAAATTTTCAAAATGTCCACCACGTTTCTGAATGCACAAATTACATCGCCGCACAATGTTGTCCGGTTGTCTGTTTCGTTCAGGATCCAGAGCCATGGCTTTTAATTTGTCAAAGGCAGTGACAATCCGATTGCGCATTTCATCATCGGTTTCGGAGACCCGCGAGTAAACTTCAATTTTAATAAAGCCCCATAAAAAGAAGTCTAGAGGAGTGAGGTCGGGCGACCGAGCTGGCCACCTGTGGGGGCCATAGCGCCCAATCCATTGTTCGCCGAACATGGTGTTAAGCCACTCTCTCGCGACGAGTACGAAGTGTGGAGGAGCTCCGTCTAACTGGAACCATACCCGCCTGAAGGTTACCACAGGCAATCTTTCCAAATATCGTGCTATCGGGCCGTTAAGAAGATCTAGAAACTTCTGGGCATTCAGGTTTCCGTTGATAAAAACAGGACCGAATATTTGATCTCCGTGAATGCCTGCCCAAACATTAACGGAAAAACGGTACTGATGAGCTGATTCACTAAATAAATGGGGATTCGTATGGCTCCAGTGACGCATGGTTTGTCGGTTCCACATGCCGTTCCGAGTAAACGTGCTTTCATCTGTCCAAAACACATCTGATAAAAAAAATTGGTCTTGAGAGATGTTTTCAAGTACCCAGCGGCAGTAAAACTCTTTAATCGGCTTATCACGGGGCAGCAGCGCCTGAACCTTTGCATATTTTATAAGGACGTATTTTGTTCCTTTTCAGCACTTGATGTATTGTTCTATGGCTCACTCTAAACACACGCCCAGCTTGTCTAAGGCTACAAGTTGGGTTCCGATCGAAATGGTCTAAGACTCGTTGTTCAAAAGAGGATGGAACGTGACGCGGAGCAACTCCTTCATGAGTGTTCGGCACTATGTGTTGATTTTCTCTAATCCTTTGGACAGCCCCAGGATTGTCCGGACATTAGTAGGGCAGATACGAGTTGCGCCGTATCTCTCACGATAAGTACGTAGAGTTAAGGCTGAATTTTGGCGGCATTCGCCATACAATTTAACCATGTCTGTATACTCTGCAGCACTGTAAAAATTATGTTGTCTTGGCATTTTGTTAAAAAAAACACAAGGGTACACACACACACACACAAGTCAAGTAGTGTCAATTTCACCGTAAAAAATAAATAAAAATAAACTTAAAAACACTATTTATACACACACAAAGTCAAGTAGCAAATAAGTGTCAATTTCACCTTAAAAAAAGTACCTATTTACGAGTATTAGTTTAATTTGCCAAAATCACTTGAAGCAATGCGCGCTATGAAATCTCTGCGAAAGTCACGATACACTATCCCGGAAGATAGCGGTGAACTGACAAAGCGAGAGTCGAGACTTCTCAAAAATGGCGAAAATAATAAAAGTCATAATTTAGGGTTAACGGCGCAATTATCGTTTATCGATACTTTTTTACACTTACTTACCTACTACCAAAACAAGGCATTAAAATACAAGCATTTTTGTGTTATTCGATTGTTTTAAAATATTTAACGATTAACAAATTATTGATTGGATTAAGTATTAAAAAATATTTAGTAATTTTGTACGATTGGACTTAAGAACTACCGTTTTGTGAGTGATTTCCTGACTAGCAAACGTGTAAGTAGGTACGAATTTTTTTTAATAGGTTTCTTCTACGTAACTTATATTGTTATTGTTTACTTCTACTTCATTAATTTTATCTCTAAACCTACTGAATATTTAACAAGAACTTACACAACACACTTAAACAAAGAAGCTGTATAGCTATACATACTTAGGGCATAGTGTTTTTAGAATTATCACAAGAGCATGATAATTCTAATAAAAACACTACGCCCTAAGTATTTAAAGCTAAAAAGTTTTTTTTTGTTTATCGATAATTATTCCCTAATAGTCAATAACAGGTGTCCTTATCTTACCCGCAAAATTCGTTTACAATAACCGCCGCCTTTGAAAAACGCCGCGGCGGCGCGCCGCATGTCTCGAGCCGTCTGTTGCAAGATACCGCCAAAGACACCGCTGCCTACGTACACCCGCAGGACATGTTGGCGTGTGCCAGTGATGATAGGTTACGTTTGTGTAAATTGCAAAACAAAATTTCGGCCGTGGCAGGTCAAAAGGAAATTCATAATTTCCAAGTACTAATCAGCTTCCAGTCTAACCGGATGCAGCTGAATGCCAGTATTTTATAACAGTAATTTCAAGTATTCATGTATTGAAAAAAATACAACATACACATTAAATTTAATAATCAGCCTAATGTTCCCTGCACACATTGACTGCATAGGTTTCCTGTCTGTGAGAGGGAGTAGGCCGAACCATCATAGTATTAAATTCCATACATTTCAAGAAAGGAATGTATTTGCGTAAAGCAACGGCGCACAGTGGGGCCAAATGAGTTTTTTTATTTCAAAAAGGGCTAGAGGTCACAATTTTAAACCAATTACAACGATTTTTTTTTTAAACACCCAGAAATTATTTCCAAAGAGAATGTTGGAGCCCGATAACAAAAAATTTCCTTATTAATGACATAAGTAACCTTAAATGCTCAAATGTTTTTTCTCATGTAAAATCTCAGAAACTATGGCCCCTGAAATATGGCTCGTAATTCTTACAACTATTTTCCTACGGTTGTCAGTAACTTTCGACGTTATTGGAAGCTTTCTACACCAAAAATGAGAAAAAAAATTGAGACATTCATTGATGTCATTCATAGGGTATTTTTTTTCTTCAATCAGGCTCCGACATTCTCTTTGGAATTCATTTCTAAGTGTTTAAAAAAAAACTTTGTAACTGGTTTAAAACTGTGACCTCCAGCCCTGTTTGAAACAAAAAACCCATTTGGCCCCACTGTGCGGCGGCGGCGGATATCACGCGGGGAGTCGGGCGAAGTTGAAATAAAATGTATTACATTTTAAATATTTTTTTTCTTTTGTAATTGAAATAAACAATTTTTTTTAAATTCCAGCTTGTCGGTAGCGGTAGGTGTAACGATTTTACATTTTAGGCAAATAGGTAAGTAGAATACGTAACAGCGTCGTGATAGTTTGCACTGTATGGCAACGTCGCTTTTCAATGTTCAAGGATTCAAGTTCATTGAATCATTGACCTAGTGATCCAATTCTACAGAGTGTTCAAATTTGATCAAAATTAGAACTCTAGTTTTTTACTTAATTACTGGACCGATTTCGTCCATTTTTTTGTGTATCGTCAGAAAAGGCGATAACAAGTATGTGGTTTAATTTATTGCATATATGTGGTTTCCATATTGTAGATAGTCATCTATCCAGGAACTGAACGCGACAAACGTAGCTTAACCGTCGGTGCAGTAGAGAACAGAATGGTTAAAAACTGAAAGCTCGTTATAGGTAGCAGCGCAGTTCAAAGCCTACAATTCGCAATTGTTTTGTGTTTGTTTAGTTTTGTGTCACAAATTAAACGAAAACTAGCAAAATATGGAATTTTCTGCCCGAAAAGAGCTTTCTCGCACAATTCTCCCCGTATTTCGCAGTAAACAATTTTACAATGGTGAATATTATTATAATTATTCGTAAAAGAAGTCACTTCGTGACAATAATAGCTGACGAATTCTTGGACTTTGGATAGCAGTGACATCTGAAGTGAGCAAGTGGCACTTTTCCCTATACAATTGAAAACCAGTTTGTAGTGAGTGTAAGGTACGCTCCATCCACTGCACCGCGCCCCGTCGCGTAGCGTGGAATGGCAGATTTTACCAGTGTATGCAAGTATCTCAATTTATATAGAAATCACGTCTTGCACAACACACTGCCGACGCGGAATAACGCGGGAAGGCGCCCCGTGCGTTATACGTCGCTCCGCGCACCGCGGTGGGACGCATCTTCAGTGGGTGAACCGCCTAAGACAACAATCATTACTGTAACAAGTCCACCAAGACGATTAATCAGGCATCTGCGATTAGGTATCAGTTAAATTTTTAATCCACAGGTTCAATCCATCAAGGATTTGACACACTGTATGCGTTCTGCGGCCTGCGGTCAGGTCAAAGTGAACGCAGCCCGCATCATGTATGTACAACGCTGTCAGTCGGGACAATCGATCTGCGGTCAGGGCAGAGCAATCGGTCAGCGCAGCCAACCGGTCCGTACGCGTCCTTCCCTCGCCACCACCCCGTCGGGCCAACATGCGTTCTTTGGTTGTGCACGCACGGTCAGATTGCATTCTATACAAAATATATTGATACCGACAATGTTGTTCATACATCATGCGGGCTGCGTTCGCTTTGACACACTGGATGCGTTCTGCGGCCTGCGGTCAGGCCGCAGGCCGCAGAACGCATCCAGTGTGGCAAATCCTTCAATCTGCTGCCAATCTGAATTAATCTCAATATTTGAATACAAATCATTTGTATATTTATACAACGAACATAATTATTTTATTTAAATGCAAATAAAAATAATAAACACAGGAATTTCGTCGGACTTCAAAAGTCAAAGCGTTCATGAACGAAAATTAAAATGGTTGTTCCCAATGACAGACAGATGTCAGCTTTCTATAATCAGTTGCATTTCATCGTAGCAATTTTTTGTCAATTACTAAACAGCTGTCCTAATTCCATATTCATAATACAAAAGTCTTCGATATTATGTAAAAAGTATATAAAGCAGTGTGCTAGTTTTATCAAGTTTACAGTTCTAATGTAATTAAAAGTGTCACAATAAATCCTTGATTTAATCTTTTTGTCCAAGAATGTCGATTCCTCCACTCGTTTGCAGTACTCCTCCACCACCCGACCAGTGTGATGACGATAAGGATCCTGGAGATTTCGATTTATCATACAGTTGTTAGTATTTATCTAATATTTAATGGTAATATAAGTACTTATAACTTAAATTCAAGTTGTTGAAGTTGCATGTTTATTAGTTTACTTCTTGTGTGAGTAATGGGGTTCAATTATACAATAACAAAGGCCTATAATAAGTTAGCGGTAGTACTATATATATTTGATCAATCTTACAATAATTGGAATACATTTAATGTGAAAATAACTATAAAAGAATTGAGGAAGTTCTTGAAAGTCAAATTTGGTTGTCATTGTTGTGTGCAATTGTTACTGTCCAAGATTAGTCATATTAGTTTATGAAAAATACCTAAGTTATTGTTATTTGTAATTATTTAATTGTTTCAGTATCACAAGAGGATGATGATGACGATGAAAATAATGATTACAATTATGGCAACTTTTCTTCTTATAACCATTATCAATCAGATATCAAACCACTCGAAATTAAAGATCCAGAGATAACCAAAAGTATGGACACTGGGGTACATAAAGATTTATTCAAGGAGTATGAACATAGTAAAGAAACAGAACAAAGTAGTGTTAGCCACAATGAGTTTGAAACCAATGATATTAATGAAAACAAATTAAAATGTGAAGAAGATGTAAATATTGAAGATTTAAATTTAAAACTAGATGAAGAAATTGTTACTAATGTTGTTGAAAACAGTGATGAAAATGAAAATAGTGATCAGAACACTGATAGTTTAAAGGATTTAAACATTCCATGTAATTCTAATAATAGTAGTCAAGATGATAGCAATAACACATCACCTTTTGAAAATGTGATTGACCCAACTGTTGCTATAAAGGAATTGAACATAGATTCAGATGAGGTAATTGTTGACCAATCTATTGATATTAATGCTAAACCTGAGACTATTACCGAAGATCTTGACCTTAGTCTGAAAGAGAAAGATGATGAATCTTCTATTGATATAAATGAGCCCGCAAGAAGGGAATGTTCTTCACAAAATTCAAATGACTTTCCAGAAAATATAGAACAATCCACAAAGCAGTTTGACATTCAAATAAATGAAAATGTGGTAGAAGATGATTTTGGAGATTTCGATGATTTTAAGTTTGCCAACACTAAAAGCATTGTAACCAGTGTTGTTGACAGTTCTAATCCATGGGAAAATAATGACACAAATGAAATAGATTTCGGAAACTTCAGAGCCAACTTTGAAGAAAACAAATTGCACTCACAAGATTCACCACACTTAGAAACTAGACCTATGACTGAAAATTATCAACTTGAGAATCAAGTAAAAGAAGACTATAATTTAGAAGATGATGATTTTGGTGATTTTGATGATTTCCAATCATCAGCTGTAAAAACAGAATCATTTGAAGTCCAGGAAGAAGACGAATGTCAGGAATTATCAGTTCTTAATTTACAATCAACTGATAATGAACATCATATCATGGAAAGCATTACTAAAGTATTAACTGCAGTATTTATTGAAGAAATATCTGAACCTGATGTAGAGTTTGACGGGAAGTTAGAATCATTACTAAGTGAAACATGGGGTCATTTGATGGAAACTGATGAAAGACAACCATATATTGTGAACTGGAATAATTCATTAGGACAAAAAACTCTACTAAAAGCTTTATGTATAGACTCCAGAAACATTGTAAGTTATTTTCAATAATTATTATTAACATTTAAACTAGCACTTTGCCCGCAACTGCATATTTTACCCTACATACAACACCCCTTCCACCCTGACTTATAAAGGTAGTTTTCGAAAATTAATGATTATGTTTTTTAAATGACAAATCTGTCTTTAGAAATAAGCTACGCCATTATTCATACTGTGTGGCTTGATTAATTCAAAAGTTGTTATTTTTAGATAATCATGCCACATAGTAAATATCCTTAGCTAAAAAGTGAATATGCGTTTTATCCATTAGTTTGATTTTTGAAAACCATAAAACTAACTAACTAAACTATTAACTAGTTTCTAGTTAAACAGACCAAACATTAGAATTCTTGCATGCAAACGAGATTTGGACATTTAATTCTCCTTATCTTATATCTTTAAACGAGCAATTCTTGTATTATATATGTTATGGATCAAGTGAGAAATTGGGCATTATACATAATGCCCGGTCATTATGAAAAATGCCCAATATGAGAATGCAATTTGATATAAATTATTCAAATAATCAAATTGACCGGGCACTATACATATTGTCCATCACCTTTTGGGCAGAGTAATACAAGTTCAATATTTGAGTTATGGTAGGTAAAAAAATAAAAACGCATGTTTGCAAACTAGTTTAGCAGTAAAAACTGAGCAGTAAACTAAATAAAAATAAGTCATAAAATAATAATTTAAACGGGCAGTTCAATAAATACCGAGCCGTGGAATAGTTGAACTGGGCGGTTAGGCGCGTACAGTTAACAAATCGTAATTGGTTAGTAATAAATTTTATTTTAAGCAGTTCTATAAATGATGACGCATGCAAGCAAGCATGCAACATGCAGCAGGCATGGTATCTGTCACTGCTCCGGCGCTATGGGGCTCCGGCGGTCCCACGCGAGCTTATCGTCGCAGATGTGTTTTACGCTCACTATCGCGGGCCGCCTCACCCCTCCGCGCCTACGCGGTTTTAAATTACACTCTAGGGGTATGGCAGACAAGGCAGACAGACAAGACATGCAGTCGGTTTTGCAGCGATTCGTTTCTGTCACTAAATGCAGCACAACATATTGAATTTATAAGACAATACTTGTAAAAATTAAACAGTTGTAAAAATTAATTCCCATATTTAATTACTATTTTTTATTGTTATTGTCATTTAACTTAAAATAAACTAAATATTAAACCATTTAAATAATCAGACTCATTATTTGGATTAATTATCAAGGACTTCTACACTAAGAATTCACTAGTTTTTGCATTTAAAACTTAAGGAAAGTCATAATGGCGGTCTCTGATTGGTCAAAGCGTGCCACGCCATGAGTGCCTCCCTCCCCGCCCTCACACCGCGTCATATTTAGCTTTATTATCAAATTGCCCAATTATCATGTAGCAATATAATAATGACCGTGCAATGTGATAAATAATGAAGTTAAGATAGTATTAGTCACTTTGCCCGATAGAGCTAGACATTATTCATAATGCTCGTACATTATGTATAATGCCCGCATTAATCACCTGGTCCATGACATATATAATCTGAATCTTGGAAACGGCTCCAACGATTTTCATGAAATTTAGTATACAGGGGGTTTCAGGGGCGATAAATCGATCTAGCTAAGATTCATTTTTATAAAATGTCGTTTTATTCGTGTTTTCAATGACCAACTTTATCGATAAATCAACTTAAATTGTTGGAGGAAAAATAACAAAATGTAATTTGTATTTAAATATGATTTCTAAAAAACACAATTTACCAAAAAAAAAAAAATGGGCATTCAGGTACTAGTTATTAATGTTGCAAAGGACTCGAGTCCTCAAGTCGTAATTTTTAAGACTCGACTCAATTATGCAAGACCTCAAAAGGCTCCAAGTCTCGAGTTAAGCCGAGCCCGAGTATTAAAAAGGATTCGAGTCTTAAAAAGGCCTCAAGTCTTAAAATCGACTCTAGTCTTAAAGAAAATCTCCAAGCATGAAGATGAAACTTGTAGCTCATCATTCGAAAAGACTTGAATAGAAGGTGATAAATTTATAGTGGTTATGATGTAACTATGCGTATAAGAAAATCTGACGCGTTATTAGAGTTTTTTCGAATGATGAGATACAAGTCTCACCTTCATGCGCCGAGTTTTTCTTTAAGACTCGAGTTCATTTTAAGAATCGAGTCATTTTTACGTCCGTTTCCACCGCGCGGCCAACTCTTCAAATTTGATGAAATTTTGCCAGGAATTAGTTGTAAATTGTTACAATACACACCTCTTTTCCTGAATTTGTTACAAAAAAAACTAAGGCGCTACGACCAAAAACAGTTGGCCGCTAGAACCGCCACTTGCCGTAGTGATTATCCGTGATTACACAGAAACTTAATAATGCAGATAGGCGAATGATACATCAAAAGAAAGGTCTTAATTTGTTATATTTGTTACAAAAATAAAAATCATCAAAACTTAAATATACAAAAAGTTATGCTATATTTCGTTTTCAGGTTAAGTGTAGGTACGTATCTCACTATAAAATCAAATTAATAGAGGCTAATGTGCATGGACAATTAGTTGCTAATTTGTTACAGCAAATAAACAAGAAAAATACTAGAAAATAGGTGGAATCATATTTTTAGAGCAAATCAGCATACAGGCAAAAATCAAGTAATATAATTACTTGATTTTTGCCTGTATGCTGATTTTGAATAAAGCTATTTTTATCGATTTGTGAATTTGACTTTTATAAAGTATGCTATAGGATGTCTTAAAGAGTTTCACCTAAAAAATTAAGACTACCGAACATTCCAATAATGACGATTCAGTCTCACTTTATTATGAAAATTTATGGTCACTCTACTCTAATACAGTTTCATACTACTATATTTTAGTGAATATCTCCTAAAATATAAAACTTTTAGTTATATTCGCCACATTTATCCAAAGTAGGCTACCATACCTGTCGATTAGTACTAGAACTAAGCTTGAACCTACTATTAATAACGAAATAAACGCCATTGTATTTTAGGCATATTGCCGTCCGCGCGGCCAACTAAAATCGACTGTAAAAAAAATATTGAACCTTTTTTCTAGTATTTTTCTTGTTTATTTGCTGTAACAAATTAGCAACTAATTGTCCATACACATTAGCCTCTATTAATTTGATTTTATGGTGAGATGGTACCTACACTTAACCTGAAAACTAAATATAGCATAACTTTTTGTATATTTAAGTTTTGATGATTTTTATTTTTGTAACAAATATAACAAATTAAGACCTTTCTTTTGATGTATCATTCGCCTATCTGCATTATTTAGTTTCTGTGTAATCACGGATAATCACTACGGCAAGTGGCGGTTCTAGCGGCCAACTGTTTTTGGTCGTAGCGCCTTAGTTTTTTTTGTAACAAATTCAGGAAAAGAGGTGTGTATTGTAACAAATTACAACTAATTCCTGGCAAAATTTCATCAAATTTGAAGAGTTGGCCGCGCGGTGGAAACGGCCATTCATTTTTGTTGTGTAAAGAGAAAATTTGGTCAATCTAGGTATTTAAAAAAAGAGTAATGATGAAAATAGAGTAATGATCATAGTTTTTAATATGTTGGTGGTATATATCTTTCAGCTTTTTGGACCAAAATGGAGCAGCCACATGCCTAAGTATGCAGCAAACCTAAGCGTTGCGCCGCTTCAACCACAGAAACAAGCTTCTACTCCATCGAATGTCAGTCAAAGTGAACCAGTTGTTGACAAAGTAGCAAGCAAGCCCACGACATGGTCCGATCCTTTCACTTCAGATGGACAAGAATGTAAGTTACAGTAATCTGTGATTTCATTAATTACTAAAAAAATGACAGTGAATCAACCTCAATTAACATTATGTAATTGGCACATTATGCAACTCAGTAAAACGACACGCAAGTTCTGCACAGTCCAGTTGAAATGCCAGAAAAATACGAATAATATGTTTGTATATTGTTATTGAACCAAAATATTGTGAATACTTGAACAAATTAACAGCTTGTCATAATATACTCACCATGGTAATTCTTTTGCATGTCTTGCACTTGGATCAATAACATCCACCTGTAAATTATCTGCTTCATCCTATTCCAATAGTCACCTATGCCGAAGCCCTTCTCCTTGACCTAGAACACCTTATGGCCACCCTAGACCAAATGGCTCATAACCATTCTACCCTCAAGATATCAGAGTTACTATCTCATGGTAAGTTGATTGATCTTTAACACAGGACTCCAGAACTGTTGGTAAGACTTAGTTTAATTATTTACCCAATCAGACTTTTGCTGGTTCATAGTCTAGTATAGTTAACAGAAACATTAGGCCTAGGTTCACACGGGCTTGTTTATCCCGCAACGATTTCTACCGCGCACTTGATTTTCCTCGGTCTGCTTAGCGTCAACAAATGAAATCAAAGTGTTTTTTGACGCGCTCGGAAGTGCTCTGTTGGATTCTCAATGCTCGATTTAATACTGAAAGTTGAAAATCCAGTGCGCAATAAGATTCCGCCTAGATATTTTTACGTCAGTGGGAATGTGGGCTTATGCATTTAACTAACCTTGACGTAGCACATAGAAAAAATCTCACAAATGAACAGCACGTATTGACATAACGGCGCATTTGTATAACATGAGAAAGAGATCATCGTGTGCAAAGCACTGCATCACATTTGTAGCGCGTCTTATTGCGTCAAGTAAGCGCTTGCAACAAGTGATGGCATTGCGTGCTTTGACTCTTAGGTAGGGCAAGGGACAAGTTGTAATTTTGGCTGGCAACAATATAGATACCATTGGTGAGCGTGATTACAATGGTTACAAATAAGCTATAGGAACATTCATCTTGGCTAAGGTATTTTATTAACCAGTCAATTACCGTAATTACAGACACAATTAAAAAACGATTGTGTCTATACCAAATGTGGTATCTCAGGGACTTAAGAGGTTAAACATGAAATTAGAAATACTGCAGTAGTGCGCAATAACACATTGAAACGAATAAATTTTAATCTTCTTATGTAGCATGCTGGTACGGTACACTGAAAGTTCATTTCATTCTATAATTCCCTGTTTCAGCTTGTAACACAGAACATGAAAGTACCACCATACCGCCAAGACCAACAGATTTAGACGTCTTTGAAGCTGCAATGTCCACAAAGTCTGAGAAGATATACTCAAGTACACTAAGTGTACAACCAATACGACAAATAAACTTACCCGACACCCATATTTTTACGCCGACTGACTCTGAAATACCTAGGTCTAAAACAATTCATTATGAACCCGGTCCTACAGTTCTCTTGCCACAGTCGGTCGTAACGGATTGTACCAATCCAACAGACGACCCTCTTAGGATGAATACAAATAGTGTAGTTGAAGCTAACACAGATGAAAATGAATACTGGGAATTCCAAGATTTTAAGAGCACATCCGACCCGAGGCCCTTGCCAAGTTTAATAAGTGAATCTAAAATACCGGAGGAAAAGAATCTTGAGACGGCTACGACTGTTAATGCGTTACCTCAACCTAGCATTGCGTACCAAACGCAGCTATTGCAACCCATTAAAGTAGAGCCCTCAATGCCTACACTAAATTGGCCTGATCCGGGTGAAGTTAAAGCCGCATATGACGATTTCACAGATTTCGTATCATCATCACAGACAACTGAAAAACAAGATAGTGCTATACTACAGCACCCAGAATCAGAAGTACAGACAAATAACGTCATCAAGTCTGAATATTTGAATGATCTCCAAGAGAAAACTAAAGCTTTTAAAGAATTGGCAAAGCCTGAGACTGAGGGTATTGATGACGATTTTGATACATTCCAATCAGCAATGCCCTCAAAAGGTGGACAGAACCACTTTAAGACGGACACTTATGGAAATTCAAATTCTCAAATGCCATTGAGCCAACCAACAAACTTTGAGTATGCGTCTCCGAAAAGTAACAATATAAAGTCTGATTCCATATCATTTACGAATATGCCGAGAGCAAACGAAGCCTTAAAACACGATGTAAGTTACAATTCTAATACAAGCAATTCGTTATCTTCAAGCACTCCAGTACAAACCAGTCTTCTGCAGCCTACACCCGCTAGTTTCAGCGCATTGAACATACAAAATCAACGAACAACGAGTCAAATACTGCAACCTTTGTCTTTAGAAAGCTATTCACAAATAAACTGGCCAAGTCCCGGTATAGACTTGCAGGATCTCTCGAGATTCAATCCTGTGGAAACTCTACAGTCATTGAAAAGTGATTTAAGTGTCAGTGGTCTCAGTAAGGGTGCATCACCAGCTCACACACAGAAAAACTCCTTAACTAACCAATCGGCAGATGATGATGTATGGGGAGAGTTTGTATCGAGCAAGCCTAAACAACAGCCGTCTCAGCTCAAGAAACCACCAGTCTTTGCGGAAGACGACGAATGGACAGACTTTATATCGAGCCCAAGTGTGAAGCCCCAAAACGGTTTAAATACAATCAGTTTAAATGTTCACACTAACTCTAATATCCATAAAACTGTACAGAACAAATTATCTATGAAAAATAACCAGACGCCTGTTGATATTCCGACATTAAATTACATAACTCCCAAATCCCACCCTCACAAGACATACAACGATAAACATTTCCAAAACTTATAACAACACAAACACAATAATTGTTCTCATAATTTATTAGAACTGTACTTAATATAATAAGTATTACATAAAATTATAATTATGTAAATAGGGTGGTGGTGTATGTTTAATAATTTGTAACATTTTTTAAAGTATTTATTAAAAGTCAGAATTTATTGTTATTGATTTTGCACTAGATTTGTAGCAAAGTAGGTATTCGTACCCATTATTAGCTGTTATATTAGCACTTGCACAGTATGACTAGAGAAAGGATAATTTCAAATAAATGATACTCTGTCGATGTACAGGTCGTATCGTAATAACATAAGGTATAATTTAAATTGTCATAATGTGCAAGTTTGTATCAAGTCCCGTCCTTAATTGTTTTGGATTAGTTAAACAATAAGTTTTTGTTTGTGCAATTGAAATAAGTTATGTGTTAATACAAAAATGTAAGCCAGTAAAAGCAATATGTTATTGTAAAAGTGCTAATTGATTTATAGTATTTGTATATAATGTGAATTACTTATGTATAAATTGTAAATTTATTTAGAAGTGTATATGGTTACATGAAGAAGTTATTATTTTGTTTGTTAAAGCACTGATATATCAATTATGTCATATATACCAAAACTGGTAAATATTTAGGTTGTATTTCGAGTGAGGCACTAAATAAGATTGTTTGTAAAATAGACGACTACCTTACCTACTGGATATCTGGAAAGTATATTAAAATAAGCAATTTAAATACATTTTAACAAGTGAACTATCAGTTCTTGGTAGTATATTTTTGTCAGTATTTAAATGTCAAGAGAAACGTAAGTAGATATTTTGTTTAGAACATTTAATTTTTCAGATAATATTTCTATGAATTATTTCATTACTTTTAAAGACCAATGTAAACTTTATCAGTGTTTCTTGTTTATACTGTAAACGATTGGTTGTAGCAGTCATAGAGCTGATTGTTTAATAAAGTGTAAATAATGAGACTTATATCCTTCTAAACTGTGGTTTTATTTTTATTAAAACATGTCATGTTTAATTTTCCGCATCAGAGTGTTCTGTATCTTCTTCTATATGAGTACCTATACCTTCTTTGTCGTCATCATCGATATGTGTAAAGAATTTCGGTAAATTATTTTCCATTGTAACTCTGAACTGACACTGCTCGAACTCTGGCCAAGATATGAACCTGAAAGAAAGAAATAATTCAATTTTGAATGATTGTTCAGTAATTATTACACGATTTACTAGCTATAACTTAATCTTTTATGACATTTTCAATATTTGTCATAATAAAATCAACCTAATTCCAAGTGGTATAAAGTTGATATTAAATGGACAAAGGGGTGACAAATTGATACGTCTTCGTTGCAATAAAATAATATAAAAGTATTCCGAAGGCTACGGCAGACCGCAAACGGCAGCGTTGTTACAGTTGACAACCACAGCAGACAGTGCCGCTGCGATGCTTCGACGACTGCGGGATATCTCTAATCCCTGACAGCGCTCAACCGCAGCCGCAGGCGGCAACTTCGCCGTCAACGCAAGCGTTCTCACACAGTTACATACAAACCAGTTGTGTCGCTGCGGTCTATCACTGCGGTTGGACAGATTAGCCGCTAGTCTTGCGGCCGTCGACTTAGGAATTGTACCTTATTACTCGCTTAAAAGTCCCTTGCGCCCATCACCCAGACATAATTTAGTAAGCTTTATAAAAGCCTATAATTCCAACTGCACAGCGATTCTGCCTGGAGGCTTGGATCTTAATTCTTTTATACTTTAAACAAGCGATCTTCATTGCTTCGCACGGTTTCAATGATGCGACAAAACATGGATTTTTTTTATATGTTAATTTATTATACACGTAAACCTACCAGAAGAAATTCTCTAAATGATAGTGAACACGACATAGAGTAACAACGCGGTCACATAGAAGAAAATTAAGAAGTATTAAAACACGACTTTAACAAATACACAATTAGCTCTCAAGTTTCAACTAAGACTGACTGAAATCTGACTGAAAACTGAAATCTAATTACAAAATAAACCATCTAGCACAGCCCGCAGCTCATGCCGCTATAACTCACTTCTTGAACACAGTTATTTTTTGTTGTAGACTTAAATCTCCAAATTCCGTGAATATGGTCATATGAGGTAACTGGGCGTTTTCTTTATTGGGTGCTAATTCTTTATTTGTGTCAGGAGGATCTTGACCTGTTATTAGCCATACACCGCAACCAGGTATCCATTGTCTGAAATAAATTGCCACATATAAAACACTTAAAGCTCTTTCCTAGTTATACATTTATTTTAATACTACTTTTCAATATATTATACATATAAGGTGTATCTATTCATACACGAAATATTTTAAGAGGTACACCTGTAGGTGGTAAAGAAGCTATAGAAGCAAAAAGATTTTTTTTTGTCTAAGCGTTTTTGAAATTTCGTAATGATTATAATTTAAAATCTGCTTGAGACGTTTTGCATAAAACTTTTACTCCAAATTCTATGAATGGCGACGCTGCGAGGCCGGCGACCGAACGGCACGAGCATGGCCGCGGTGTCTCGGGCCGTAAAAAATAAGAAGGAGCCAGTATTTCTTATGTGCGTCAAATAATTTATAAATATTAAATTTTGAAAAAAATACATTTAGAAATTTTTTTTTTCGTTGCTATAGCTTTTTTACCACGTCTTAAAATATTTCGTGTATGAATAGATACACCTTACATAAATAAAAATGAAGTGCATTGGCAAGTCCATTGGCTATTTTTTGTTTTAAAATGTTCGCATTAGTCCGAATTAGAATTCTATAGAAAGAAAACCTGGAAATTCCCAGAAATTTTCATATTAGGGCAAAACTGAAAGTACTTTTTACTTTGGAGTTTTTGCATGAATTATTGAAATTTTAACTAGATGTCTGTTGGGTCAGCTAGTTTAATCTTAGTTTAAAATAAAAGTTAGGTATGATTGCTTACTCTAACATTGGTATAACCCTTGTTGATTTAGAAAACATGTGTGGTTTGAAGAAATACCACAGCAGTGGTAAATATTCTGATGGACAAGGCAACTTGTCTTTTTGTGTGATGTTTACCAGAAGGAGCCTGTGTTCATCCATCTGAAACATAAACATTTATAAACTGCTACACCAAGCATATATCATTAATTTTATTTAGCTCATACAAATAATATTATGTAGATCCAAAAAAAGAAAGAAAGAAAAAAATAAACCCATTTTATCAAGCACACATTTGTATTGAAAAGATCCTAAATTGGCTGCAATGGAATTTGAAATTTATCTTGTATGACTACTGATTCAATTTGCTTTTCCAAAACTATTTAGATAATTAACTAGGATTTTGAATTTAAGTTTGGCATAATCTAACCGGTGTTTCATAATTTCAGCATAAATAACAATACCAACCATTACAGGTTTTTTGCTGTCTGGTTTATGTGTCCATGGCAGAAAATGAACTTTTGGCACAGATGTCAGTACTTTATGGTCAAACAGCATCTGAAATAATGCTGGTATTGATCTGTGTTTTTTTAGCTGCACCTCATTATCTGTAAGAAACTAAAAGATTGAATAAAATTATGTTCTGAAAAAAATAAATTAATAACACATTAAAATTAAAAGTTATACTTCATAGTGGTAGCCTGGCATAGTGATGAATAAATCTGGTCTCCCAAGTTGATTTGTTGAATTGTGAAATATTATGTTGTTGATTAAATGTTTAACAAAAGACAATCCTGGCATTGATCCAATTATTTTAACAATTCTATCTGAAAAAAGAAGTTTAATCTTATTAGTATACTATGAATTAGTCATTTTATTTCAAGTCGAATCCCAACACATTAAATTCTTAATTAATTATTGTCATCTTAGGTATCTTTGAAATTCATTATATTCTTTCCAAGGGAATATAATCAATTTGTTTGCAGATTTGAAGAATATTTTTGATAAAGAGTACTACAAATAATATATTCAAACCTTTATCATCTGTGCAAAGATCTCCCAGTAGCTCCTCAATTCTGTTTCCTTGGTCTATTTTATCTTTAAAAGCCAATTTCCACATGCCGAAGAAATCTGCTAATTTCAATTTTACTCTACCTGGATATTCATCTTGCAATTTCTGAGAATAGATATTTTAATACAATAAAATATTTGTGTTATTCATGAATGTGAGGGTGCTATAATAACATTATGAAACTGTAAACTTACACTCAAATGTGTTGAGAACTGGCTTGACATTTCATACATATAAATAGGATTTTTTTGACATAGCAATAATTCCTCACTCAAGAAGCCAAATCCTGGATTAACTTCAATTAAGGGTGAGTTGTTGTTTATTCGATCCTTGATTGTGTTTACTATTGTTTTAGCAGTTTTCTTGTTTATCAGATACATACTCTCTGGGGTTTTATACTTTCTAAGAAGCGCGTTGGGGACTTTGTCTTTAATGTCGCTGTACTCAGGTGTGCTGCTTATGTAATTGACGACATCTGCAGACAGTTTTGGAGGCGGTTTCTCCTTTATTTGTCTACTGGTTTTCTGAGATAACCTCAAATATAGTTTCAGGCTACTTTTATCGGTAATCAAGCCGACACCACATAATGATTTTTTAAACATTTTGTGAACAATCTTTTATTGATCCTTTAAGTAATCATGCGATAAGTTATTTTATTAATTCACAGGCCCGCAATGCATCATTAGTGATTGACTTGACAAACAAACAACACAACAAGGTGACAAGTCACTGTCAAACCAACCAAAACGTCAAAACCCTATCAGTCCCTGTCAAAAACGTCAAACTTGGAACTCTATTATACCAGTTTTCACTCATGGAATTAGTTAGTACTACTGTACTACTATTTTCTGCTGCATCTATAGCTTGGCAAAAAAGAGTCTGTCGTGGTAACCATTGGAACTAAAATATTATTTTGATGGCAACACTGCTTTGTTTATCATCAACAAGTGAGCTGATCTGTCAGTGTGTTATGTTCCCAGTTGTATTTTACTTATTTCTAATTAACTATCAATTATTAATGCTTTTGTAAATGTAAAAAATGAATAAAACACTATGTAGTAGTGGTGTGAGCTGTGATATACCAAATTTCGTGAGAAATTTGGCGGAATCTGAAGCGGAACAAATTTTGTCTCCGATTGACAATGTTTTCGAAAGAACTGCCGACACTACAGGTATTTATCCAAGAAATGTATCTTTTAGTCAATGCCAGTCATTGTTTTTCCTTTCTAATACTAAGTTTTATCGGTATTATAAGTTTCAAGCCATTTTATTGTTTTATTTACTAATAGATTATTGAGGTTATGTTTTCTAGTTTGACAAATCGCGTGTACGTTGACTCTTGATGTTTGATACTTGAAATTGAAAAATGTACCTACATGGAATTAATATGATTGTCTTTATATTTTTTTCAAGGTAAATCTCACAGTACAATTAGAGAAATTGTTAATGAAGGTGAAAAAAATTAAGGATTTCTTCTACACCTGGAGAAACACCAAAACAGTTGGCGGAACAAAGAATTAGACGATTTCGATCTGTGTGCAATTAGAAAAAAAGTTCAACACTATAAAGAAACAGGCAAGTATTTTTTTAAATGCTATTATTGCATACCACAGTAAAAAAGTATAATTTATATTTATTATTTTTCAGGTGCCTATTCTACGTAATAAATTACCTATAGTTTGAGGAGACGGATTGTAATGGGAGCCGTAAACGTCTAAGAAAGATTTTTACACTATTTAGATTTCATAAATAAGAAATGTAAAACTGACACAGCAGTGTTAATGGAAAAAGTCTATCATAGCACCGAAAAGGAATACACGAATGATGTTATGTCACGTTTTTCTTTTTAAATAAAACCTTAATTTTAGCGTTTTATTTCATTTTCAATGTCGTGTATAGTGATAATGTTATGTACCCAAATTAGACATACCTGACGCCTTCATTAGTCAACTGTTCAAGTTTATTCGATATTGCCCGTACCTTTCGAATCTCTCTCTCTCTCTTTGCCTAGCCTTATCCCATTTCATTTGGGGTCGGCTCTCCTCGTCATTCTTCGCCAGATGTTTCGGTTCTGGGTCGTCGCGTCATTCACTTGGGCTTGCTTCAGGTCATTGTTGACCACAGACAGCCAAGTGAGAAGGGGTCTACCTCGCTTCTTTGGACCTGTGTTCATCTCAAGGACTTGCCTTGTCATGTGTTCTTTTGGTCTTCGCATTACATGGCCATACCATCTCAGGCACGCTTCAGAGAGCTTTTCTTGGATTGGGCAGATCTTAAAACTTCCTCGAATATACTCGTTTCTTACTCTGTCCTTAAGAGTAACCCCTCCTGCCCATCTCAGCATCCTCATCTCGGTGGTGTGTGCTCTTTGGACCTGAGTCTTTTTGATTGGCCAGCATTCGGCACCGTAAGTTAGAGCTGGGCGGACTGCAGTTTTGTACACTTTTCCTTTAATATATACCGGCATTCTGCTATCGCATAGCACACCTGAGAGCTGTCGCCACTTTATCCATCCAGTATTGATACGGTGAGTTATGTCGGCGTCGATCGTGCCATTGTTAGAGATCACCGATCCTAGGTATTTAAAATGGTCGACTTCCTTTAACTGGTGGGTTTGAATTTTTATAGAGGGTTGCTTGTCCGTTGACGTATATCAACAACGCATGTACTCTGTCTTTTGCCGACTGATCTTTAGTCCAGCAGTTTCCAATGCGCATCTCCAGTTCTCAAGTGCTTCTTCGATCTCCACCGGGCTATCTCTTATAAGTACAATGTCATCTGCATATATAAGATCCCAGGAAGGCTCTTTCTGTATATTTGCAGTAAGGTGTTCCATCACAAGGTTGAAAAGAAGAGGACTTAGGGCCGATCCCTGGTGAACACCCACCCCTACTTCGAATTCATCACTTGTTCCTGCCGGACTTCTTACTTTGGTAGAGACGTTGTAGTACATGTCGGCAATAACGTTGACGTAATATTCTGGGACCTTTTGCGCCCTTAAAGACTGGTAGATTAGTTGTCGTGGAACCCGGTCGAATGCCTTTTCAAGGTCTATAAAGGCTAGGTGGACGTCTTTTTTCATATCTCTCCGTTTTTCCAAAAGTATTCTCAAGCAGTGCAGCGCGTCAGTTGTTGATTTTCCCGCTACAAAACCACATTGGTTTTCGGACAGACTTGTTAATCGCACCAGTCGGTTGTTGATGACTCTTTCCCATATTTTTAAAGTGTGGGACATAAGTTTTACGGCGCGATAGTTTTCACACAGTCTAATGTCACCTTTGTTTTTATAGAATGGGATAAGGAAACTTTTTCTCCATTCTGTAGGCATTCCGTCGCTGATGATTTTATTAAATAGGCAGGTTAGAAATTGGGTACCACTTTCTCCCAATCTTTTCCTCAATTCTACGGGGATCTCATCTGGGCCTATGGCCTTATTATTCGACATTTTTTTTATTACCAAATCCACCTCCTCTGGACTGAATTCTAGGATTGGACCCTCAGTAGCGGCTATCGGTGCTGGTTCTTCATGAGGGTAGGTCTCATTTAGTAACTGAGAGTAATATTCGTGCCATCTCGAGTTTATATCAGAGTTTGAAGTCAGCATTTGTCCATCTTTGTTTTTGATGTATTTGATGGAGCGAACATCCATGCTGTTTGTGAATGCAACATGTTATAGGTACTCTCTGACTTCTGATTAGTTTCCTACAGTAAGCAGCTGTAAGTCGCCTTCTTGTCGACTATAAACTGTCAGCATTAACAGGATTCGTTCAGTATCATTCATGTCAAATTTGATACCGGCATACCAACCATCGAATGGTTGTGAATACCATAGATGTTGGCCGCAAATGCGATTGCTGAACATTATGTCTTGTGTATCGGGTTCAATCGGCAGTCCCTGAGTGTAATTTAATTAATTTTTAAACTAAATAAGTTTTCATTATGTTATTATGATGGCATTCTTAGATAAAAGGTTATTCCAGCGAAATAATGCGCAATCTACTAAATACAATGAAAGTTAAAGACTGTGTGCCGATCAAGTCTTGAATCTTGACTGTTGATAATTTCCGGGATCTCGTGTTTGTGGGTTAAAACAACAAGTATCTTATCACTTTTAGTCCTAGTATACAGGCTGGCCATACCTGCTAAGCAGGCGCCCTCATTTTTTCCAGACTCTTTTTTGCTAAGCTGTACTTACTATGTTTTGGCATAAGGCCAGAATGAGAATTAATACCATCATCTTGTTATTCAGTTGAAATGTTTACCAACACCTCCGCCTCACTGTCAACGACGTAATATGTAAAGTTACGTAGAAAAAAAGGTTGACCTTCAGTTTTAAAAAAGATCATCGTTCAGTATCTCCGTGACTAGAAGGTTCCCAGGGTATGGTCTAGTCCAGTTTTTTAAACTTTTTTTTTGTCCTTTTATAATATTTTTAACATGACGACAACACAAGTAAAATGTATCGAAATATATGAAGACGCTTTTTTTCCGTCCACAAAAACGTCATAACGTGTACGTACAGCTTGGCAAAAAAGAGTCTGGAAAAAATGAGGGCGCCTGCTTAGCAGGTATGGCCACCCTGTATACTAGGACTAAAGTGATAAGATACTTGTTGTTTTAATCCACAAACACGAGATCCCGGAAATTCTCATCAGTCAAGATTTCAAGACTTGATAGGCACACAGTCTTTTACTTTCATTGTATTTAGTAGATTGCGCATTATTTCGCTGGAATAATCTTTTATCTAAGAGTGCCATCATAATAACATAATACAAACTTATTCAGTTTAAAAATTAATTAAATTACACTCAGGGATTGCCGATTGAACCCGATACACAAGACATAATGTTCAGCAATCGCATTTGCGGCCACCATCTAAGGTATTCACAACCATTCGATGGTTGGTATGCCGGTATCAAATTTGACATGAATGATACTGAACGAATCCTGTTAATGCTGAAAGTTTATAGTCGATAAGAAGGCGACTTACAGCTGCTTACTGTCGGAAACTAATCGGAAGTCAGAGAACTACCTATAACATGTCGCATTCGAAAGGTACGGGCAATATCGAATAAACTTGAACAGTTGACTAATGAAGGCGTTAGGTATGTCTATGTGGGGTACATTTCTAACATTATCACTATTCACATGACAATGAAAATGAAATAACACGCTAAAATTGCTTGGACTTAGGGTGCTTGGACAGGAAAGATTCAAGATTTCAAGAGTCAAGATTTCAAGACTTGATAGGCACACAGTCTTTTACTTTCATTGTATTTAGTAGATTGCGCATTATTTCGCTGGAATAACCTTTTATCTAAGAGTGCCATCATAATAACATAATACAAACTTATTCAGTTTAAAAATTAATTAAATTACACTCAGGGATTGCCGATTGAACCCGATACACAAGACATAATGTTCAGCAATCGCATTTGCGGCCACCATCTAAGGTATTCACAACCATTCGATGGTTGGTATGCCTGTATCAAATTTGACATGAATGATACTGAACGAATCCTGTTAATGCTGAAAGTTTATAGTCGACAAGTAGGCGACTTACAGCTGTTTACTGTAGGAAACTAATCAGAAGTCAGAGAGTACCTATAACATGTCGCATTCGAAAGGTACGGGCAATATCGAATAAACTTGAACAGTTGACTAATGAAGGCGTCAGGTATGTCTATGTGGGGTACATTTCTAACATTATCACTATTCACATGACAATGAAAATGAAATAACACGCTAAAATTGCTTGGATTGGGGTGCTTGGACAGGAAACCTCCTCGTGTGCCCGGGGGTTGGAGTTCCCTTATGGATACGTCCGGGGGGAAGGCCAATCTCCGGGACGGTGCACCCTGGGGTGCGGGCAAAGGCTCCCCATTGAGTACTTTGTGCCTAAGGGGAGGTTTTGTCCGTATGCGAATGTCCTGTCGTAGGAACGCTTCACCGTGTGTCCCTCTGATCTTAGCAGAAGCGCACAGCGGTGGAGTTAGAGCGGGCTCGATGTGCACTAACCTGCCGCCGGGCAGGCAAGAAGGAATGTACCCCTTCTGCCACCGTTATTCTCGTAGCCCCGAAGATCGTCACGGTCATGTCTCTGACTTTTGACGGGGGTCGAGGGTCTTGGCTTAATCGCCCGGGCCGCGAGGTAGAAAACCTCTATAAAAAATCACCCCAAACCTCCAAGCGGCGGCGCACCGTGAGGGAGGTTGACAGCTTGACTAATGGGTAGCTTAATTAGTCACTAGTGCGAACCACTGGTTTTTGTGTTTAAATTGTTATCTACTCGTGGGAACAAAAATGGAAAATTTTATGAAAAACAAAAAACCTGAGAAGGAGAGGAGCGATGCGGGGTCGGATTCCGACGCCGCGTCGAGTGCGAAGGGCTCGCGTGCGAGCTCGGAGCGAGGAGTGGCGGGTGCCGCTGGTGGGAACCGTGAGTTCTCCCAGAAGCGCCCCAAATCGGGGGCAGGGCAGGAGTCCTCCTCCGACGGCGGGCTGAGCTCGGCCCGCCGGAAAATATCACGGCGTGGTGGGCTCCATGAGGGGGGCGCCGGCCGAGGACTCCCCACCAAGGAGGCCAGCGAGCCGAGCCGAGCAGGCTCAGCCAAGCTGACCCAAGGAGGGGAGAGGCTCGCCACGGAGGGGCATCCCTCTGGAGGGACCAGCAGTAGGGCCCCCTCAGAGTCCTCCGGTGGCGAGTCGGACGCTGCCGCCTACTCCGAGGAAATGGGCAGGTTCGCGGAGGTCGTGGCCACGTCCATCAAGGCGGCGACCTTAAAGTGGCTCCAGAGGTCGAAAGACAAGGCCATATCTGCTGCCACGAAAGCCATCGTGGCGGCAGCGAAGGCCTTTCGCTCTGGGCCTCCGGTGGTGGATGGGGTGGCAGAACTGCGGGCGGAGGTCACCCGCGTGACTGCTGCCATGGAGCTCCTCCGAAAGGAGAATGCGGAGCTCCGAGCAGACCTGGCCGGTCTCCGAGGGGCTGCCCCCCAGGAGGCATCGCAGGGGGAAGGGCGGCATGGACAGGGCGGGCTCCTACCTACCGAGAACCAGGTGCTGACCCTGGTGCGGAAGGAGCTCGCTATCTTCCAGAGCAGGTTTTCTGCTCTGGAGGCCGTGGTCCTGCGCCCCCCGCTGGTGGCAAGCCGGCCGGTTTCGGGCCAGCCTGGGCGGCTGCGGGTCAGCCGAAGATGGCCGCGGGCCAGCTGAGGGCAGCCTCAGCCCAGCCGAGGGCAGCGTCTGCCCCAGCCAAGGGGCCGGGGCAGACCAAAGGCCGGTCCAAGCAGGCACCTGCTAGGGCCCCCCAGCGCAGGTGGCGAGAGGGCCGCCAATGCCGCCCCCGCCTTCTAAATCTCCCCCTGACACCGCCGAATGGCAAGTGGTCGGGGAGAAAAAGAAGGCGGGCAAGGCCGCAAGGAAGGCCCGAAATAAGAAGAGACAGCAGCGGCGCAAGAAGAGCAGCGTCGCGGCTAGGCTTCGCACCCCGAAGTCCGCAGCTGTAGTGATCACGCTACAGCCGGAAGCGGAAAAAAAGGGCGTGACCTATCGCGACCTGCTCTCCAAAGCCAAGGCGGCAGTGGACCTCCAGGAGATCGGCATCTCCAACGGCCTCCGGGTGAAGGTCATCTTGACTGGAGCCCGGATGCTGGAGGTCCCTGGTGCGGCGAGTGGCCCGACTGCTGACGCTCTGGCCGATAGGCTTAGGGCGTCCTTAGACGCGGACGAGGCCCGAGTGTCCAGGCCCACCAAGTGCGCTGACATGCGCATCCTGGGCCTGGACGACTGCGTGACGGAGGCGGAGGTGATAGCCGCCGTTGTTAGGACGGGGGGGTGCTCGGCCGATCAAGTCAGGGCAGGTACCATCCGTCCTGACAGCACGGGGATGCGGACCGTAACGGTCAGCTGCCCCGTGTCGGCGGCTCAAAAAATAACCGCGGAGGGCCGAAGGCTCCTGGTGGGCTGGGTGTCAGCGCAGGTAAAACTGCTGGAGCCCAGACCTCTGAGGTGCTTCCGATACCAGACTGGCCATCACGTATACGTGAAATGCACCTCAGAGGCGGACCGCAGCGGTCATTACTTCCGTTGCGGTCAGCCCGGTCACAAGGCCGGCTCTTGCAATGCCACGCCGCACTGCTATGCATGTGCGGCGGCTGGCAAGCCTGCCGAACACCGGGCTGGGAGTTAGGCCTGCGCCTCATCCGCCAAGGCCAGGGGCAAGGGCAAGCCCTCCGCCACCGCCGTCACCGCCGTTGCCGCTGCTGCCTCAACCACTGTCGTTGCCGGCACCACCATGGCAGGGCCCTCACAGGGGGCTCAGGAGGGGGCTGAAATGGAGTGTCAATAATAGGTACTCCATTACGCCTCCTCCAAGCGAACATCAACCACTGCGCCTCCGTTCAGGATCTGTTACTCCAGAGCATGGCGCAGTGGTCGATTAACATCGCTGTGGTCGCTGAGCCGTACTTTGTCCCGCCCAGGGATGACTAGGTGGTGGACCTGAGCGGCTCAGTGACCCTCATTTCGTCGGCCGCTGCCGGAACCCCGACCCTCGAGGCCGTTAAGAGGGGACGGGGTTGCGTAGCAGCACGGTTCGGGGAGATTGTAGTAGTGGGAGTATACTTCTCCCCGAGCCGAACTCTCGCCGAGTTCCACAACTCCCTTGCGGAGTTGAGAGTCGTCGTCGTCGGGTTCCGTCCCCTTCCCGTGCTCGTACTCGGGGACTTCAACGCCAAGAATTTGGCTTGGGGTTCCCGGTATACGGACACACGGGGCAGGATGGTGGAGGACTGGGCTCTGGAGACAGGCCTGGTCGTCCTAAATCGGGGTTCTGTACCTACGTGTGTACGGATGCGGGGCGATTCAGTGGTGGACATTTCGTTCGCCAGCCCCGCTCTGTCACCGCAGGTTATTGATTGGCGCGTTATGGGGGGGGGGGGGGGGGGGTGGAGACGTATTTCGACCACCGGTACATCCGGTTTGACGTCTCCGCCCAGACCTCGAGCGCGCCGATCCGGCAGACCCCGAGTGGTCCGCGGTGGGCGCTGAAGAAACTGGACCGGGAGCTTCTCCTGGAAGCCTCGGTCGTGCAGGCCTGGGTGTCACCACCGGACAGGCCTGCTGACATCAACGACGAGGCCAAGTGGTTCCGGAAGGCCATGTCCGAGATCTGTGACGTGGCTATGCCCCAAGTCCAGACAGGACGGGCTTGGCGCCAGGTGTACTGGTGGTCGCCGCAGCTGACAGCGTTGCGCTAAGCGTACGTTGCGGCACGACACCGGTACACCAGGCACCGCAGGCTCAGAGGGGTACAGAGCGGCGAAGACCACCCTCCAAGAGGAGATCCTGCGGGCCAGAGGACTGGCCCGCAAGGAGTCACTGGAGACTCTGAACAGGGACCCATGGGGACGGCCCTACAAGGCCGTCCGGGAGAAACTCCGCCCATGGGCTCCTCCGCTGACTCAGAGTCTCCGGCCCCAACTCGTGGAGGGCGTGGTGAGCGCTCTGTTCCCTTCTCGAGGGGAACATAGTCCCTCACCCATGGCTCCGCCTACTGCGGTGCCCGATGCTGCGGACCACACCACCGATGACGACGACAGCGCTCCAGCGGTAACCGAGGTAGAGTTGAGAGTGGCGGTACGTCGGCTAAATACCAAAAATACCGCCCCAGGACCCGACGCACAGTGGGCCCATACTGAAAATTAGTGGACTTAGGCAACAAAGTTACCATATCGATGCGATTTTTTTTTTATATGACGTGTTATAATATTCCTGACAACTTTTATTCTTATAAAATTTCTTCTAAACTTGATAGTTTGTCTTGAAAAAAATTTATTAGATTTTTTTGTATGGAGCGAATCACGTTTAATTTTTTTTCTTCAATTGTACTAATATGTTGAGTGTGTGGCATGAGTATATGATAGCTAGGGTCATTCTCTATCCATGAAAAAAAAATCAGCGCCGGCCATCTGCGGCAGCGCGAGTAATCATTCGGTAAAAAAAAATGATTTGGAAGAATTTTTTTGTCATTTAAAATAAATTCAAAGCATATTTTTTGTCTCATTTGGCTGTTTTCACCTTCTTTTTAGTTAAATAAATAGTTTTAATAGCGCATACGTACTTAGAACTAGTAATTCTGGTAGAGATTTAGTTATTATTGCATGTTATCGGTACAAATGAGTCATCAATCACAATGCAGGTGCTCTGCATTGTGATTGATGACTCATTTGTTTGTGCGCGCATAACTAATGAGTCATCGAAAAATGCTCGTCTCTGATTGGCTGTGTTATTTTTTAACTGCACGTTATCTATTGTTGAATAAATATATCGTAATGTTTCAGGTTATACTAATTTTGTTAATGATAGGTGAAATAATTTAAATTTGTACGGGCAAGTCGTTGATAATTATCTACATAATCAACTGTATGTATATTATTATAGTATAAGTTATCGTACGTATGATCAATATGAAACTGTGAAGTAATTGTAGCCCTGAAAAGGGCTGTTTGTCATATTCCTAACCCTGATGGGCTTTTGTGGGAATAATTTAGAGCCGGATCACATTATTTCTTGTTCCAGAAGTGCTAGTGGGTCCGGCAAATTTTCGGACTCTGCTATGAGGCATTCTTTTTCCTCCATAATTTCACTGTCACAGGGAGGCTCAGTAGTCTGTAACAACTGAGTTGCTTCAGGCAACAACTCATTATGAACCTGTTTCATTATTTTAGGCCTTATGTAGGATATGTGGGGATCAGACCTTATTAGAAGTCCATGGAAGATGTCTTCGTTTGTTGCTATTCTCCCCGTTTTCCGAGTGTGCCTCTCCCTGACGTTTCTGAAGTCCTTACGGGCTTCCGATGCTTCTTCAGATAAGGTACCTAAAACGAATAAGTACATACATTTTAATTTCAAAACGCAATCGAGTCAAATAATACATCAAACTATATTTATTTTTTACTTACCGATTGGCAAAACACCAAAGTGGTTACAGATGTCTGCACCGTGCATTAGAAGTTTATGTACACTAACTGGCATGTAGTACCACGAATAGTGTTGCACGTACACATCAGCTGTTTCTCTACAGTATCTTCTAAATTTTTCACAGTCAATGGTTTTGCCTGATGATATGGCTTGTAGAATAACGGAAAATCTGAAAATCAGATTTTCGTCAATTCCCGTTATTCTGGAAGATCTTTTGTAATCTTGGAAAAAGCGCCTCACTGTATTCCCGTCGTTTGTAGTTCCAAAACCCTAAAATGGGAAAACTATACTGTAATATACAATACATAGAGATATAATTCACAAACAACATAAAGATAGCGAAAATTAAATATGTACATACCTGTTTGACTATATCAATCAGCATCCCAGTTTGCTCACGAAACTCTTGCTGTGTGGTATTTTTTTTAGCTTGTTTCAAAGCCTTATGTTCGCCGCGAGCAGTCCATCGTTGAAAATCCAGATTATAAGATATATGGAGAAGATATTCCATACACCGAATCTTCATATGCAGTGAAGAAATTCCTTGTCTGTAAATTTCTTCACGAAGTGGTTTAGAAGTCAAAGCGTCTAAATTATTCATCTCACTTGGTTTTGCCAAGCAAATGGGACACGTTGCATATGATGGTACTCCAGCAATAATATTGGCCACTTTTCCATCAATCATGGTCATATGCAATTCATGTGATACAATAATATTTCCACACTGTGTAGATATTCGTTCATCAATTTGTTTTTTCATCTCAGACTCTTCAGACTTTATAAAGTCAGCTGTCTCCGAAGTGAAAGTGAACTTCACTGGTCGACAGTACAGAGTTGAGCAAGGTGTGGGGTTCTCCCAAACTAGATTTTCATTCCCAGGTGATGGCCTAGTAGACACTAGCCGAAGAGGGACGATGCTTATCATGACTACTGATGAATCATCGAACTCTGTAGCTGTGTTTGACGTTTTCTGTTTATAGTTACTCTGCGACGAAGAACCATCAAGTCCCCATTTCCAGGTCAACTTGAGTTCTTCATTTTGAGACCTATCAACAGTATTTATATCAAGTAATATCCTCTCCACAGTGTGGTCCAATAGCACTTGCAATTTAATGTGAGCTCCGTTTTCGGTAATCTCCATACTCTCTTGTGGTGTGTAACATCTTTTCTTGGCATTTACAAGCTTTGGATAAGATGGAAAGGCAGCACAGTTTTCTTCTTTCAGAAATTGTCGAAGAGCTAAGTACTTCCATTTCGAGAGCGCAACTGATGTATAAAGAGCTAAACACTTATCTTCAGAGACAGTACTTAAGCTCTGCTTTTTGAATAGTCTCTCTTCTACTTCGGATAGCCCATCTGGATTACTGGAAAGGTATTCGACCACTTTTGCCAGATTCGTTTAGCCATTGTCTTTCAATTTTGTTATGTACCAGTGCTGCAACTCTTCCTCGGAATTTTCTTCTACTATGGAAGTAGAACGTCTTTTCTTTTGCTTATTACTTAACTCTTCGAACGGTTTTCTGTGCTCCTTTTCTGTAGATGTTTCCGCTTCCGCAGTACATACTGCAAGAGTAGGAACATGGCAATCAATATCCACAAGCTCAGATAAGGCTGCGTCCGAAAAGCCCATCACACTTCTCAGATCAACACTGTCACAAACAGGCCAGTTGATGTTTTTTTCCAACCACTTGCGATTAATTACACGATTCATAAAAGTTTTTTGATTTCTACTTGACTCTATCGACTTTTTATTTAAATTTACACAAAAAAGTCGACAGAACTCCTTGATTCGGTTCTTGTCTTCTTCAGAAACTTCGGTAGTCAAGACAGAAATGATACTTTCATACAGAAACATATGATTTTTCAGATCACCGCCACTTCTTAATTTCACAAAAAGATCTAGGTTGGTACAAAATCCAGCCATAGTTCTAATGTAAATATAAAAATACAAGTATTTCACTGTGTTCACAAACAAGCGACAAGAGCGAAACTAGATGGACTTAATGAATGTCTTTATATTTATAGTTAGTGTTAATTACTCAAGTAGTGGACATAACAGTGAGTGAAAATTATTCAGCCAATCAGAGACGAGCATTTTTCGATGACTCATTAGTTATGCGCTTAGCCGAGTGCACAAACAAATGAGTCATCAATCACAATGCAGGTGCTACCGATAACATGCACTAATAACTAAATCTCTACCAGAATTACTAGTTATAAGTACGTATACGCTATAAAAACTATTTATTTAACTAAAAAGAAGGTGAAAACAGCCAAATGAGACAAAAAATATGCATTGAATTTATTTTAAATGACAAAAAAATTCTTCCAAATCATTTTTTTTTTTTACCGAATGATTACTCGCGCTGCCGTAGATGGCCGGCGCTGATTTTTTTTTCATGGATAGAGAATGACCCTAGCTATCATATACTTACGCCACACACTCAACATATTAGTACAATTGAAGAAAAAAAATTAAACGTGATTCGCTCCATACAAAAAAATCTAATTAATTTTTTTCAAGACAAACTATCAACTTAAGAAGAAATTTTATAAGAATAAAAGTTGTCAGGAATAATATAACACGTCATATAAAAAAAAATCGCATCGATATAGGAACTTTGTTGCCTAAGTCCACTAATTTTCAGTATGGGCCCACTGTGCGACGGCTTGCCTGGCAAAGCATGGGTCCTAGCCTCAGAGGCTCTCGGGCCTCGACTCAGGGGGCTCCTTAGCGCATGCTTGGAGAGGGGCCCGTTCCCACTTCGTTGGAAGACGGGGAAACTGGTCCTCATTAAGAAGCCTGGGCGCCCAGCGGACTCTTCGTCCGCTTACCGGCCCATCGTGCTGCTCGACGAGGTGATACGACAAGTAAAATATATCGAAATATATGAAGACGCTTTTTTTCCGTCCACAAAAACGTCATAACGTGTACGTACAGCTTGTTAAAAAGAGTCTGGAAAAAATGACGGCGCCTGCTTAGCAGGTATGGCCACCCTGTATACTAGGACTAAAAGTGATAAGATACTTGTTGTTTTAATCCACAAACACGAGATCCCGGAAATTCTCATCAGTCAAGATTTCAAGACTTGATAGGCAGTCTTTTACTTTCATTGTATTTAGTAGATTGCGCATTATTTCGCTGGAATAATCTTTTATCTAAGAGTGCCATCATAATAACATAATACAAACTTATTCAGTTTAAAAATTAATTTAATTACACTCAGGGATTGCCGATTGAACCCGATACACAAGACATAATGTTCAGCAATCGCATTTGCGGCCACCATCTAAGGTATTCACAACCATTCGATGGTTGGTATGCCTGTATCAAATTTGACATGAATGATACTGAACGAATCCTGTTAATGCTGAAAGTTTATAGTCGACAAGAAGGCGACTTACAGCTGCTTACTGTCGGAAACTAATCGGAAGTCAGAGAACTACCTATAACATGTCGCATTCGAAAGGTACGGGCAATATCGAATAAACTTGAACAGTTGACTAATGAAGGCGTCAGGTATGTCTATGTGGGGTACATTTCTAACATTATCACTATTCACATGACAATGAAAATGAAATAACACGCTAAAATTTAGATTTAATTAAAAAACGTTACCGTAAAACCGTACAACTTTGCCCAAATTTCTTGCGTTTTTGTATTCAACTTCAAATATAAAAAACAAATATATTACTTTTCATTTGCAAATGTGCTACACCATTCTTAAATGTATCGTTTTTTGCATAGAATCCATACTTATTACTTATTTTACTTATTTACTTATTACTTATATACTTATTTTTATACTTATTATACTTACTTATTTAATTTTATAAATGCAAAAGTAACTCTGTCTGTCTGTCTGTCTGTCTCACTTTCCTGCTAAAACTCCTCAACCGATTTAAATGAAATTCGGTCCACAGATAGTTTAGAGCCTGAGATAGGACATAGGCTACTTTTTATCCCGGTAATATGTTCCCGCGGGATAATTTCCGACCTCCACGCGGGCGAAGCCGCTGGCAAAAGCTAGTATATAATAATGTCAAGAAAATGTATAGATATGTGCTAAAAACTTCAATTTAGACAGCGGGCCAAATATATAGTACTTTTTGCAAGTTTGCCCATTTTGCAAAAAAAATTATAACTTTCGTTTTTTCTACTCTAAGAACATGGATTTAGGGATCATTATAGAAAAATAACCAATGTATCATAAGACCTTAATAATAAAGTGCTTAACGTTCATATTACCTGTCACATTTGGGTGGGCAAAGTCACAACGATCTTTTTGTGTTTTTTCATTGAAATCAAACGATAAACTAGGGTTGTCACTTTTTATTATAAATCAGTACAGTGTACGCAGGTAAGTTACAATCACGTGGCTCGGTGTTAAACATTAAATCAAAAAATAGTTAAACATTATAAAAGTTGCAGTAACTTTTTTAAAGCTATAAAACAATTAATAAAATATGAATATCAACTCGTTAATAAACATACATAATAGGAACATTGACTTAATTAACTCATCAATTTATATAATTATAATAAAGATTTCAAAAACAAACAATGTTATACTATAGATTAACAGCAACTTTTAACGTAAGTAAGTAATAGGAATTTTTTTTTTCAACGGTTTATCATTAAATTAAACATTTTAACAGGTTGTAGTTATACTATAGAAATGATACAAAAAAGAGACCTGCACTATTATTGTGAAAGACCCAATCTAACTAATCCTAGGCGTTTTCATTTTAATGTTGATTCAACGTACATTACTTCGTATGTTTTAAGAATTCGTCTTAGAGTTGTCTACGCTACTCACAATGTATGTTAAATCCACATTGAGATGAGAGCGATTGGAGTTTGACTGTATGTTATAATTATAATGCATGTTTTAGTTTACAAATACTTCAGGTTACTGTAGGTTATTGATAGCTGTACTCAACATAATATTTTATGACAGCTGTGATAACAACATGAAAAATACAAAGTAGAACACTAATTAAACAAACTTATTAAAAAATCAACTACACTGGTCAGCAAATAAAGCGAGCCACCCACTACCTAGGAACTCTGATTCGATTTTCTCAAAAAGTATAAAACTTACAACTATCAAAGTTATACCTACAAAAAGTGCGTTTCATGGTGATTAAAATGACTACAAATTAATTCGAAAGTACCGTCAACTCATATTGTAATCAAGCAACAAACACAATGCTAACGATTTGCTCTGTTTTCACCAGAGTTTGAAATTAGCGTTCTTTTTCTCTACAATGAGGGTAGTCGGATATTTCTTATCATTTCTTTAGTTTTTGTCCATCGTTTGCTCAGACGCGTGTGTTTTTGTGACTTTTTTCGATTAATAATGGATACAACACCTCAGGAAGCAGGTCAAGCTGTAGCATTACTTCAAGCAGGCATTGCGCAACGTGAAGTCGCTCGAAGGCTTCGGTTTTTATTATATAATCAGCAGATCTTCGGTGCAACGAGTTTACAGACGATACCTAGAGACTGGAGCATTCGTCCAGGTACGGGCAGACCTAGGGCTACATCAGCAGCAGATGATCGTTATATCCACCTTACTGTTCTGCGAAATCGCCACTTCAACGCAGTTCAAGTCCAACAAAGTCTGCGTGACGAATGCCAAGTGGTCATAAGTTCAGATACCGTCAGAAGGAGACTTGCTGAACGGAACATGACCCCAAAAAGAGCTGCAACAGGCCCAGCATTAACGGTAGCACACCGTCGAGCACGGCTTGAATTTGCTCGAGAGCATAGGGATTGGACATTAGAGCAGTGGAGTAATGTACTCTTCACTGATGAGACCAGGGTGAGTCTACATGGAAGTGATCGACGTCAGAGAGTATATCGTCGCCCTGGAGAACGTTATTCTCAGTGTTGCATCAAGGAAACTGTTGCTTATGGAGGAGGATCTGTAATGGTCTGGGGCGGCATCTCGTTAACAGCACATACAGCGTTAGTTATCATCGAACCGACGGGCCGTACACGTGGACTGACTTCTCATCGCTACATTACTGAAATCCTCGCAGACCATGTGGTACCTTACGCAGGATATATCGGACAGGATATGCAATTGATGCATGATAATGCACGGCCTCATGTTGCTCATGTGGTGACCCAGTATCTACGCGACGTCAGCATTCGTACGATGGACTGGCCAGCTCAAAGCCCGGACTTGAATCCGATAGAACACTTATGGGATGAGCTGAAACGTCGGGTTCGAGCCCGGGTACCTGCTCCAACAAGGCTTCCAGAGCTGCGAATCGGAATTGAAGAGGAGTGGAATACAATTCCTCAAGATTTTATCGTCAGGCTCGTAAGGTCGATGAATACAAGGATGCTGGCAGTTATCCGAGCAAGGGGAGGGAATACGGAATATTGATTCAAAACTTTTTTTTGACTTTATCTTTGTTTTTGGCTTTATTTTTTTTTTTCACTTTATCATTACTAACGATTGTCACGACTGGAAAACGACTCTTCTTTGTAAAATCCTAATCCTAATCCTAATCCTTAATAAACACTGAAATATTGATTAAACCCAATGGTGCCGATTCTGTTGTCACAAAATTCTCTAAACTAAACTAAAAATCACTAAAATTTGGTTTATTCCTGTCAAACGACGATTTCCTATTCTGAAATAGACTAAAGTGACACAACTTAACTATATTTTAGTTTGACAGCACTAAGATTGCACTGAGTTATTAGTTTAGTGAAAATGACAATTTTGCTATTCTGAGTTTGCCGGTTTTCACCAAAAATGTTGACTAAAATAATTTATTTTAACTAAATCTTACTATTTTTAATCGCGATTAAAAAGGTGTGGAATAAAACTAGTGGTCATGAACTAAAATTCTCAACAACGCCTCGCCTTCACGTGCAAAAACAGTTCTGTACTTTTTATTTTCCTTTTGCTTATATCTTCAAAATGGCGTGTCCTATCGCAAAAATAATGAAATTTTCGACCCCCTTAGTACACCCCGGAACATTTAAATCTCAACACGTGGGTAACATTTTTTTTATATTTTTCAGATAAAAGTGAAAAATTCCATATAAAACACGTCCAGGCTGCACCCCAGCACGCGCCTTCGTCTCTCAAAAAAATCATTTTACGCAATGCACACACAAGTAAACGTTGCGAAAACAAAAGAAAAAAAAATACCACGCTGAGTCGCGATTGTCAAATTCGATTTTAGTCGTGTCAAAATAGTTTTTAAATTTAGAGATTTTTCCTTGCAGAATAGCGTTACAATTCTCATAGCCAAAAGTAAGGAATTTTAGAGATAGTTTAGTTAGTTTAGTTCGTGTGCAACAGAATCGGCACCAATGAGTTTCCTTTCATTTTAATCACCATGAAACGCACTTTCTGATAATTATAACTTTGATAATTGTAGGTTTTTAGTTTTTGAGAAAATCGAATTAGAGTGCCTAGGTAGCGGGTGGCTCGGTTTATTTGCTGTCCAGTGTATAATCATTGAGGTACTTCTTGAGATCAATTATTCTTATACAACATTGGAACATTATTAACACTTCCCTGAAGTTATCATATTACAGGAAGATTTTGACTTCGCGTGTTGGCGATTCCTATAATAATTATTTTTGATTACTGTAAATTGTAGGATGGCTCAAAGATAATATCAAACATGATTTGGCCTCGTCTAGAAATATTTGGTTGAGGTAATAATATTTCCACATCATCACAATTCACTTCACACACGTCCTCCACGTTCGGGTACGTGAAAATCACTTTACCGTCTTTAGCATTATTCACTTTCCTTGCAAATTTTACAGTAGGAATACTGTTTTTCATATATAAAACACGACCTACAAAGTGCTTTATGCTTTTCTTTGTCGCAAATTTTACAACAATCCAATCATCTTCTTTTAAATCTACATCGCTTGTAAAATAGCTGATATCACTGAAACCAAATGGTGTAGTGAAATTTTCAGGCTCACAGTTTTCTTTGTTATCCCTATCTTGTAAGCATGTTGATACATACTCACCGAATGTCTCATATTCAGAATCATCTGTATTTGCAATACTCAGAATATCTGATTCAGAACTAGTTTCACAATAATATGATCTTGGTTTCTTCCTCTTTACAACCTTTGTTTTTCTTCCAGTAGTTAGATTCCCCAATTTTTTTTACATATTGTATTCCCTTTTTCATTGTTCACTTTTTTGCAACAATTTTCATCTGCAAAGCTGATTTTCCGAAGGCTTCAGTACCTAATTTGATTTTTTTCTTGATGTCCTTTAATTCCTTAGGGGTTACCTTAAAATCTGAGGTTATTATAACTTTAGATGAACTATTCGTCATTGATCGTAAACACTCAGTATCACTTTCACCAAGAGCCACAAACGGGAGATTCTGGCCGTCACTTTTCAATTTATTATTCAATAAGCAGACGTCGGGTAATGGAGTGTTAGTATTGTGCGCTGGTGTACCTAAATGCATGTTGATAATTTTGATGGTCCACCCTTTATGGCAGAATTTTTTTCGCCATAATATTATTTTGCATAACAACGGATGGCATAAACTTCATTTCGCAGAAAATCGTTTGGCATACACTCATTTATCATACATTCACAACGCATAATTTTATAAGTCAGAATCATCTTTAGGCAGAAATTTTATTCCATAATAATTAAAAAGTAGAACCATCATAACGCAGAAAGTTCGCAGTCAGAATCGTCTCTTGGCATAATTTCATATTGATAGTTATTAAAAGGCAGAACTATCATATCTCAGAAACTTTAAACTTAAAATCATCGTTTGGCATACATGTCTTATCGAAGAAGCATGCAGCATGTAAACAAGCATGCAGCATGCAAACAAGCATGCAGCATGCAAGCAAGCATACAGCATGCAAGCAACCAAGCATACAGCATGCAAGCAACCGAGCATGCAGCATGCAAGCAAGCATGCAGCAAGCAAGCATGCAAGCAAGCATGCATCATGCAAGCAAGCTTACAGCATGCAGGCGAGCATGCAACATGCAGCATGCATGGTTTCTGTCACGGCTTCGGCGCTGCGGGGCTCCGGCGGTCCCACGCGAGCTAATCGTCGCAGATGGTTTTACGCTCACCACCACGGCTTCGGCTTGCTGGCCGGCTTTGCCGGCCAGCCTCAGCCGCGGCGGCGACTGTCAAAACCACCTGCTCCTCAGCTCGCGGGCCGCCTCGCCACTCCGCGCCTACGCGGGCTTTTTTTTTTTTTTTTTCAGGATGGGAAATCATCAAATGACTTCTCCCGCTCTGGGCGGAGCGGGAGGGCGTGTCAGACTTTTACTGACTAAAACCCACCCGTGTTCCATCAGTTGCCCATTTGCCAGGGTCACGGTATCTCCTTCGAACAATCACGCGACCCCGGCAGGCATCGGTCCTAGTAGACCCCTACACTGCTGCTGACATCTCTTTGAGGCGCGCGTGGAACACTGCGCGCCGTCGACCCGAGCTTGGTCCTTACCGGGCGGCGAGCTACCCATTGCTCGCCACCCGCAAGCTCGCGCCTACGGTGGCCGGGAGTCCGCTATTGACTCCCGACGCCCGGGGCGTCTCCTCCTGCGGCGGCTAGGGACGTGAGGGCGCAGAGACTGCCACTCCCTCACGCGCCCCGCCTCCTCCTTCGCGAGCATTACTGCTTCGCAGAAGGAGGTGACGGCTTCCCATTCCCTCTCGCTCCGTACCATGGCTCGCACCAGGGCCGGACGCGAGAGGTCGCCGCCGCCGATCGCCTCTACGAGGACGCGGCGGTGCTCCGCCCAGGCAGGGCACACCTCCACCGTATGCTCCACCGTGTCCTCCAGACGATCCTCGCAATGGAAACACCCGGACGTATCCTCCCGCTTTATCCTGAACAGGAACCCACCGAAGCACCCATGCCCGGTGAGAACCTGCGTCAGGCGGAAGGTGAGGACGCCGTGACGCCTCTCTATCCACTCCTCAAAGAGGGGACTTACCGCCGCAATTGTGGCGTGCCCAGCACTGGGTTGCGACAATCGTACCCGCCATGTCGCCATGAGATCACACCGGAGCTCTGTCCGCCGTGCCGCGATTTGTCGCGGCAGCGGAGTTTCGCCCCGGCGTTTCGCCTCCTCGCGCCACTCCCACATGTGCGCGAGGACCTTTGCCTCCAGATCCCATGGCGGCACTCCGGCTAGGAGGCTCGCCGCCTCGCACGAGACCGTGCGGTATCCCCGGATTAACCGGATGGCCATGACCCTCGCCTACGCGGGCTTAAATTACACTCTAGGGGTAGGGCAGACAAGACTACGTGGAGTCGGTTCTGCAGCGATTCGTTTCTGTCAATAATTTTTGTAGCACAACATATACTGACTTTTTGAGACAATATTTCATTTTATTTAAAGTTAAAATGCAATTTAATAGAAATGAAAATATGCCTAACAAAATTATTCTAAATGAAATTCTGCCATCTTCGTAGTATGCTAAGTGAAATTATGCCAAATAATCATTGCTCTAAATAAATTTTATGCTAAACGAAATTATGCGGAATTTTAAGTCTGCCAAAGGTAATTATGCGAAATAAAATTCTGCCATCTTAAAAGTAGGCCAGCGTAAAGTCGAGCATATAAACATTCGGCTAAACAATGATTATGATAAACATTTTTTATGCCTTACAAATATTCGTTTAAATAATATTATGCCAAGTGTGTTATGCCAAATAAAATTCGGAGCATCAAGTTTCTGCCAGATAGAGGGAACCCTAATTTTGATACTCAGTGTATCAAGTCTGGCTGGATTATAGATCACCGGTGAAAATGAGGGCCATTGTACTAGTTTTCCGCAACTGATCATTCTAGATGACGGCACGTTTACAATCATTTCTTCCCTTCCTATCATTTCACCTGTAATTTCATCTAAATTTGTCTCGTTTGCTGTATCCCCCAAAGTAATAATCTCTTCTTCTCTTTCGTGGTTAGTATTTATTGTTTCATCCTTAGTATTTTTTCTTTTAACTGTTTTTTTAGTATTTTTTTTTGTCAAGATATCGTCAACACATACTGACTTTCCAGGTTCTGTGCGTAATTTCTTGCTTCTATTCACTTGCATTGGCTTTGGAGCTCTTGATTCTTTGAGATAATCGAATAAACTTGTATCTATTCCGTATTCTGAATCGTCGAAATACTCAGGGATTCTCTTAAAAACATTTCTTGGATTTACAGGCCATATTCCTGTGGCCCTGAAGCCACTTATAATGTTATTGCTTTCCTTAACTTTCATATTTTCTAGCAATTGTGCCAAAAGTTTTGGGAAGTGCTTTTTGTTGAGGGTAGTTTGTCCTGGATTCTTTAATTTGTAATCCAACAGGATCTTTTTCCATTCTCTTTTGAGTGGACCAAAGTACGCTACGTCCAATGGTTGTGTTAGGTGAGTGGAATTTGGTGGTAAAAATACCAACCTTATATTGTGTTTTTGACACAACTCCACAACTTCAATATTTATGTGGGATGATAAATTATCGCCAATGACTACTTTTGGCCCGGGAATTTGTTTCGCCCACTCAACAACTATAGTTTTGGAATAATCTTCAAATGAAGCTGTGTCAAACCAACCAGATTTAGAGCAGTTGTATCTTGTTCTGACTGGGCCTCCTTCAAGCCACTCGGAATACAAATTTGAGGATTTATAAACCACATACGTTGATAGACATATCCCAGCAGCGCTTGCAGTGAACATGATGGAAATGCAACTCTTTGAACTATTTAGTATCCTTTCAGGATATTTGACGCCCCTCCTAAAAACACATTTTGTAGTACCTGGATTATCAGACAGGTTAGTCTCGTCATAGTTTAAAATATTCATCGGTGGTACACCATGTAAAGTTTCACATAAATTAGCATAAAATTGCTCCATTTCTTCTAATCCTTTCTCAGCCCGTACTTTTTTTATATTTTGAGTCGTTCTGATGGTCAATTTCGAACGATGTCTATTCAAAAATCCTTCCACCCACTTATCACTGGGTAATTTGCTATTGAACAAATCAGTACGTGATTTTTTTTCTACATATTTATAGACTAACATCTTTACATCCAATTTCGTCATGGGGCTGCCGTAATCTGCTGAAGCTAACAATACGTTTGCCAGCTTTTCTTCCTCTTCGTCAGTGAGTTTCTTTTGTCCTCCAGCTGGTTTCAAGTGTTTTTTTTTAACTTTGTTTAATATCGTCCGTCGAGGGATTCCGAAGCTCTTTTCTGCTTCCCGACTTGACATCCTTTTATTTTCGACCATGTCAACCGCTAATTCCAACATTTCCTCTGAATAATTTCTATATGCCCACGATATTCTTCTCCTTTTTGTGTTTTTTTTTGGGCTTATTCATCCTGAAATAAATGAGAAAAAAATGACCTCACAAAAAATAAGAAAAACGCTTAACCAAAATAAGATTGTTGAGCTAAAACGTCATCGAGAAAGAAATCAACAGATAAAAAAGCTGAAAAAAATAGAAAGTAATTTCGTTGTCCATTTCGGTTTAGCCTCATTATTTTGTAAATTCCTTGAATGTAATTTTTACAACCAAGTTTACATTTATTGATTAATAATAATTTTATATACTGTCTGTCTCATTCTATCAGTTATCAGCATCATTTAGATAGGTAGTTTTAAAATGCAAGTAAAACAAAGTACGGTATCCACTTATCTATATCTTATATCTTTAAACGAGCAATTCTTGTATATATATATATAATCTGAATCTCGGAAACGGCTCCAACGATTTTCAAGAAATTTAGTATACAAGGGGTTTCGGGGGCGATAAATCAATCTAGCTAGGATTAATTTTTAAAAAATGTCGTTTTCTTCGTGTTTTCAATGGCCAACTTTATCGATAATCAACTTGAACATAAACTTATTATTTTAAACGCAATTTACCAAAAAATACCGAGCAAAGCTCGGTCAACCAGATTATATATATATATATATATATATATTTTAACATCCAGGTGACAACCCTAACGATAAAAATTTGGTGGGCAAAGTTGTAACAACTGCTTCAGTAAAACTAATTTGACATTACCCACCACCATATTTTCGAATTTGAGAGAGATTTCGCGTGGATATTCGATCTTTCGTATTTATTTATCACAAACTAACAGTGGTTAAAAACTTGCTTACCTGCTTTAATTATAACTCGAGTTTTAACAAAAGTTTTTCACACGAAATTTGGCCCGCGAAATACACCACCAACTTCGACAAACTCTGACAGCCGACTGAAGTGACATTAGGAAAAATCAGATAAACAGTGTTGCCAGAGATATGTTCAAATTTCTTCCATAGATTAAATAATAAACATGACTTAAAAAAAATACCTGTATTTTTAAACATTTGTGAAAAGTACCTTGCTGGGCAAAGATAAGGTTGGTTGGGCAATCTTGTAAGGTTTGACGGTACATAACACCATTCTTGTATTCCTTTTCGGTGCTATGATAGATTTTTTTCCATTAACACTGATGTGTCAGTTTTACATTTCTTATTTAAGAAATCTAAATAGTGAAAAAATCTTTCTTACACGTTTACGGCTCCCATTACAACCCATCTCCTCAAACTATAGGTAATATATTACGTAGAATAGGCACCTGAAAAATAATAAATATAAATTATACTTTTTTTACTGTGGTATGCGATAATAGCATTAACAAAAAAAAAAAACAAAATACCCGCCTGTTTCGTTATAGTGTTGAACTTTTTGTCTAATTGCACACAGATCAAAATCGTCTAATTCTTTCTTCCGCCAACTGTTTTAGTGTTCCTCCAGGTGTAGAAAAAATCCTTAATTTTTTTCACCTTCATTAACAATTTCTCTAATTGTACTGTGAGATTTACCTTGAAAAAAATAAAAAAGACAATCATATTAATTCCATGTACATTTTTCAATTTCAAGTATCAACCATTAAGAGTCAACGTACACGCGATTTGTCACACTAGAAAACATAACCTCAATAATCTATTAGTAAATAAAACAATAAAATGGCTTGAAACTTATAATACCGATAAAACTTAGTACTATAAAGGAAAAACAATGAACATAACACAATGACCACGGCAGACTCTTTTTTGCCAAGCTATAATTATAATAATTTCATACATTTTATGGACGTGGACATTAACAATGATATCGTAATGTACAGCTTGGCAAAAAAGAGTCTGTCGTGGTTACCATTGGAACTAAAATATTTTTTTTGGTGGCAACACTGCTTTGTTTATCATCAACAAGTAGCTAATCTGTCATTGTGTTATGTTCCCAGTTGTATTTTACTTATTTCTAATTAACCATCAATTATTAATGCTTTTGTCCATATAAAAAATGAATAAAACAATAAGGAGTAGTGGTGTGAGCTGTGATATACCAAGTTTTCGTAAGAAATTTGGCGGAATCTGAAGCGGAACAAATTCTGTCTCCGATTGACAATGTTTTCGAAAGAACTGCCGACACGACAGGTATTTATCCAAGAAATTTATCTTTTAGTCAATGCCAGTTATTGTTGGTCCTTTCTAATACTAAATTTTATCGGTATTATAAGTTTCAAGCCATTTTATAGTTTTATTTACTAATAGATTATTGAGGTTATGTTTTCTAGTTTCACAAATCGCGTGTACGTTGACTCTTGATGTTTGATACTTGAAATTGAAAAATGTACCTACATGGAATAAATATGATTGTCTTTATATTTTTTTTCAAGGTAAATCTCACAGTACAATTATAGAAATTGTTAATGAAGGTGTAAAAATTAAGGATTTTTTCTACACCTGGAGAAACACCAAAACAGTTGGCGGAAGAAAGAATTAGACAATTTTGATCTGTGAGCAATTAGACAAAAAGTTTCAACACTTTAAAGAAACAGGCAAGTATTTTTTTTTTGTTAAGGGCCTTTTTACATTTTTGCGCGAATATCTAAGATTTTAGTCGCCTTATTTACCTCTCATCTCATCATTATAAATACTCTGGCATTGACGAATACATGTAAAAAATAGATCAATCTTTTGGCTTGTTACTTTTAGTAGCACATTTACAAAAACTTATTTGTTTACTTTGTAGTAATTAATCTCCCACAACTAGTTTTCTTAAAAAGCAGCGCGGGGTCAATTTCAGACTCCTATTTCTATCATTAATATGTAGAAATTTGAGTTAAAAAAATACACAAAACATCAGACATATAATCTAGTTGTTATATTTAGTACAAGAATATTGATTTTTAATAACATTAATTAGTAAAAAAATAAGTCTTATGGCAATTTTTACGATTTATTCGCAATTTTATCGCGTTTTTTCACGTTAAAAAAATCATGTCAATATAAAGTATGCTCTATAACAAATCGAATTCTCAAGTTTTATTTAAATCCGTTTATTTAATTAGACATAATATAGTTTTTGAAATCACTCTAAATTAGAATAAATTACGATGCACAAGCGGGCAGCGTTTAGTACGGCGCAAGCGCCCAACGAGGCAGGACCTGGGCCACTTTTTCCCGCGTCTCAGTTTTCGGTTACTCGTATCGTGAACGCAAAAATATACTACGATTACAACATTTTGCTACTCTTCGCATTTTATTTTTTTGTATAAGATGAGAGTTTCGTTTATTATCAAGTAAAGCATTATTTTAATAGATTGTAGAAAATTTTGACTAAAATAATTTATTTTAACTAAATCTGACTATTTTTAGTCGCGATTAAAAAGGTGTGGAATAAAACTAGTGGTCATGAACAAAAGTTCACACCAACGCCTCGCCATCTTATAGTACTCTTTGGCCTCGCCTCACGTGCAAAAACAGTACTGTATTTTTTTTCTTTTTTTTGCTTATATCTCGAAAATGGCGTGTCCTATCGCAAAAATAATGAAATTTTCGACCCTTTCTATGCAACCCCACACATTTAAATCTCAACACGTGGGAAATATTTTTTTTATAGAATTCAAACAAAAAATGAAAAATCTAAATATATAAAAGCAAACCTGACGGACTCATCCATCAACGCACAGCCGAAACTACTGAACGAACGGATTTCGGTGAAATTTGGCATACAGATAGTTGTAATGACGTAGGCATCCGCTAAGCAAGGATTTTTGATCTTTTCGCCCCCTAAGGGGGTGAAAAAGGGGTTTAAAATGTTGTATGGAAGTCCGTCATTTTTAGAGCTACAAGCCTAAAACTTTGGTTATAGGTTAACAAATAGAAATAAACAATTACTTATCCTAGGGTTTTTGAAAATTCAACCCCTAAAGGGGTGAAAAAGGGTTTGAAAGTTTGTATGGAAAACAAGATGGGAAACAAGATCAGTTAAACTATTTTATTCGAAACTTCACAGGAGTATTTCTATCAATAAATGAGTAAACACGTGTGTAAGACTCTTTCAGAATTCAACCCCTAAAAGGTAGAAAAGGGGTGACAAATTCTGAAAATCAACATGGGTATCATTTTTATGATTTATTGGGTCGCTGATTACGAAAACAACAACTATTTCACAAAAATTGCACAAAAACATAAAACAAAATAGACAAGAAGATTTATACAAAAAACTAGCTTTTGCCCGCGGCTTCGCCCACGTGGATGTCGGAAATTAACGCAGGTATTTTCCTAAAATAAAAGTAGCCTAAGTTACTCCTTATTAAATCAGCTACCTGCCAATAAAAGTCCCGTGAAAATCGGTGTAGCCATTTCAGAGATTAGCCGGAACAAACAGACAGGCAGACAGACAGTAGACAGACGGACAAAAATTGTAAAAATGTTGTTTTGGTATATGTACCGTGTATACATCCATATACACTTAGTAAAAAGCGGTTATTTTAATATTAAAAATAGACACTCCAATTTTATTTATTTGTATAGAGTATAGATATACCATTAGGTACAGGGTTGAGAAACAAACATCCAATCATACAAATGTTCAATATATAAAAAGGAATCCCTATTTCCCTTGGTCACGCCATCACGCGTGAACGGCTGAACCGATTTAAGTTTTTTTTCTTTTGTTGTGTTTGTTGTTGTCAGGAAAAGATTCTTATGAAAGATAAAATTAAAAAAAAATATGCGGAAAATTAGAAAATTTAAGAACACTTATTTATGAATACTTGGACAAATATTTTGAAGAAGGCTAACATCACGCTAGGGCCGTTAGGAAAATATGAAGTAAGAAAGAACGCTAAGCTAAGAGATAGCGCGGGAAGACAATGGGATGCGATTAGGTGGGTCGGGAGAACAAAAAATTTCACGCGGACGAAGTCGCCGGCAGTAGCTAGTTTATAATAATAAGGAGTACCTAAGTACGTTTATAATTCATATTACTTCTTAAGTACTACTTCATACTACTTCTCTATTCTTTATCAGAGTATCATGTGTGTTTCATGTACTTAATATAACTAATAGTATTCAAAGTAAGAAGACTACGACATAGAGCTGGATTGAATTAAATATAAGTCTTCCTAGTTTATCTTAACGCTCCTATTCTACCTACAAAGACACTCAATTATTTACCAGACACCAAATCGAACATACTTATAGGAATGGTACTTTGGACAGTGTCTTCACCCGTAAAGCTGTCGGAAAGTATCACCCAGGAACCTACTACCGGGATAAAGTATCCTATATGATAAGTATCCAGGATAACCAAAAATCCAAATTCATCCAAAAATCTAAACATCTAAGCCTTATTTCGCGGTCTCTTACTTGGAATAATATAATGGATAGGTTTATTTTGAGTACTTCGAACACACATGATATTCGCATTTACTATAAAGCCAAAGTAATATGAATTACAATCCTACTAATCCTGCACTACCCTACCGCTACCAACCGGGACGGACGGACGGCCCACTAGCCGCTCTGCGTCTATTTTATATAATCTCTGATATCTCCTAAAATATTAACTTTAATGATATGCTGCAAAGTGCAATTTTGATTGACATGAAATGTACAACGTATCTTATGTATTTAATTGGATAAAGAACGATACGGTATTGTTTAAAATAGCTTGGTTAATGACCCAGATTTTTTTTTTGTAATATATAACAGATAAAAGTGGTTTTTCTAGGGTATCCTTAGGAAATAAACATAGACTATCATGGACTTTTTCATCGATATTTTTAAAATATGTAATTCCGTGGTACATTAATTTGATCTATCTCGTAAGGTTAAGCCAGTGTTTGCGATTTAAGCGCACAAAAAATATGTTTGTTACGACATCACATTAGAAATGTTTGAATTTCTCGGCTTTTCTCTACTATAATATGTGTGAACTACTTTTAAACATTCCTCTAAATCACTCTGTCTATTGATGAAAAACGCATTAAAATCTGTTGCGCGGTTTAAAAGATCTAATTCTAAGCGTACAGACGCAGCAAGCGACTTTAATTATTATGCAAAGGTTATCTAAAAAAAAAAACGCCATCCAGTGGATGAATACGCGACTTTGGTGTCAAACGATACGATGAATTAACTTACACCGCTACCGATTAGGGATTCTTGGAACTAACCAATGAATACGCACATACTACACACGGCTATAGGTCAAGCTATATTATTTCCAGTTTTAGCTGACCTCACATTGTATAGGCTTTTCGTACAATCAGATGTCAGTTTATACTGGAAATGTATAGCTTGACCTGTGGCCGTGCGTACTATAAAAAAAAACATTTGTTTTCAAATATTGAGATCAACAATTGACATAAAAACTATCCTATCTTTTAAGTTGGACCAAATTACAAATAATTAAGAACTTTGATAACAATATGTTATGTAGTTTTGGAGTTTATTGGCAACATACATCGTGACACAAGATTTTTATATATATAAGATTGCTCAAAATTACACCTGAACAAAAATAACATAATTTAAAAATTAAAAAAAACAATGAAAATAAACAACCAAACCAATTGTTTTTTTTTCAAATTAATTCAATGGCATTACCAAAAGAACTACTAAGGTGAGAAATACTAACCTATTTTGTATTGATCCTGAATGATCTTCCCTTTGAATTCAAACGAATACAGTTTCCCCTCAAAGTGCTTTACAATGTCCAGAATCACAAGGGCAGACATTAAAATTTGTGGGTATAGACTTGAGAGAAAACTGTTTTTCACAACGGCAATTCTATGTGGCTTGCTCTCGCGTAAGCTCGCCTAGTAGTTTGATAATTTTGGCATACAGTAATAGATTAGCAAAAAATGTGGTGTACAAAGAAGTTTTGTAGTTTACTAGCTTTTGGCCGTGACTTCCGTGCAATTCTACTTCCTTTCTTAGCGCTCGCTTACGCTACGTTACGCTACGAAGTCGCTGGCAAAAGCTAGTTCCATATAAAACACGTCCAGGCTGCCCCCTTGCGCGCGCCTTCGTCTCTCAACAGGTTCATTGCGTAACGCACACAAGTACCAAGTTGCGTAGCCAAAAGAAAAAATAATACCACGTTGAGTCGCGATTGTCAAATTTGATTTTAGTCGTGTCAAAATAATTTTTAAATTTAGAGATTATTTCTTGCAGAATAGCGTAACAATTCTCATAGCTAAAATTAAGGAATTTTAGAGATAGTTTAGTTCGGTGTACAACAGAATCGGCACCAATATGTAATTGTTTGAATTTCTTATTTTTATTGTATACTTTACATAGCATATATTTGTAATTTTTTATTAGTCTAGAAATCTTTATTAGACTGACTAAATAAAAGTAAGTATTTTCATAAATCTCTAAATACCGCATTATAATTCTAACGGCTCAAGATTGTTTAGGCCGGCTCGACACTCGCGTTACACTGTTTGTATTGTGCATGTGTGGATAGCTACGCACACATAGATAAGATTGGCGTCTTTTACCTAAACTGGAGCATTCAAATTTTGTGAGAGGGCTCTTAATGCTATTATCGCATGCCACAGTAAAAAAAAGTATAATTTATATTTATTATTTTTCAGGTACGTAAACGTACGCTACGTAATATATTACCTATACTTTGAGGAGACGGGTTGTAATGGGAGCCATAAACATCTAAGAAAGATTTTTACACTATTTAGAATTCATAAATAAGAAATGTCAAACTTACACATCAGTGTTAATGGAAAAAAATCTATCATAGCACCGAAAAGGAATACACGAATGATGTTATGTCACGTTTTTCTTTTGAAATAAAATCTAAATTTTAGCGTGTTATTTCATTTTCATTGTCATGTGAATAGTGATAATGTTATGTACAGACGCCAGCACATAAAGCTACTAAAATTTGTCAAATTTCTTTAATAGGTTTCATCTTTATCGCTAAAGTGTTAAGTTCAAGATTGATTGGGAAGATTTGACCGTTTCGGGTTTCGGGTAGCTTGGTGTGCTAGCGCGTACCTGACGCCTTCGTTAGTCAATTGTTCAAGTTTATTCGATATTGCCCGTACCTTTCGAATGCGACATGTTATAGGTACTCTCTGACTTCCGATTAGTTTCCGACAGTAAGCAGCTGTAAGTCGCCTTCTTGTCGACTATAAACTGTCAGCATTAACAGGATTCGTACAGTATCATTCATGTCAAATTTGATACAGGCATACCAACCATTGAATGGTTGTGAATACCCTAGAAGGTGGCCGCAAATGCGATTGCTGAACATTATGTCTTGTGTATCGGGTTCAATCGGCAATCCCTGAGCGTAAATTAATTAATTTTTAAACTGAATAAGTTTTCACTATGTTATTACGATGGCACTCTTAGATAAAAGATTATCCTAGCGAAATAATGCGCAATCTACTAAATACAATGAAAGTAAAAGATTGTGTGCCTATCAAGTCTTGAAATCTTGACTGATGAGAATTTCGGGGATCTCGTGTTTGTTGATTAACACAACAAGTATCTTATCACCTTTATCCCTAGTATACAGGGTGGCCATACCTGCTAAGCAGGGCCCTCATTTTTTCCAGACTCTTTTTTGCCAAGCTGTAAGATATAAATATTTAAAAATCACACCATGACGGGGAGTTCAATCGACATTGTTTATCGACCACACAACGTCGACCAGAAACTATATTATTTAAGCCGAAAGACGTTCCGTAGACTTAGCGGTGGCGAAATGGCCTAATTTGGAGTCAAGGGTGGATCCAAACCTTTAAGTACGGGTTACGTCGTCGAGGCCAGTTAGAGCAAGCCCCAATCACTGAGGGGTAAGAGTTTTAGAACCACAACAGGGCCAAGCCAGGACCCAGGGGTGGCAAAACATAATGGGTAGTATAACGCGCGTAATTATTAACACACCGCCTTGTGTAAGTAAGGTTCTGTTTTGAACAGTCGTCCTTCTATATAGAAGTTATTTCACCGTTATAGCAAGATTGAGAACTTGGGCTGCAAGAGCAATCGAAAATTTGGGTCCGTTTCGACTGCTCGGACATAGTGTGGTAGAAGAAAAATGACTATGTCAACATTACGAAGGAATTTGTAAAACACTAACAGTGAAAGTCGCAACCTCGTAGATCCAATATTCAGAAACTTATGAAGGTTTAACCATGGCCGATTTCGTAGAAAATGTAGACAGTATGAATAAAGTTCTAATGTCTGTACTTGACGGCCTATAGAACTTAAAAGCTATGGTCGCGCGGTCGGCACATGGAGAACCGCGCGGCCACGCAGTCCTCTTGAACGGAGCCTTGTAGAATGTAGAGGTCCCAATCGTTTTGCTAACAAAAAAGCTAAAATTCATACCGTCTACATTTTCTACGAAATCGTATTACTGATACGATTTCGTAGAAAATGTAGACTGTATGAATTTGAATAAAGCTGTCTGGACTTCATGATCTACAGAACTTAAAACCTATAATGCAATTTAGAAGAAGATTCGATCGTCATTAGGTTAACCGCTCAAATCTTTTGTGCTAAGGACACGGCTTTTTTTTTTTTTTTTTTTTTTTTTTTTTTTTTTTTTTTTTTTTTTCAGGATGGGAAATCATCAAATGACTTCTCCCGCTCTGGGCGGAGCGGGAGGGCGTGTCAGACTTTTACTGACTAAAACCCACCCGTGTTCCATCAGTTGCCCATGTGCCAGGGTCACGGTATCTCTTTCGAACTATCACGCGACCCCGGCAGGTAAGGACACGGCTGGCGACAGGTAGCAATTATTTCATTATCATGCCCCTTCCTCCCAGACGCGTTTATGTCTGAAGGTCTCCTGACCCCGCATAGTATGTGGTATAGGGCATGCAATTCCGGAATTCCGGAATGCCGTAACTCCGGAATTCTGGATCAATTTTACTGATTTTTTAGTTCCGGAATTGACAGGAGTAATTCCGGAATTCCGATATTTATATTTAACTAGCTGCCCGCCCCAGCTTTGCCTGGGTGCAATTTCTTTTTCAATTCCTTTCAATTTTCTTTACAGCTGACCTTGTCCTGACAATACGAACACAACAAAAAAAAAAAGTCATGTAGGTGCAGTCGTTCTGAAGCGATGTCCTTACGTGTGAAATAACTATAACAGTTAGACATGCTGTGTGACGTTGAGCCTTCTTATGAGGCCTATTGTGAGCGACCACGTCTCAGTGCCATATGTCATCACTGGCAACATACACTGGTCAAAGATTTTTGTCTTTAGACACTGCGGTAAGTGGGACGAGAAGATATTGCGTAGCTTCCCGAAAGCTGCCCAGCCGAGTCGTATTCGACGATTGACCGCTTTCTCGAAGTTGGACCTATCTAACTGGACAGTCTGTGCTAGGTACACATATTCGTCCACAACTTCGAGTGTAGCGCCTCCGGTTTTCATTGCAGTGGGTATCACATGAGCATTAGACATGACCTTTGTCTTGTCCATGTTCATCCTAAGACCCACTCTTTCGGAAGCTCTACTGAGGTCATCGAGCATTGTACTGAGGTTCTCCATAGTCTCAGCCATGACTACTATATCGTCGATAAATCAATGGTGAGTGATGTACTCGCCATTGATGTTGATGCCAGCCCCTTTCCAGTCCAGAATCTTGAAGACATCCTCCAGTGCAGCACAATGGGCCTCATACGAAGGCTCAAAGTCACCTAAAGAGCAATGGAGAGGGCTATGCTTGGAGTTTCCCTACGCGATCGAATCAGAAATGAAGAGATCCGTAGGAAAACCAAAGTAACCGACATAGCCCGAAGAATTGCCATACTTAAGTGGCAGTGGGCACACAGACGGCCGATATGGCTGGAAGGTTCTGGAGTGGCGACCGCGTACTTGAAGACGGAGCGTTGGAAAGACTCCCACAAGATGGACCGATGCCCTGGTGAAGGCCGCAGGAATACGTTGGATGCGAGAAGCACAGAACAGGTCGAAGTAGCGGTGCTTGGGGGAGGCCTATGTCCAGCAGTGGACGTCTTTCGGCTGAAATGATGACCATGATGATATGCTGTGAGCTGTCGCGACACTTTTTGTAAATAAAGATGTATTCTGCAAAGCAGTAGTACATTATTTTGTTCTATCATCAATAGTTTTCGCAGCGCGTGCGATGTAAGGAAATTTTTAGGTAATTCATTTACACTTCGGTTTACCTTATTGGAGTTTTAGTGAGAAACAATACTGTTTTTTTTTAATAAAATATAGCCTATGTCACACACTTCTACTGGTCAAGGAATTTTTAAAATTCGATCAGTAATTTTTGAGTTTATTCAATGCAAACAAAATTAAAAATTAAAAATATTTCCTCTTTATAATATTAGTATAGATTATTTTCTTCTGAACGCCGCAATTTAAATCAAATGTCTTTGGAATATTCCAGTAACTGTTTAGAGTATATTTTTTATGTTTTTGTTATTGTTTAATTACATTATTAAGTATATAAAATTATTAAACCTTGTTGACTTTACTATTGTGAGAATGTCTAATTAGAGTACCTAATAAGGAAAAATGATGGCCAAATAAGTTTAATTTGTAAGTACCTCAAAATGATTGAGAGACTGATTTATTATACATTTTGATTGATTTGAAACAATTTTTTTTTATTATCCTAGATAGAGAAACAATTAGAAAGAAAAAAATCCAAAAAAAAGAAAAAGGTACCAATTCCAGTTCCGGAATTCCGGAATTAGCTCTCCAGTATCGGATCTCAGTTCCGGAATTAAGAACCTTCCGATATAGCATGCCCTAATGTGGTGGTAAGTATGCAGTATTTTGCTCTAACTTGATAGATTTAAGTTAACAACTCGCTAATTGTAAACTTGATACGTGGGACACTCAGAAACTTTTGCGAAAATAAAAAGAAGTGTGAAATGTCTACAGGTAAATATTTTTTATTAAATCTTTTCAAAATACTCTACACTAGCGCTAGCCTCTATGCAAAGTTTAATGCGTCTGGACCAGTTTTCGAAATACTTTTTCCAGTCCGCCGCAGGGTAATTTTCACAAAAACTGTACATCGTGTTTCGGACGTGTCCCACCACTTAAGTATTTTTTTAATGAAAAATAACTGCGTTTTAGAAAAACAACACTTAAAATTAGGATCTGTGGTTAGTTTTTTTGCAATATTTTTAATGTTGCTGTTAAAAAACACCCTCTTAATACCTTAATTTTCAGAAATGTTATAGGAGGTACCCATTTTAGCGCTGTCCTACTACCAGTTTCAGTAAAATAACGTAACTTTAATGTATTTTGTTGACTTATATAATAAAGTGTGTGTTTTTTTGGAAAGTATAGTTATGCACAATTTGTTGTAGGTACAATTACAAAAATTGCCTAACTTCCCACAAAACATTTAATTAATTTTATTTCAGTGAGGACACAATTCGGTTAAAGTGGAAAATTCCCTTCCGAAACCGTAATTTTTGCGAGATAATGCAAACAAAACGACCATTAATTAATATTTATATTCGGTAGTCAAAATTTTTAATACATTCAACGGGTTCCGACAAGTAATTCTGCATTTTTAACGGCGACCGGCAGACTAACAACACACACCTCAGTAGTGGTCCGATTTTGATCTTCCAGAGCCGCAACCAATTTCAAGGTAAGTTTACAAGTTTCTTTCTTGCAAATTATTTTAAATACTATATTAGCTTTCAGTGAATTTAATTTGCTTGGAAGCTTGTTGATTTGATGTGTAATGTTGAAATGATTAAAACAAAAGAGTTTCAGGTAAGGGTTCCGATACCTCCGTTCCGTAACCAAAACGCAGGTAACGTAGAAATGGAATTGAAAAGTTTCTGAATGGAAATCTTAGGAAGATGATACATTATATTAAACACTAGCTTCTGCCTGCGACTTCGTCCGCGTTAAATTTCTTGCTCCCCGACCCTTCCCGTCGCGTCGAATCGCCTGCTCGTGCGATTTTCCCCGTTTTTGCACCTTTTTTCATTACTGCTCCGCTCTTCTTGGTTGTAGCGTGATAGTATATAGCCTATAGCCTTTGTCGATAAATAGGCTACTCAACACAAAAAGATTTTTTCAATTCGGTCCAGTAGTTTCTGAGATTAGCGCGTTCAATCAAACAAACAAACAAACAAACTCTTCAGCTTTATAATATTAGTATAGATACCTAAATTAATTCTTTACATTCTTACGCCAGTTTTGTCAACAATAGTCAACTATAACTTGTAACTATGTATCAATGACTAGCTTCTGCCCGCGACTTCGTCCGCGTCAAATTTCTTGCTCTCGCGACCCACCCCGTCCGTCGCATCGAATCGCCGCGCGCCGGCCCGTACGTAGTGTTGAGCAATTAAAAGAGTTATAGTGAGTCAACCTTAAAAGATAGACATATGCTCTCGCGGACTTTTTTTTAGAACTTTTTAAGAAGAACAATTCCGTTATAAATGATTGATGCGTTACTTTAACCGTTTACGCAGCGCACGCAACGGAAACTCTCTTAAGGAATAAATTTTCCCCGTTTTTGCAACATTTTTCATTGCTGCTTCGCTCCTTTTGATTGTAGCGATTTGGTATATAGCCTATAGCCTTTCTCGATAAATGGGCTACCCAACACAAAAACAAACTCTTCAGCTTAATAATATCTATACTACTATACAGGGTGCAATCGAAGTCATGGGCATTATTTTAACCTAATGCCCTACTTACGATACTGATTGCATTAGGTCTATTAATACGCAAATCAAAAATATTTTAATGCAAGTATGTAAAACCTTAGAACTGTAGTAAGTAATATTGCAAAAGGCTTATTATTGCAAATAAACACTTAAAGTAATTAAAACAAGATACTTCATAAACGCTAATAAGTCATGAAGTATCAACATCTTAAAGCACAGTACAGCGCGACGAAAAGTAAACAAACATCAAATAATAATAATAACTAGTCATTGCGGCCGACCGGCGCACGGCGGCGAGCGCGCGGCGTTTCCTTAGAAGCGGTAGACACAATCACAGACAATAGGCTAAAAGGCATGCCGCCCGCCGACAACTCTCTCCGTCCCGCTCCCTCACATGCGAAAATTCGGATATCGCCCCCGCGCGGGGGCTGTCCGGCTGTGTCCCAAACCAGTGTCATAACAACTGCGCAGGTGCGTTGACGCATGTAATTGATCCCGTGACGTAATCGCCGCTCGCGCATCTCACGTCTCGATCATACCCTTGGATTGCAGTGTATTGTCAGTGGTAGTGTAGTGTAGTGATTGGAAACACGATGCCTCGACCGCGTAATGTGCAGGCTAGGTACACCAAACGTTTTTCTTGGCCGGCGAGATCACCCGATCTAACACCTCTGGACTTTATTTATGGGGTGAAATTAAAAGAATTGTTTACGAAAGTGAAAGTGAGTCGAGAGACAATTTAAAAAACAAAATTGTTTACGCATTCGACACAGTGAAAGCGCGGGACTGTGTTGAACAGTCTGAAAGACAATCACAGACGTAGGGCTTTTTTTTTTTTTTTTTTTTTTTTTTTTTTTCAGGATGGGAAATCATCAAATGACCTCCCGTTCTGGGCGGAGCGGGAGGGCGTGTCAGACTTTTACTGACTAAAACCCACCCGTGTTCCATCAGTTGCCCATGTGCCAGGGTCACGGTATCTCCTTCGAACAATCACGCGACCCCGGCAGGTCACGCGACCCCGGCAGGAGACGTAGGGCTCAATTGTGTATTGAAAAAGGTGGTGGACATTTTGACCATCTTTTAAAATACGTGTAAGTGCTAGATACTAAGATAGGTAGTTTAAATTAGTGTAAATACATTGAGATTCCTGAACAATTATTGTAAATACTGTGATTCTAACTTTGTAAATACGCCAAAACTACAGGAAATTAATTTTAACTAGATAGGTACGTACGAGCGTTTTCTATGCATTTTACCACCATACTGCGATCGCCAATTCATCTGCCAAGCGTGGCGATTATGGCAAAGCCCTCCAAATTAGTGGAGGTCATGTCCAGCGGTGGACGTATTACGGCTGAAATGATGAGGTACGTAAACATTTTTTTAATTTGTGTTAATAAACGTAGTTTAGACCGTCCTAAGCCGGGAAAGTTGGAATCTAATATGAATCAAATCGTTAGCAACTTACGTACCTAAGTCACGTGGGTCGCGTAGAGTCAAAGAGTTCACGCGTACGGCGTAGTGTACCTACTGCAGCATTCGCTATCGCGATGCGCAACGATTTGATCCTTTGTATGACTTACTACATTTTTAAGATTTTCCATACTTGCATTAATAATATTTTTGATTTGCATAATAGTAGCCTTAATGCAATTAGTATCGTGAGTAGTGCCATGGTTTAGAATAATGCCCATGACTTCAATGAGGATCAATTCGACAAAAGGATATAGCAATTTTGAATACTACATCGAATACAATATAAATATCTGAGTCCATTTCTTTTTGAATCACTCAAATCCATCGAGAAATTACAAAGTTATTAAACTTTAAAAAAAGGGAGTTTTAAAACGCACGCCGCGCGCGCGAATCTGCTGATGACGTCACAAGGCTCGATCGCCCGCCATGCGCCGCACTGCTGTGTTATGATTTGCGGAGTTTTTTTTTTTTTTTTTTTTTCAGGATGGGAAATCATCACATGACTTCTCCCGCTCTGGGCGGAGCGGGAGGGCGTGTCAGACTTTTACTGACTAAAACCCACCCGTGTTCCATCAGTTGCCCATGTGCCAGGGTCACGGTATCTCTTTCGAACAATCACGCGACCCCGGCAGGCATCGGTCCTAGTAGACCCCTACACTGCTGCTGACATCTCTTTGAGGCATTTGCGGAGTTTAATTTAACCGTTGTTTCTTTTTTATTTATATTTTATAGATATTGGTAGATAGGAAACATGAAAGTCGGATTTACCCAAGGCCCAGTCGGACAATCTCGCGAAGATTGATTCGTTTATGGTTGAAAAGTAAAAAAAAAATGATTCCAGTGCACAGGTAGGTACCTACTACGTTTTAGAATGTTTTGATTTGGCAAGCAGGTACCTTTTTCGTGTTTCTACAATGTGTAGGCACCTCTCTACCTAGTTTAAATAATATTTCTTACTAGCTTCTGCCCGCGACTTCGTCCGCGTAAAATTTCCTGCTCCCCCAACCCATCCCGTCGCATCGAATCGCCTGCCCGTGCGAGGTCTTTGTATGCGTGACGTTTTTCTTTGTGCTCGGCTCCTAAGGGTATTTGCGTGACCTTATATAATATAATAATATAGTCTATAGCCTTCCTCGATAAATGGGCTATGCAACACTAAACGTACAACTCTTCAGCTTTTACTTGGGTGTGCTACGCAATGAATTTTTTGAGAGACCAAGGCGCGCGCAATGGACGTGTTTTATATGGAATTTTTCACATTTTCTTCGAAAAATAAAAAAAAAATATTACCCAGGTGTTGAAATTTATATGTGAGGGGGTTACAAAGGGGGTCGAAAATTTCATTATTTTTGCGATAGGAAACGCCATTTTCGAGATATAAGCAAAAGAAAAGGAAAACAAAAATACAGTACTGTTTTTGCACATGAACGCGAGGCACGTGAAGGCAAGGCGCGAGGCGCGCGCTATGGACGTGTTTTATATGGATTTTTTCACTTTTTGTTCGAAAAAAAAAAAAATATTACCCACGTGTTGAGATTTATATGTAAGGGGGTTGCAAAGGGGGTCGAAAATTTCATTATTTTTGCGATAGGAAACGCCATTTTCGAGATATGAGCAAAAGAAAAGGAAAACAAAAATACAGTACTGTTTAAAGCACGTGAAGGCGAGGCGTTCGTAGGTGTGAATTTTAGTTCATAACTACTAGTTTTAATGCACACCTTTTTTATCGCGATTAAAAATAGATTTAGTTAAAATAAAATATTATAGTCAAAATTTTTGAAATGCACTTTAAAGTACTTTTAGTTAAGGGGACATGGGGCGTCGCTCCTTATGAAAGTACACCACTTCTTTCTATTTTTTGGGTATTTTGGGACACAAAATAACAATTTGTCCGGTGTAGCAACACTTGTATTTTCGCATCGTGGCATGATACAATATTTTAAGAAGACATTATTCGTTTAAATGTTCTGCGAGTCACGTAACTAAAGGCAGAAAGAACGTGCGCGGCGGTGCCGCGGACGCGAACGTGGAAAATGACGTCATCAACGAATTGTGCGTATTGGCGGGCGTTTTTGAAAATGCAAAATTAAAACTGCTCATTAATAACATTATTAAAATTGGACAATAATAACTTCGTCATTTTTTGTCCAATTTTAATAATTCTTTCACTGAAATAATTGGTTTAGGTATGACTGTAATTCTACATATTTAACTAAAATCGTCGCTGATCCTCATTCTACCCTGTACTATATACTTAATATTATAAAGCTGAAGAGTTTGTTTTTTTGATTGAACGCGCTAACCTCAGGAACTACTGGTCCGAATTGAAACATTCTTTTTGTGTTGGGTAGCCTATTTATCGAGTAAGGCTATAGGCTATATAACATCACGCTAAAACGAAGAGGGGCGGAGCAGTAATGAAAAATGTTGCAAAAACGGGGAAAATCGCACGGGTAGGTGATTCGACGCGACGGGAAGGGTCGGGGGAACAAGAAATTTAACGCGGACGAAGTCGCGGGCAGAAGCTAGATATACAACATTATTTTTTGTTTATGCGAAACCCGAAACACGGGTCTAGTATTTTTGTGTAAAGAATCTATGAAAAAATTTCAAAACTGTATCATTCATAATCACAAAGTTATAAGTTTGATAAGTTACCTGGTTGTCCACGCAAAAACATATGCAGATCACCACAAACAGCTAGTGTACGTACCATCTCCGTGTAATGGACGTTTGAATACGAGAAAGACATGATAATTTTAAAATCGAAACAAAACAGCGCGGCCCGCGACTTGGAAGCGTAATTAAATATTTTTGGTACAAAATATAACATGGTGTAAAAATTATTGGAATCGATTCAGTTACTGATTCTGAACAAACTATATTCAGGTTCCGCATATACTAAAAATAATCTTGTATATATAGGTCTTTACCTATGAAATTGCCGTTCTGCAGTACTGGCCATTTCAAATCAAAATAATTTTTGTTTGTCTAAGAATTCTAATTTCAAATTAATTTTATTTTAAAATTTCAATGTTTTTCGTCATCATGGATACGTTAAAAATTCGAGTAATTATGGAATATGAGTACCGTCGTGGCAGCAACGCGGCACAAGCGGTACGCAACATCAACGACGTTTACGGAGCTAACACTACAAACCAACGCACCACCTGTTATTGGTTTGCTCGCTTCCGTTCTGGAAATTTCGACCTGAAAAATGAACCTCGTGGTCGTCCGAAGACTTTGGTCGACAATGACGAATTAAAGGCGATTGTGGAAGCTGATGATACACAATCTACGGCTGAATTAGCAGCAGCTTTCGACGTTAGCGTCAAAACAATATTGGTCCATTTGCGTCAAATTGGCAAGGTAAAAAAGCTTGACAAATGGGTGCCCCACGAACTCAATGATCGCCAGCGCGAAGTACGCGTCGAGACGTGCCTTGCACTGCTCAACAGACACACAAATGAAGGAATTTTGAACCGCATTGTTACCTGCGATGAAAAATGGATTCTGTTTGATAACCGCAAGTGCTCAGCAAGTTGGTTGGATCCGGATTCAGCACTTAAACAATGCCCTAAACGAAAATTTACCCCTAGAAAAGTGATGGTCACTGTTTGGTGGTCTAGCGCCGGTGTGATTCATCACAGCTTCTTACCAAACGGGGTGAGCATTACTGCAGATGTGTACTGTGAAGAACTGAACTCAATGATGGAGAAGCTGGCACATCTCTAACCAGCATTGGTCAATCGCTCGTCTCCGCTGCTCCTGCACGACAACGCGCGACCTCATACTGCACAGCAGACGGTCTCCAAGTTGCAAGAACTGGGGTTGGAAGCTCTCCGTCATCCGCCCTATTCACCAGACCTTGCGCCTACAGACTACTTCTTTTTACAGAATTTGGATAACTTCTTGGCGGGAAAAAAATTCAATACCCGAGAGGCAGTACAAAATGCCTTTGAAGAATTTGTTGCCTCCCGTCCAGCTGATTTTTTTAAGAAGGGCATCAGTAAACTGCCACTGCGTTGGCAAAGATGCATTGATTGCATGGGTGATTATTTCGATTACCTAATACAAATAAAAAATACATGAAAAAAATTCGTTTAATTTTTTTCATACAAAACGGCATTTTCATAGGTATAGAAATACCTATTATTAGTATAGATTTTGTTTATTGGTGATTTCGAAACTGCCGCAGGACACAAGCCTCGTGCCATCATTATAAACAAATTTTACTATAGGATAGACTCTGAAATTGCAATAAAAATTTCCTTTATTTTTTTAATGACTCCTTACTAAAATTTGGTCATACTAAGAGTATTCATTTACATCAATTTTACTTGAAATATCTATATTAGAAGAGAAGATTTGAAAATATAAATAAAATGATTTCATATTTTTGTTAATGTGCAATGGTCTTAAGGATTCTATTCCGTTATAGGAACAGTCTATTCCGTGACTGTCCTATTTTATATTTTGTATAAAATATTATTTTTAGAGCGGAATGCTATCTAATTGTTGCTGTGATTTTGTAATTTAAAGTGTAATAATTTGATGAATTTAATTAAAAAAAGAGTTCCTATCTTGTGTCCTTACTGAGAAACATACTGAAAAGTATTTAACTAATTTAGTACAAAGAGTAACGCAATGGAAATTAAAATGATGATTATGTATATTTGCTAGTGTTAATTTTATTTTTATCTATTTTATATTGAAGTACAAAAGATCGTTAATGAATTATACTAGTTGATTAAATCCCAACGAGTTTTATTTTATTTTTAAATCCAAAAGTTATTAATTGCGGAATGGAATAAATTTTGTTCCCCAGAGGCAGTTAATTAGTTAAATTTCAGTAAATAATCCTGATTAAGAGGTTCTATTAGTATTTTCAAATAGCGAAAAGACTATATCCATTGTAAATATAATAATAAAAACCATTTACAATGAAAAAAAATAAAAACGGCATATACGGCAACAGTGTACAGATTTTCTGAAAATGACCCAGACACATCGTTTACAGCTTTCTCGAACGCTGACAGCGCATCTTCCGGCGACGAAAATTGTATCCCTTTGAGCTGATTTTTAATTTTTGGGAATAAAAAGAAGTCACACGGTGCTAGGTCAGGGCTGTAAGGAGGGTGACCCAGAAGTTTGACCGGCGTGCTACCCAAGAACTCCCTCGATTTGAGCGCGGTGTGCGTGGGCGCGTTGTCATGGTGGAGCAGTAGCCCGCGGAGTCCTGTGTTTGGTCGCTAGTTGCTCACAACAGAGAAAACTTCTGCCAGGCATTTGGTAGTTTACCATTCGGCGTTAATGCTTCTTTGGTTCGGTAAAGGGATTGACACCAAGAAGCCAGTTAAATTGAAACAGCTCGCGATCAAAATCTTCCCCCCGCTTCTAGATCGCTTCACTTTGGTAGGCGTTGATTCGTTTTGAAACACCCAAACCGTCGACTGGCGCTTCGTTACTGGATCGTATTGATAAATCCAGGACACCTGTAATTATGTCGTAAACACGCCGAGACGAGCCTGCTTCAAATTTGTTTATCATATCACAGCACCATTCCACCCGGGCCTGCTTCTGATCATCGGTGAGGTTGTGCGGCACCCAGCGTGAAACTATCTTCCTGACGCGATGATGCACGTGTAGAATCTCGTGAAGGCTTCCCGATCCAATCTGCAGTATGTGTTGAATCTCCTGATACGTAATTCGCCTATTGTCTTGGATTAAATTTTTCACTGCACGTTTTCCTCCGTAACAGCCGTCAAAGGGCGACCACTTCTATCTTCATCCCCCAAAGTTAGTCGACCACGTTTGAATTCGTTATACCAACGATATATAGTTGCCTTGGTAGGGCCTTCATCCATGAATGCAATTAGAAAGCTATCGTATGATTCGTCCGGTTTCAGGCGACACTTGAAATCGTAAAAAATCATAGCGCGAAAATGTTCCCGGCACAAATCCATTTTCCAATGAGACACGATAATTTAATTACCTCGCAAAAAATGTGGAGGGAAATTTTGAAATTCGAACGTAGGTACGTTCGAATTTCAAATTTTTTACTTATAAATAATCATTATTTTCATAATAGTTTATAACTGGCCAGTCTCTCATACAAAAAAAACTTTTTTTCGCAATACTTTATGAGTGGTCCTCATACCACCTTTCATACCACCGTTCTCATGCGTTCCCAGATGCGTTCCCTTCCACGCCTTCACGCGTTATGCTTGTTGTAACATCCAGACCGTGCTGTACCTAAACTCTTACAGTCAGATAGGCAAAGCTAAAACCTGAGTCATAAACCCACAAATTCAAAATCGCTCAGCACGGTAGCACGGTAATAATATTAGTGAGCTTTGTTAGTTTAAGCCATAATGAGGATCAATTCGACAAAAGGATATAGCAATTTTGAATACTACATCGAATACAATATAAATATCTGAGTTCATTTCTTTTTGAATCACTCAAATCCATCGAGAAATTACGAAGTTATTAAACTTTAAAAAAAGGGAGTTTTAAAACGCACGCCGCGCGCGCGAAACTGCTGATGACGTCACGAGGCTCGATCGCCCGCCACGCGCCGCACTGCTTTGTTATGATTAGCGGAGTTTAATCGTTGTTTCTTGTTTATTTATGTTTTATAGATATTGGTAGATAGAAAAACATGGAAGTCGGATTTACCCAAGGCCCAATCGGACAATCTCGCGAAGATTGATTCGTTTATGGTTGAAAAGTAAAAAAAAAAAACTATTCCAGTGCACAGGTAGGTTCTACGTTTTAGAATGTTTTGATTTGGCAGGCAGGTACCTTTTTCGTGTTTCTACAATGTGTAGGCAGGCACCTCTCTACCTATTTTAAATAATATTTCGTACTAACTTCTGCCCGCGACTTCGTCCGCGTAAAATTTCCTGCTCCCCCAACCCATCCCGTCGCATCGAATCGCCTGCCCGTGCGAGGTCTTTGTATGCGTGACGTTTTTCTTTGTGCTCGGCTCCTAAGGGTCTTTGCGTGACCTTATATAATATATAGTATATAGCCTTCCTCGATAAATGGGCTATGCAACACTAAACGTACAACTCTTCAGCTTTTACTTGGGTGTGCTACGCAATGAACTTTTTGAAAGACCAAGGCGCGCGCAATGGACGTGTTTTATATGGAATTTTCACATTTTCTTCGAAAAATAAAAATAAATATTACCCACGTGTTGAAATTTATATGTGAGAGGGTTACAAAGGGGGTCGAAAATTTCATTATTTTTGCGATAGGAAACGCCATTTTTGAGATATAAGCAAAAGAAAAGGAAAACAAAAATACAGTACTGTTTTTGCACATGAAGGCGAGGCACGTGAAGGCAAGGCGCGAGGCGCGCGCAATGGACGTGTTTTATATGGAATTTTCACATTTTCTTCGAAAAATAAAAAATAAATATTACCCTCGTGTTGAAGTTTATATGTGAGGGGGTCACAAAGGGGGTCGAAAATTTCATTATTTTTGCGATAGGAAACGCCATTTTCGAGATATGAGCAAAAGAAAAGGAAAACAAAAATACGTACTGTATTTCGTTTAAAGCACGTGAAGGCGAGGCGTTCGTTGGTGTGAATTTTAGTTCATAACTACTAGTTTTAATCCACACCTTTTTTATCGCGATTAAAAATAGATTTAGTTAAAATAAATTATTATAGTCAAAATTTTTGAAATGCAGTCTATAGTACTTTTAGTTAAGGGGACATGGGGCGTCGCTCCTCATGAAAGTACACCACTTCTTTCTATTTTTTGGGTATTTTGGGACACAAAATAACAATTTGTCCGGTGTAGCAACACTTGTATTTTCGCATCGTGGCACGATACAATATTTTATGAAGACATTATTCGTTTAAATGTTCTGCGAGTCACGTAACTAAAGGCAGAAAGATCGTGCGTGGCGGTGCCGCCGACGCGAACGTGGAAAATGACGTCATCAACAAATTGTGCGTATTGGCGGGCGTTTTTGAAAATGCAAAATTAAAACCGCTCTAACTTCGTCATTTTTGGTCCAATTTTAATAATTCTTTCACTGAAATAATTGGTTTAGGTATGACTGTAATTCTACATATATAACTAAAATCGTCGCTGATCCTCATTGTGTACATCATATGTGAGGAAGGGGACAGTCCACTCGTCGTCGAGTCTTCTTTTTAGGAACAGATAAATATTTCCCTTCAAAAGATGTCATCTCATGACAGTCATGACCCATGCTCATCCAGGAACTTTCGGTGCGTCTTGTAACATCTTTGTTTTCCCATAGACGTATTCTACGTCTCCATTCTCCAGTTACGACTTACGATGTTCGTCATCAGCTTCGTATTTGACCACGTGATATACCTATTCATACCAAGTCTGACTTCTAGGCAAGCCATGCTCAAATCTTCTTGCAAGTTGCATTGTCATTTGTCATCCGTATGGTTAACTACGATATGAAAACAAAAAGTTCGCTGCTGCGTTGTAATTTAGTTTTTATTACTAACTGCAACAGTGCATCAAATCCAATCAGGAATTTGCTATGTTATCATAGTGACGTGAACGGTAGGTAGCTACGTAAGTACCAACATACAATTTACTTAATTAATTAAGGGTAATCGTAATCACCTTTGTCCAATGCAGCTGAACTCCTATTCTGGCCCGTTACAGTGTTATCAGAGCTGATAATCACTGGGCCTGTCCGAGGTTGATACCTATATCATACAGCACAGTAGCCAAACTTTCATTCTACTTGTTTGAATATCACAGTGATTTGGAAATAGAATGTTTCAAGTGTATATTTTGCTGCAGCTGGCTTTTGTGAGCGTGCTCGGAACTGTCACATTTCATGACTGTGGTAAGCAAATCATATCCCATTTAAAATCGTAATCTTCCGCCTATGCTCATTTATGATAAGCTATTGTTGTTCTATTGTTTTTATTCTAATAATAAACTTGTTGAAGTATAATTGAAGAGCAAGCTCCAAGCTGATAAGCATGTTGTCGTAGAAAATAGATTGATGAAGCAAGCCAACTGTTTTACACCTCCCTATGTATCACTGTGTGCATTTGTAGAAAGGCCCTAGGGGTATAAGCATAGTGAATTTGCCCTTGAAAGATATTGGCACGATACTTAGAGGATTTTTAGGTATCAACAAGATAATAAGATCCTGAAAGTTTCAGATCTCTAACCCATTTGGTTTTTGAGAAAAAGAAAAAAAATGAAAAATCTGACAAAATCAGAAAAAAATAATTTTCTCAAGAACGTGTGAATCGATTGATTTGAATTTTTGATATGTTTTGGAGGCTGATAGTAGCTTCTAGGAAAAAAATTAACACCTTTAACGGTTGATAAAAACCTTGAAAAAAATTGCACTTTTTTTTTAATTTCGATTTTTAACTATGATACATTTTTGGCACAATTATGAAACTATTTTTTTCGAATTTCCCATTCATTTTTCTATAGACTTACATGCTTTTAAGATTTTAAAAAAAGGTACGCCATATTGCAAAAAAATAAAAACCATTTTTTGTGCAAATATTTACTTTACGTATTTTAAGCCTGCATCTTTATTTGTGTCGCTCGTTTATGTCTTTTATTCTTATTTAAAGTAGACATGTCTAAACCAATAGTTAAATCTTAAAATATCAGTGAATTTCAACTAAAATATTATAAACATTGTACGGACGGCGACAAATCAAGCGACAGAAGCAATGCTTGATGAAACAGGTAATCATACCATTCAATACGTAAATGACCAGTCAAACATACGCGAAGCTCAAATTCAGTCTCGTCATATCAATAAGAAGGTTTATAGATGTTTTATTGAGTATAAATAAAAAAACGCTATTGGTCCCAAAAGCATATTGAGGCATATCTGTGAGTGGGCAAATGGTCTTAGAGCAATTAGATGCGACTCTCACGTTGCTGGTATTGTTTATTATTTGTCACACGAAAGATATTTGAACAGATTCTGAGGCCTGCTGAAATACTAAGAAAATTATTTGGTGCAGACAATGTTTCGCCTGTGTTTTTTTGTCTGTGGCAAATCATCAAATGACGTCACCCGCTCTGGGCAGAAGGGCGTGTCAGACTTTTACTAACTAAAACCCACCCCCTTCAATTGCCCACATGCCAGGGCCACGGTATCTCTTTCGAACAAATCTCGCGACCCTGGCAGGTCACCTGTGATTAAAGATGATAGTGATTAAGACCGCTAAAATGTGATTATAAACTTTTTTGCATATATACCTTTCAAACATTTGTTGTTTTTATTTATAATTTATCAATTAAAATCTGTTTCTTATTTTAGAAGTGTATACATTGCTACATATCAAGCTATACATTTCCAGTTTTAGCTGACCTCTTATTGTATAGGCTTTTCGTACAATGAGAAGTCCACTTTGACTGGAAATGCTCGATTTGTCGCTTTGTGTACAATATTTATAATATTTTAGTTGATATTCACTGATATTTTAAGATTTAACTATTGGTTTAGACATGTCTACTTTAAATAAGAATAAAAGACATAGACGAGCGACACAAATAGAGATGCAAGCTTAAAATACGTGAAGTAAATATTTGCACAAAAAATGGTTTTTATTTTTTTGCAATATGGCGTACCTTTTTTTAAAATCTTAAAAGCATGTAAGTCTATAGAAAAATGAATGGGGAATTCGAAAAAAATAGTTTCATAATTGTGCCAAAAATGTATCACAGTTAAAAATTAAAATTAAAAAAAGTGAATTTTTTTTTCAAGGTTTTTATCAACCGTTAAAGGTGTTAATTTTTTTTCTAGAAACTACTATCAGCCTCCAAAACATATCCAAACTTCAAATCAATCGATTCACGCGTTCTTGAGAAAATTATTTTTTTCTGATTTTGACAGATTTTTCTTTTTGTTTCTTTTGCTCGAAAACCAAATGGGTTAGAGATCTGAAACTTTCAGGATCTTATTATCTTGTTGATACCTAAAAATCCTCTAAGTATCGTGCCAATATCTTTCAAGGGCAAATTCACTATGCTTATACCCCTAGGGCCTTTGCAACTTACCTAAGTAGGTACTCTTATTTCTAGACTTTTATATCATATTTTTAATGGGCGCACTGTACATATATTATCTACTAGCTTTTGCCAGCGGTTTCGCCCGCGTGGAGGTCGGAAATTGTTCCGCGGGAATACTACCGGGATAAAAAGTACCGTATGTGTTATTCCAGATTATAAAATATCGGTGTACCAGATTTCATCTAAATCGGGTCAATAGTTTTTGCGTGAAAGAGGAACAAACATCCATACATACAAACTTTCGCGTTTATAATTTAAAGTAAGATAAGATGAACAAGGTTCTTATAATGATAGAGAGTATTCTATCTAAAATACTCTCTTTACATTATAGGCTCAAACTTACCCATCTACTTACCTGCATGAGTAGGTACCTACTATACTTATTGATACGAAGTTTCAGGGCTCACGCATTTTCAAGCCCGAACGTGGTGATTTCGATCATCTCATTGGTAATAAATATATCTAAGAACTGTCTAAAAGTTCGGTAAAGCAATACTTATTCCTACTAAGTAGGTAATATTTATATTAAAGTGTATTCAAGTTGTTTTGTTTCCAACTAAGTATATGCGTGTAAATAATGTTGTTTCACAATGACTAATAGAATTAGAAACGATTGAAAAAGTGATAAAAAAATCGGGTTGTGGCGAAATCTGGACTTTATGTTAAATTCTTTTTATAAAATGATTTTTCTAAAAACACTGTGTACAGGTTTGGAACCTAAATCGCGAACGCAGTTGTAATTACGCCCCTAGTATTACTAAAATTTAACTCTCCATGACCCTTCTCGAATTAAAATAGGCCTTAACATAAGTAGGTAGGTCGCTACGTTAGTAGATACTTACTTTTTGGAAAAAATAACAATTTATTTAACTCTTATTCGAATATCTCAGCTTGACTTCCTATATAATTAACCCACTCTCTCTCTCTCTTTCTATTAATTTCTGAACTCTGTAAAACAAAATAGGCATTTTAATAAACACAAGTAGGTAACTACATACCTACCGGGTAGCAGTGACATCGACACGCAAACTAGGATCATAAATTCAGCAATAGATTCTAGATCCCTTAGCGTAAAAAACCAGCACCCCTAGCCAATTTGATAATCTACAATCGTTAACGCTAGTCGTTCGACGTTAAGTCACGTGGTTAGAACAAACGAATAGAAAATTCGTAGCCAAATTCACATCGTTTAAAATTATAGAATGATTTTTATTGTTTCTACAATGTTCAACGCTAAATCCTTTGTTATATTGTGTCGTTTTTCTAAAGACATTGTAGAACGAGCGGCCGACTCAGCCGCGTCAACATGGCTACCAACTTATCGTTTTCTACAATTGCTGACACCGAGGCGTTACCGATTGGAGAACGGAATTCGACACGAAACGTTTGTAACTTGGCTAGGGGGGCTGCTACTTAATAGAAAAGTTCAATACCTTCGCGTTCAAAATGTGTGGAACACCATCTGATGAAAAATGTTGATGTGCGTTCAAATTTTTCATCGTTCGCTGTTTCGTGGGTTCAGAATCGTGTACTTTTTATTAGAAAATTATCATGGATTGAAGTACCATGGGTATTTGATAGCTGTTTAACTGTTTGTTTTCTGTCATCAAAATTATCTACATACAAAGGGGAACACAGTGCTAACAATACGTAGGTACAATACTACACTAACTACATGGCTTTTATAAATCGGTATAAACATATTGCATACAGTTAAAGTACATCCTATTTTTATCAACATTCGCTATGATTTGATTACGAAATCACTAATCACAGCGGATATTGGTGGGAGGCTATTACTTACTAATCCTTTTTTAGAAATCTTTCAAATAATTGAGTAAAAAAAAAAAATTACGTCATTATCATTTGATTATGAGCGTACAGTGGCAATTAGCAGTAAGAAGGTACTGGACACTTAATATCTTCGTACTTAGGTACTTATAACGATAAATAGTGATTAAATATCACTGATTCATTAAACGTTACTGATTCATTGAATACCACAATCTCATTTTTATGACGTTGCTGTGATTTCAACCGCTATCGGTTTTGTTAAGCTTCGTCATTTAAATTATGACTTTATTTTAATCCGTTAAGTATGAATTTTCTAGAACAATAATTATACGCAGTACCTACTGCGTTCGCGATTCAGTTTCCAAACAACAAATAAATGTGTTTTTGAAAAAAACAACTATATTATCATACAAAGTTAAGTTTGCACTGCTACTTCAAATATATATGTTTACCTTCTACTTTTTCAGTAATAGAAGTCATTCTGAAATTAGTAATATGGACATGAAAATAAAGTTGATTTATGACAGTTTCAGCCAACAGATTTTGGTCGCAATTTCGGTTTCAGTCAAAACTTGGCTAAATCTTCGGTCCGACTGAAAGTGGCCCATGATGTTTCTGAGCTTTTGATTTTGATAGAATACGAGCGACTAACCGTTAGATGGACAGCGTAGACTTAGTAATGAGATCCAGTTTTCACCCCCTTGATCTCAAAAAAAATTATTTGTTTCAACGTTTTGTGTTTTGTAGTTTAACGATGGGTTTCAAAAAAATATTCCATTTAACCGACCCTTCGACTCCACTTCTAGAAATATATAAAGTTAAGGTATTTTTTTAGGCATGGCAAATAATATTGTCTGTGTGGGATGTCCTCCGGCCGGGAGGACGGATCTGTCAGACTCTGATACCACCTACCCGTGTTCTGCCAACTTTTCCGGCTTGCGCTGGAGCACATTTCCTATCGCTCCTCAACAAGTAGGAATTGACCCGCCTGCCTTCTGATGATTTAGTGGAAGCTGCCATCATGTCATCCTACGGTCGTAGATCCTCCTCATGAGAAGCGTGTGGAACTCGGCGGATGCGCCACCGTCTCGGGAATGTGTCTCCCACATTCAGGGGCCAAACTCGCCCGTGCCCCAAACCGCAGGCCCTAACAAAAAGCATTGACAACGTGCTAAAAAAAAACGACTTCATTATGATTTGTTTATTTAGTTCTAAAAATAACTAAGTAAGTAGAGTAGGTGGGTCGGTAGTAAGGTAATACTCACCTAAATCCTAACAAAAATAGAAACATGTACAATCTTATCTTGTTCCATCTAAGATGTTTAATTATTTATTATTTTTATCTTATCTAAGTAGCTATACAACGTCTATTAAAGTAAGTACCAATAAACTAAAACTGATTTTTAGCCTAATTCAATAACCGGGTCTTCGGAAATGATTGTGCCAATAAGTCGCGATTGTAGAAGGAAATCTGTTGATTATCTTAATAATTATTATCGAGGCTATAGGTACCAGTACTTATTGTGTAGATTACACTGTACTGTTAACAGTTTTGGCAAATTAAAATGATACTCAATTAATATCAGCTGATATAATTTAATAACGACTACGTAACGGTGACGATTCGAGAAGAATTTTAGAAATACATCGCAATGATGCAATGACAGTATAAGCTGACTTTTACGAAAAGCCTATACAATGTGAGGTCGGTTAAAACAAGAAATATATACTTAGCTTGATATGTAGCCATGTGTAGGTATCTATTTTAATTCATAATTATGAAATCATACCCAATTAAAGAAAACAAATCGAATAATGTCTCTCTCCCTTTAGTAAAAAAATGTGTGTGCTTAATTAATAGATACATATTTGAACGCCACACTTGGCAGAATGTGATAAAATTGATGATACCATTTAGTAATCAGGACCATAATTATAATTATCCCGAAAAATAAATTATTATGTTTGTACTGTGTGTCTGTCTGTAGCATCGTGGTTCCCAAACGGCTGAACCACTTTTGATTATTTTTGTTTTGTCTGTAAGGTGACGTAATCGAGAGTGTTGTGTCTATGATTCAAGAAAATCTGTTCAGCCGTTTGAAGCTTAGAAAATTAAAAAATATTAAGTATCGGACGTTTTAGCTTAATAAGAAGTTGTAGGAAATATTTTGATCAAAGCATCTTCGCGTCAAAGGACGGTCAATGTAAACGCCAAACTAGACAAGGCTCAGCAATAATGCAAGTATGCTAATGTAGAAGGGATAGGTAACATTTTGATTGCAGGACAAAATCTCACTGCGATTTTATAACGTCTGTGGGCACGTGAGCTTGATTATTGATGCTTAAATTTAATTATATGTCACAGGCAAGAAGCCAAGAACCTTGCGTCGTCGTGGGAATACCAACCTGACACAATTATCACTGTCTCCTAAGAAATACGAAATACTTTAAATACCTACTTAATTAAGTAAATTCCAACAGGGTCGGCTTACGAGTTGTCGGCTGTGAACATTCAAGGGTGCGACGATGATATTCCGTGTTACGTCACGGTTGGCGAGGACATGCTAGTCAGCTTGGACTTTTATGCCGGTAAGTTTACCAAAGTTTGTAGTACAAAAGCTGCACAATTATTGAGCTGAAAATACTGATTCTACCTATTCTGCTTATTTCGAATTTCCCAACAAAAATACATCGAATTCATATAGAAAAACCGTACTGCCTAAGGTTGGACTTTTAATCCTGTTCAGTAACTTGACAATTGGAGGGATACCAGTAGTGCTATTCTGTAAACATATCACCGTGATAACTTAGGTGAAGTGAGCTAAAACTGAGCTGTCATTAGTGTCAATCCCTAACATCGGATGGAATGACAGTTCACTTTTAGGTCACTTCACCTAAGTTCTCACGGTGATATTTTAACAGAATAGATCGGCAGGTTTTGACAAAAAAAAGATAGTGAGGTGGTGCAACAATGAATGAAATTGAATGAACTTGAAATAATGTACTTACATGCAAACTTTGTAATTTAAATTTAATAACTTGTCTCAAAACAAGATGTGTACTATATCGATATATATGTAGTCTATGGCTGTCAGAGGAAATAAAATGACTATAGTAAAAAAATAAGCAAAATGATATGATTTTTATATTTAGTTTTGTTTCTATCAGAAGAAAATAAAAAAAGGAAATAACTGTTATTAAAAATTATTAATTACTAGCTTTTGCCAGCGACTTCGCCCGCGTGGAGGTCGGAAATTATCCCGCAGGAACATACTACCGGGATAAAAAGTAGCCTATGACCTTTCTCAGGCTCTAAGGGGCTGTCTATTAATCACGTGAGGCTCGAAGGGGGGGGGGGGGGTCCATAAAAACTCACGAAATATCACAAGGGGGGAGGGGGGTGTAGTAATGTATCACGTGTAGTTATTTTTTCGGTAAACGCGCGATTCTGAGCGGAAAAGTGGCGTTACGTGTAGGTATTTATTTTTTCGTCAAAAAATAAATACCTACACGTAACGCCACTTTTTCGTGGGGGGGTTAAAAAATGCCAAAAAAACATCACGTGATTAATGGACGCCCCCTAAACTATCTGTGCACCAAATTTAATTTAAATCGGTTCATTAGTTTTAGCAGGAAAGCGAGACAGACAGACAGACAAGAGTACCATCTCATTTATAATATTAGTGTGGATTCTTATAATCCACACCTAAAAACGATTTTTTAAAGTTTTATTTAATTTAAACCATTTTTATCATTCATTCTTTATGCGAAATCGTTCACTACCCGACACTATTAGTTTTAGAATGGTATCATTGTTTTGCATTAAACTGTCAAATTAGTGAATAGGATTAAAAGTTCAACCTTAGTAATTATGGAGGCTTTGGAACTGACAGACACATTATTTGTTTTGCGTAGATACAGTATGCTGCACGTCAGTGATAGCAAAATCAGTGTAAGCTACTGTCGTATTCTATTGAAACTCCGTACCAAGGATGTTGCGAATATTCGCATCCGCATCCGCAAATGCGGAGCTTCCGCATTGATTTGGACATCCGCATCCGCATCCGTAATAATCATTGCGGATATTCATGCGGATGCAGATGTTGCACAGGTCGCGACAAGAAAGAAAATTGACGTGGCCGGCGACTGGCGCGTGCCGTATGCACGTGATCATTGGCCAATAAGAGCGAAGATTTCGCTCGGTGACAAGATCCGACGCGTTTGTTATTGTGTAAGGTGTATCATTTGTTTTCAATCAAATAGTTTAAAATATTATTAATTACTCTCTTATTATTTAATTTCTCCACTCACATAATTTCTTATACTTACTTAATAAATCTTAAGATCCGCATCCGCGGATGTGAGACTTCAAATATCCGCATCCGCATCCGCGGATGTGAGCCTTCAAATATCCGCATCCGCATCCGCATCCGCGGATGTGGAAAAATCGGAATCCGCAACATCCCTGCTCCGTACTACGCTAGGTCACCACTCTAATCGCGTAACACACTAGACGGATTAAGCTAATCTATTGCTTCATCATCATCATCATTTCAGCCGCAAGACGTCCACTACTGGACATGGGCCTCCCCCATTTTGGTAGGTTTTGCCATAATCGCCACGCTTGGCAAGCGGGTTGGCGATCGCAGTATGGTGGTAAAGTGCATAGAAAACGCTGCTGCCCATTCTCTAGTAAGTCCCTTAGTCGCCTTTTATGACACCCAAGGGAAGAAATGGGGTGATGCTATTCTTTACGTCCGGCACCACACGGGACAACACGGGACATCTATTGCTTCATATGTTCGAAAATTAGCCAGCTCAACAGCGTAAATAACGCAATGAATGTAGTTGAACCGTTCAAATTAAATACATTCCTAGTGTTAGTGTGATACGCAATATCAAAATCAGTGTGTGACATGCCACTGACGAGCAAACTACTGTGACTGCCAGTACACAGTCCAGTAATCTCCCTTTATGCTACTTGTTTTCATTTACCTACAGAGACAATATAATAATAAAAATATAATAATAATATAATATTCCACAACTATCACACAAGCCATCTAGTCCCAAGCTAAGCAGAGCTTGTGTTATGGGTACTAGACAACTGATAAACATACTTAAATATTTCTAAATACATACATATTATAGATAAATTACACCCAGACACAGAACAAATGATCGTGCTCATCACACAAACATTTGTCCTGGGTGGGAATCGAACCCACGACCTCCGGCATAGCAGTCAGGGTCACTAACCACTAGACCAACAGGCCTGTCAAATAATATTTAACAATGATTTACCTAATCTATAATTTTATTACAGATTTCGTGTCTCGAAACCTTGACCAGAATGTTGTGATCCATATAAATCATCTTAACTTGAGAACGCAAGTTAGTCCCGGTAAGTTAACATTGACTAGGTATCTAGAATTCCAGATAACCTAATACTGTACCTCATGATCGTACTTAGCTTAGGTGATGACACGACGGCAACGTGACGTTTCAAATACGTTCATTCAAAGCACGTCGTAAAATCCAGTTTGGTAGATGGCTGAAGCTTAGTGAGGAAATCCTTTAGACTTATCGTGATAGACAAAAATTGGGAATAATTAGGCTATGAGGATAAGTCCCCAGTTTCAAAGTGCAGTTCGACACTAGAGACTTATATTGTAATCTGCAGACTACAGTAACGTATAGCCAGCGTCTTTTTTCCCATTCTAATAACCCGTCTACCTTTGTTTTTGGGTGGGAAATCATGAAATGACGTCTCCCGCTCTGGGCGGAGCAGGAGGGCGTGTCAGATTACTGACTAAAACCCACCCGTGTTCCTTCAGTTGCCCATATGCCAGGGCCGCGGTATCTCTTTCGAAAAAATTTCGCGACCCTGGCAAGGATAACCCAGACGGGTTATCCCTGCCAGGGTCGCGAGATTTTTCAAAACAATAGTGGACAAGCATAATCTGGGTCAGTGGCGGTACCTTCATATAAGCCCAAAAGCCCGGCATGCCTTACTAAAATGCTCGATAGAGAATCAATATCAAACCCGAACTATTTAAAAGTTTGCGCGCTTAATTCTTATCAAAATAACACAAAGTATCTACCTATACCACACTACTACACATCGCGATTGTTCGCGCGCAGAGTTTCGCATTTTGCAGCATCTACATATAGCTATCTCGCTTACACGTACCGGCTTTTGCCGGGCTTTCAAATACTATCTCTGTCACTTTCGCACATATAGCGATGTGCCGTATAACGAGTTAGAACCTTGTGCGTCTACAAATCAATCAGTATGGAAGATTTAAGCCCTGCATGCGTATGAAGTTGCACGCGTATGATGCGTGACCTTGTCACCTTGCCAACTCTGCAGTGTTGCCGTTTTAGCGACGTTGTGAGATCTTGGAGACTTTTAACGAGTTTGGAGACTTTTTTTAAGATTTAGCAACAATAAAAACTAGCGACTTTTTAAAATAACGAAATTAAATATTCAAGCAATATCTAAAAAATAAAAAATTTGCGACATCTAGCTAGATTTTTCACATACCTGGCGACTTTTTTTGCCTAAATGACAACACTGCAACTCTGCGTAAAGTATGTAGTTCCCGACACCCGAGTGCAACTCACTTCAGTTTGATTTGCTTGAGTGGGAAAAGTTTTGTTATTAAAGTTTTTTGTGTGTTTTCTTAGATTTTCTCAGTGATACAATTGTTTTGGTGACTTACCTACAACAATGGAGGTAATTGTACCTTGTGAGGATTTAAAATGCGTTCAAGTTTTGATTGGCGAAGGTAAAATCTTTAAACTTTGCTCAGAAAAAACAGTTAATTTCTTCATTAAAACCGACGCCTAATCTGTGTATTTCTCGTACTAGTAAATAGCATAAACGAAAATTTAATAGATCAGTGTATTAAACTAGTTGGATTGTTGGCTGTTCGCACACTAATAAGTTGTATTGCTGGTGCTGCATATTTTTTTCGAATGAGGATTCCGTTTGGAATACATCTGGTTATAATGATTTAAATAACATATCTGGTGCCATTAAAAGGCACGCAAATTCCCATAAACACCTGTGTGCTATGGTTTCTTTCGGTAATTTTGGTACACAACGAATTGAGACATCTATATCACGCCAGTTATCTGAGGAAATTTCAAAATATAACACGCGCGTTGATAACAACCGTAGTGTATTTCAAAGATAAGTTGATATTGTTTGTCATTTAGCACAACAGGAACTTCCTTTAAGAGGACATGATGAGTCCAAAACTTCATTAAATAAAGGCAATTTTTTTGAACTGGTCTCGTTAATTTCAAAATACGATGTCGTTTTAGAAAAGCATATGCAGCATCAGGAAAGTGAGAAACCGGCGCCGAGTTATTTATCTACATCAAACAAAATTCAAAATTTATTTTACCTAACCAGTAGTTTATGAGAAAATTGCGATGATACATACGTAGGTATCTACATATTCAGTCGAAAACTGAACTTTCTTTTTTTGAAATCGGTTAAAATTTTATTGGGCTTGCCTTATTTTGAAACCCTAGGCACGCCACTGATCTGGGTACGTTCGTTCCCACATAGAACTCATCCATCGGTTTCCATCAGGCATGATCGAGCTCAAGAGCAGCCAGTCCCACTCACAATTTAAAAAAAAAGTGAGCTGTCGCGGGACGCCTGGCAGATGTGAAACATCGAAATTATTTGTAAAGATAATATTTATAAAGCATACTTTACGAAAGGAAATAAATATGCTATTATCAAAAATAACATATTAATTATTATGTTAATATGTTAATTATCAAAATTCGGACTACTACCACCCTAGTCTGAAGCACCAGCTTTCAAATAAAAAAAGGATCATCAAAATCGGTTCACTCGTTGAAAGTTCTGAGGTAACAAATATAACATCATATAGCGTGGCGATGCGTCGCACAGGCCATTCTCGCCACGCCAAAATTTAGGTTTACCCTCGCCTATAGATGTTTCACATCAAAAAAAAATCACCCATCTAAAGGCTGACTTTGAGAAGTGTAGCTTAACTTGAAGAACCTGCGACACAAGGCAAAACAAAAGCTAAATGGTCACCCATCCAAAGGCTGACCTTGCGAATTGCATCTTAACCTAGCGAACCTGCGACAAAACGCCACACATAAACTAAATGGTCACCCATCCAAAGGCTGACCTTGAGAAGTGTAGCTTAACCTAGCAATCCTGCGACACAAGGCAAAACAAAAGCTAAATGGTCACCCGTCCAAAGGCTGACCTTGAGAAGTGTAGCTGAATCTAGCAAACCTGCGACACAAGGCAAAACAAAAAAATATTTCACAAAGATAATATTTATTACTTCGGAAATAAATATGGTATAATCAAAAATAACATATTAATTATATGTTAATTATCACATCAAAAAAAATCGCATCGATATTGGAAGTTTGTTGCCTAAATCCACCAATTTTCAGTATGGGCCCACTGTGCGTCGCCTCGCTCGCCACGTCAAAATTTAAGTTTACCCTCGCCGTGTGGCTGTGTAGCTGGTGTGGCTTCATTCGTGTGGAAAAGAAGAGGAAGAAGAAGCCTACTTGTCACAATCAGTGCGGTACCGCACTGACGAGTCCCGACAAGTTGCGTCCCGCTATTCCAACCACGCGTGGAGTACATCAGGATGAAGACCCAGTTCACCGTGAGAGTCGAAAAGTTGGACTCGCGTCATAAGATTAACTTCAAATCTTTTGTGGTGCGGGTACCGACTCATCACCTGCAGGCTTTCATGAAGGAGGAATTTTGGCAGAAGGGTGTCACGTATCGGCGTTTTGCAACATTTTTCATTACTGCTCTGCTCCTCTTAGTTATAGCGTGATGTTATATAGCCTTTCTCGATAAATTGGCTACCCAACACAAAAAGAATTTTTCAATTCGGACCAGTAGTTCCTGTGATTAGCGCGTTCAAACAAACAAACAAACAAACTATTCAGCTTTATAATATTATATAGTAATATAGTATAGATTTTTTTTTTCTTCCTCTGGATTGGAAATCGTCAAATGACTTCTCCCGCTCTGGGCGAAGCGGGAGGGCGTGTCAGACTTTTACTGACTAAAACCCACCCGTGTTCGTTCAATTGCCCATGTGCCGGGGCCACGGTATCTCTTTCGAACAATCACGCGACCCCGGCAGGCATCGGTCCTAGCGGACCCCTTCAGCGCTGCTGACATGTCTTTGAGGCACGCGTGGAACACTACGCGCCGTCGACCCGAGCCTGGTCCTTACCGGGCGGCAAGCTACCCATTGCTCGCCACCCGCAAGCTCGCGCCTACGGTGGCCGGGAGTCCGCTATCGACTACCGACGCCCGGGGCGTCTCCTCCTGCGGCGACTAGGGGCGTGAGGGCGCAGTGACTACCACTCCCTCACGCGCCCCGCCTCCTCCTTCGCGAGCATTACTGCTTCGCAGAAGGAGGAGACGGCCCATGCCCTTTCGCTCCGTACCATGGCTCGCACCAGGGCCGGACGCGAGAGGTCGCTGCCGCCGATCGCCTCCACGAGGACACGGCGGTGCTCCGCCCAGGCGGGGCACACTTCCACCGTACGCTCCACCGTGTCCTCTAGACGATCCTCACAATGGAAACACCCGGGCGTATCCTCCCACTTAATCCTGAACAGGAACCCACCGAAGCAATATTAGTATAGATTGGTTTATTATTGTGTAAGAATATTGCAACGTTGCCTGATAATAAAGCAATTATAATTATTGACCTCGCGAACCTGCGATACAAGGCAAAACCAAAACTACATGGACACCCATCCAAAGACTGACCTTGAGAAGTGTAGCTTAACCTAGTGAACCTGAGACACAAGGCAAAACAAAAACTACATGTCACCCATCTGTTCGACGCCAAGCCAAGGCCCCGGCCATAGGATTTTAATAGCACAGTGGAAGGTATGATGGTGGGGCCCTGGAGCAAGAGTGGCGAGCGAACTGTCCGCCGTGCGCGGAGCTGATTAATACAATATTCAAAAGACTCACCTGGTTGAAGAACACCTGCTCCGGAGCCTACCTGGATTTATGTATGTAAATGAGTGTATATTGTATTGTGTAGTGACGTTGTAAGTGGTATTCAGGACACCAGGCCGCTGCAATACGCCAGAGATTTTCTCCAACACGCGGTTCAATCACTTAACCTCAAACTATTTCAAACAAAAAATATATATCCAAACTAAACCCGTATTATTTCGTCAAAAGCGGTTGGTTACACACAAAACAATTGGGTCACGACAAATTGTCCACAAAACGACCGGTTCTAAGGGATTAATTTAACAAACGGTCGCAAAGTCCAAGCGGCGACGATTCTCCCTTTTTCAAAGACCAAACCAAAGAGTCAAAGTCAAACTGACAAGTGACAGTTGTCACTTCGTTACACGCGCGTTCCGTTAGGCGCACAGATTAATCAAGTCAAACGGGACGGAACACCCATCCAAAGGCTGACCTTGAGAAGTGTAGCTTAACCTAGCGAACCTGCGACACAAGGCAAAACAAAAACTACATGGTCACCTATCCATAGGCTGACCTTGAGAAGTGTAGCTTAACCTAGCAAACCTGCGACACAAGGCAAAACAAAAAAATATTTTGCAAAGATAATATTTATAAAGCACACTTTACGAAAGGAAATGGTGATATGGTGGTGGTGGTTTTGATATGGTGTAATCAAAAATAACATATTAATTATATGTTAATTATCACAACAAAAAAAATCGCATCGATATTGGAACTTTGTTGCCTAAATCCACCAATTTTCAGTATGGGCCCACTGTGCGTCGCCTCGCTCGCCACGCCAAAATTTAAGTTTACCCTCGCCTATAGATGTTTCACATCAAAAATAAACTTCGCGATACGCTTGGCCAGCTCAAGGTCAAAGTGTTCTGTGGTATTACCACTGACACTGTATAGATATTAGCAATAATTGACGTGAGGCCTAGTATCATCATAATCAGCCTATACTGTTCCCACTGCTGGGATACAGGCTCCTGGCTCCTACAGGCTGGGAGTGGGCCGTAATCGGGTTGGTTGTCTTCGAATTTTTGGTTCTGCCACATGCTGGTTTCTTCACTATGTTTTTCTTCACCAGCCTAGTGTATTGAGGAGTTACTTCATCTTCCTATAATGTTGACATAAATTAAAAATCACTCCCAATAAATCACATAACTGTGCCTAATGTGAATATGTGAAGGCCATTTCAACAAGATAGCATTTCAGTACAGACAATCTCAAATGAGCATTTTTCCACGCGTAAAATATTGTTGCTCGCGATTGTGGAAGAGGTGTGACAACTGAAAAAAATATCACACTATCTCATTTATTCGCAGCCTAGCTACTTTAATGGATTATATTCTATTTTCTTTGTGGCTACTTCTGCATCCTAATTGCGTAACACACTATTAATCAGTATATGAATCATTTTGTAGCCTATTGCTTATCCATTCTTTCATATGTTCCACAAAAATGTCTGCTGAGCAACGTAAACAACGTCATGAATGTTGTGGAGCTGTCAAAATGATAGCAATTCCTACTGAGAGTGTATTACGCAATTACCCCGCAGGCTCAGGCTCTGTGCCAAACTTAGTTCCACAAAAATAATTATGTTTTAGAACGCTGCGGTATCTACGACTGTCCAGTGATGACCACGGACACTATGACTTCTCTCACCAGCGTGATGTCGGTGCCCAACAGTCTAGCATTGGTAAATAATAATAATAATAATAAATAATAAATTTTTATTCAAAAGTAAAAGTTGGTAAATAACAGTATAAATCTTAGAATATAGTAAAGGTAGTACAAAGTATGATGCCTGTACTAGGATAAACCTGTATCACAGGCGGCATGAGTTCTTACAATTTATATTAGGTCAACTGATGTCTTAACAATATGTAACTTAAGTTTTATGAAAAGTGATATAGTTTGTTAATTTATTATGTTACAATTATAACTAAGGTTTTAATATCTAGATAATTTATATAATATTTAGTTACGGAAAATATGTAGTTATTAGTACTTAGATCACAAATATGATTAAATTTACAGTATTATTAACGAGGTTGAAAACAAAGTTGCTAGATTTGATTTATGAAGCGGGCGGCTAATAGTGCTTAGACAGCGGCAAATCGATTTAAGTAGGACAGTGCAGTGGTCAGGTATTTCGTTGAGTCAGCAACAAGCGATACGGAAGTGGGCCTTGAGTATGACTGACTAGGTGCCCTCATAATCGATGGAGTTAATGTATCTATATTCTGCTATTATCCTAGCAGGGCAATCAGCGTCCCCCGTTTTGTGATCACTGGGCTTTTTAAAGCGAGAGCAAGTTGCGCATTTCAATATTAAGTTATTACACGTTTATCGAACTTTGTCTGCCTTATAGGTGAGGGTCGGGCCATTATTGAGTTTTCCACCTGATTTTGTACTGTTAAGGAGTTACCTGCGTGCATCAAAGCAACATTGAGATTTCGTAGATCTCATGAAATCGTCTTACTGGCTGCATCCAAACGTCCTTTTAATTGATACTTCTGTACGTATCGGCATCAACTTGAAAATTTCCGGGTTATGTTAACGAGCACGTAACTCCGGATATCAATTTTTGCCAATGGCGGAGCTCCCAAGGTTGATCGAGAGCGAGTTCAATTCGGACAAACTTTTCAGTTTGGATGCAGTAAGAACAACTTTGAGCATGACGCTAACAGAAAAAATCAGCTCAGTCAAGGTGATGTTTTCTGTTAGCGTCATGCTCAAAGTTGTTCTTGGCGACGTTTGGGGAACTTTTTCTGATCTCTTCGTCGCCTATTCTACAGAGCAGTATTCAATCAGTGCGTTGTACCTGTTATAAAATTACGGGGCCAAGACGTGGACCACTCACAGTGTGGCTGGTCCATACGTTCAAGGTCGCTTGGGGAGTTTTGGAAAAGGATTTGCTTTGGAGTCTCTCTAAGGGATGGGATCTGAAATGAAATAATCCGACAATAAACCAAAGTTGACCCATAGTTCATAGAATAAGCACACTGTACCTACACAGTAGTAGCAATTGTACAACAGCAGAACTGATGACTGCTGTGACTCTGGTAGACGGCGGTGATTTGTGTTCTTAAGTGGAGACCGCAAATTAGCAATTGCAAGGTCTCAGACGATTTTCGCAGGGTGGCTGCTAGCAGCAAAATAACTGGATGAGAGGTGCAGTGAAACAAAATGAATGGCGTGCGATTCTAGAGACCATGTCCAGCAGTAGAGTACTGCAGGCTGATAATGATGAGTAACATAAATGATGTTATTTGTTTTGTTTTTCTTGTATATGTTTAGTAGTAACACCGCATTGGCACGTTGAGCTGTTAGGGTGTTATTTACGTAATTTTAAATAAATAAATAAATAATAAATAAATAAAATCTCACGATTTTGTCTAGGTTGTCAACCTTCTAGGTTTCTTCAAGTTCAATGATGATTTAGAAAATCATTCTGTGAGCTGAAGCTTTGCTCTACTATTTCATGCTATAGGTAGTTAGAAGATTATATATATTAGCCGCAAAAGATTCAGTGAGTTAAAAACCACGAAGTGTACTGAGGTTGAGCGTGTAGACTGTAGCTAGATGTAGGTAACAACTCAATTAATCATTGTATGTACCTTTTCCGATGAAATATAGACATAAGTTAAATCGTAAATACCAGACTAGTTTTCGTTACATTTACCAATAGAGAGTCTTTTACCATTACTCTCTAAGAGAGTAATGGTAAAAGACGTCGACCAATGACTAAGTTACAAAATTTACCCTCTTAATAAGTAACCCAATTAGGTAGATAGAAAAATGTCGTGATACGTCCGTCTCTATCGCATTTTAATATGTAAATGAATTCAGTACGTACTCCCCAAATCCCCACCTAACTAATTAGGTAGTCAATTAAATATCTCCCCTCTTCCTAAAACGATGACTGTCAGACAGGTGAAATAAGCCCTACGATTTGATTATGTCCAAAAGCCGCGATTTACCGAGAAACCTAGTCTTTCTTTCAAAATATCGTAATCCTTTCACTTTATTTTTTTAAGTACAAATTCGCACATCACTCAAAACTGTGACATTCTACCTAATACGTGAAAATATTTCCTGGTAGGTACGTATTACCTACTCGGGTACGTAGGCTGAAAATTTGAGTTTGCTCATCTCAAAGTTAGCTAAAGTAAATCCGCATAGGTACGAAGGTACTGTAAAACCCGATTTTATTTACAGAACCAGCGTGGCTACCTGTACTGGCGAATAGAAAATGAAGAAGGAATGCAGGTGTTGTGTTACCGGGTGACAGTGCAGACACAGAGCCGCATCCAGAGGCTACTACGAGAGTATATGAAGATGGCTTCTAAATCACGAGACGATCAGCCTTGACACCACCCGACCCTTCCGATAGCTAGCCAACGTCAACTAAGATAATAAAAAACTGATTTTAATTAAATGTCAATGACATCCTGTAGTTATCATTTTATTTTATTGTATGTCATATTATAGTTACTCATTATTTAGATACTTTATTATAAAATTAGATTACTTACATAGGTAATCGTCATTAAAATGAGTCCGCCAACAGCAAATAATTTGGGATAAGGGCAAGAGATTGATGACATAGGTAAGAATAGTTCATGATAACCCAGACAGTATTTCTGCAATACGCTTGCTTGTATCTTAATAATATATTTCTACCTGGAATACAATACTATACTGCTGTGGTAATAGTAATAGACAAGTAGGTACTAGCGTAAGGTGTAAAGAATATTCGCATTCGTATTCGTTTTCGCGAATATTCGCCTATTTCTTGACATTCGTATTCGCATTCGCATTCGTAAATTTTACGCGGATGTTTTGCGAATATGAACGTCGGAAAAAGTAAACGAGATGTCAATAACAAAAAGGTAAATCAAACAAGGACATATTATTTTCTAATCTTGGATCAATGAAGGGTGCCGTTATAAATAATACTTCATTTTCTAAATCAGAAAATTTGCTAAAGAGCTCCTGTTTTACAACAGCTGTCGTGTCACCAATCAGTTCATCAGTTGAAACAATATCATTAATGAATTCTTTCTAAAGTGGCGATTAATGGAATTAATGATGATACAGAAACATCAGCCGCACTTAATTCTTTGGTCACTTCTTCGAATGGTCTTAATAAACTGACTTGTTTTTCAATAAACATCCACCCTTTAGAAGTCGATTGGGGAATTTTATTATTTGTGGACGCATAAAGCCATAATGACTTTTGACTTGTAAAATACGCGCAAGCATATAAAAGGTGCTACTTCATCAGGTCGTACAATCTTGTAAAATCTTAAGCGGGGTTTGATTAAGCCTATTCTGTATAGTTTTTAGCTCGTCTTGAGCTGTATTAAATTGGTGAAAGTGTGTCGCCATCCTGTAGTAAATGAAATTTTTTCAAACGATTTCAGCAATTCAAAGATTTTCTGCCATACTTTGCCTTATAATTTGTCGCAGATAAGAGATGTAAAATACTGACGAGACTTTAAATTATAGGACGAACATAAGTGTTCCACGAGTCTAACGAACCCAGCACTTTTCAGTTTGACGCATTTTTCTATTACAGAAAATTCGGTTTTATGCATTGACTGCGTAGATCTTCCTTTTCGAGAATATTCAACGTTGCAGATCTTGCATCTAGGTCGTTCAGCTTAACAAAGCGTAAAATAAGTCCATACTTCACTAGAAATTGATTTAATGATCTTAAAAAATCACTAAACACACTCGAACCTCAAAATTCTCGTGTTAATGAGTTTTCGTTATTTAAATATACAACATCAATCGGCTTTCTTCGGATCGGCTCGCAAATGTTCGGAATTAGATGCAAACAATGACAAATATGTGCGTGTGCCTCGCGCGCTGAGGAAGCTTACAAAATAAAACCATAGATGGCGCCAAACTCAAAGTGAAATACTCCCATTCGCATTTGTATTCGCGAATATCGATGGGAGATGTTCGCATCCGCATTTTACGCATTCGACAATTTATATTCGTCACATCACTAGTAAGTAGGTACCAGAGATCTGTAAGTTAATTTAAAATGTTTTTACTACCCAATAGCTTCTCGCCCACGGGGAGGTCGGACATTATATCAAGGGAACGTACGATCAAAAATATACCTATGTCGTGTCGTGTAACTTACCAAAGTCGAGCTACACACATTTTGCGACAACGGCTGACTGCAGGATAAAGCAAATGAAAGAAGTTGCTCAGAGCAACAAGTCACCGTGACACAACTTGCGGAACGAACCGCGGAAGGAAACGAGTGACGAGTGTGCAAGTCGCCTTGCACAAGCCGTATACGGGGCTAAAAAGATTTTTTGTATGAGAGACTGGCAAGTTATAAACTATTATAAAAATAATAACTATTTATACGTAAAAATAGTTACGTTCCAATTTTAAAATTTCCCTCCACATTTTTTGCGAACTAATTATCGTGTCTCATTGGAAAATGGATTTGCGCCGGGAACATTTTCGCGCTATGAAATCTTACGATTTCAAGTGTCGCCTGAAACCGGACGAATCATACGATAGACTTCAAATTGCATTCATGGATGAAGGCACTTCCAAGGCAACTGTGTATCGTTGGTATAACGAATTCATACGTGGTCAACTAACTTTGGGGGATGAAGAAAGTGCTCGCCCTTTGACGGCTGTTACGGAGGAAAACGTGCTAGCAGTGTAAAATTTTATCCAAGACAAATAGGCGAATTACGTATCAGGAGATTCAACACATACTGCAGATTGGATCCGGAAGCCTTCACTCGATTCTACATGTGCATCATCGCGTGAGGAAGATAGTTTAACGCTGGGTGCCGCACAACCTCACCGATGCTCAGAAGCAGGCCCGGATGGAATGGTGCTGTGATATGATAAACAAATTTGAAGCAGGCTCGTCTCGGCGTGTTTACGACATTATTACAAGTGTTATTAGTCCTGGATTTATCAATACGATCCAGAAACGAAGCGCCAGTCGACGGTTTGGATGTTTCAAAACGAATCAACGCCTACCAAAGTGAAGCGATCTAGAAGCGGGAGGAAGATTTTGATCGCGAGCTTTTTCAATTTGACTGGCTACTTGGTGTCTATCCCTTTACGGAACCAAAGAAGCATCAACGCCGAATGGTATACTACCAAATGCTTGGCAGAAGTTTTCTCTGTTGTGAGCAACAAGCGACCAAACTAGGGCTCGGCGGGCTACTGCTCCACCACGACAACGCGCACACGCACACCGCGCTCAAAACGAAGGACTTCTTGGACAGCACGCGGGGCAAACTTCGGGGTCACCCTCCTTACAGCCCTGGCCTAGCACCGTGTGACTTCTTTTTATTTCCAAAAATTAAAAATCAGTTCAAAGGGATACAATTTTCGTCGCCGGAAGATGCGCTGTCAGCGTTCGAGCAGGCTGTAAACGATGTTTCTGCGGCGGACTGGAAAAAGTGTTTCGAAAACTGGTTCAGACGCATGAAACTTTGCATAGAGGCTAGTGGAGAGTATTTTGAAAAGATTTAATAAAAAAATATTTACATCTAGAACACTTCTTTTTATTTTCGCAAAACTTTCTGAGTGTTCCACGTATTGATAACTTTCATCGAAGCCCCTGACAGTGATATGATAACGCACAGCTAACACCGGTGAGTCTAGAAGCATCTCAAGCACATTACTCTGCAGGCCCCAGAACAGAAGATCGAGACGCCGATGTGGCATCACTCTACGACGCCCCTTCAGGTCTGGCGGTCGCCCAGGCGCGCAATACCCTAAACCCCCGTGTCGACCGACGACGGCGCGTAGTGTTCCACGCGCGCCTCAAAGAGATGTCAGGTCAGCAAACTGAAGGGATCTGCTAGGATGCCTGCCAGGGTCGCGAGATTAGTTCGAAAGAGGTACTGTGGTCCTGGCATACGGGCAACTGAAGGAACACGGGTGGGTTTTAGTCAGTAAAAGTCTGACACGCCCTTCCGCTCCACCAGAGCGGGAGGCGTCATTTGATGATTTCCCAAAAAAAAACCCTAATACCAGTGCTGCATACTGTGCGTTAATCATGGCGGAATTTTATCGCATTGGAATTTCAACGCTCGGTGTTGAACCGAGCATTGAGAATTTAACAGAGGGCGTCTCAGGGCGTCGAAAATGGAACAATGTGTTCGATTTTCAACCTTCGGCGCTTAGCAGTGCGCGTAAAAATCCCGCTGCGATTTTATTACGTCCGTAGGGACATTGGCCTACAAGAAAATGTATTTCGACTAGGGCTTTCATCCCGGGAATCTCGGTCTAAGAAATTTCAAGAGTCTTGACGATTTTTTGGTATTTTCGAGACTCGAGACTAATAGATTTGGTCTCGGGAATAACAAGACTTTTGACACTTGTGTCATAGTCATAATTAACATATTATTAAATAATCTATTAAACCAACAACAGACAAACAGTGTAGCTAAGAGTTTAATACAATCTGTGGAGATTGACTAACCATGTCCAAGAATGACATGGATTTTAATAACTGTCTACATACTTCGAGTTTTTTGTGAAAGTGCGAAGTTATTACAATAGTACAAATAAATAACGGAAATTCGTAGAGGAACAGATCCACAGAGAACTTAAATTAATAATTTGATTGCAATACGAAATCGATCAGTTAGTTGAAACGCTTGAACGATTTCTGAATCGGAGTAAACTCCAATAAAAGCAATCTCGAATTCACTTGATATCAAAACTTAGAAGCTCTGTGTAGATGCGAACCGCCATTTTTTATCGTTTGGATGTCCTCCACCCTCGGTTGGGTGGAAGGGTCTGTCAGACTCTCACTGACTGAAATTCTGCTGCTACCTTTAGCCAAGGTACTGGATTGCTTACGAATCCATCACGCTGCGCTCTCCCGGCCAGGTGTTGGCCCGCAAGTATTCACGCGGATCCCGTCACCCTCAATGACCACATACGACCGCAATTCTTCTAGAGAAAGGCACGCGAGGAACACGACGCACCACCCTCTCGGGCTTTTCACTGTTCTGACCACAAACTCCCCAAGTCTATTGCCTACAGATCTCCCACTAAGGCGGCCGGCGGCGGTCGTTCCGCGCCCTCCGGCACCCGGTGACTCTGTTACGGATTGGAGGGTGTATCCTCCCTCTCCCTTTCCACCGCCTCCATCACGACCATCACTTGCTCGCAGAAGGAGGCAACGAGGTTAAATGTGCTCTCACTTCCAACCATGGACTGGACCCAGTTATCCGACATAAGTGGCAGCGTGTAAGAGAAAGTATCCACAGCATCAACCTCCGCGACGAGGTTACGGCGCTGCATTGCCCAAGCTGGGCATTCCTCAAGGGTGTACTACCCTATGTAGTCAAGGCAGTTGCAATGGTGGGCACCGGATGTCTGTCCCAGCCTATGCGACACAGGTACTTAACGAAGTACCCATGTCCGGACAATACCAGTATCAGCCAAAAAGTAAGGTCAGCCACTCCCTCACAACGGGTCTTAACACCGCTAACGTGGCATGCCCTGCACTGGGTTGCGTAAAGCGCTGTTCCCACTCCACCGAACTAGGGTCTGGCGGAGCTCAGCCGTGTACATCTCGACTTGACAAAGCATCGCGTCGCGGCACCAACGATATAGTGACGGAACCGCCAACAACTAGCTTCTGACGTTTCACAAGTGCCCAAGTAGGTTTATATGAAATAAAATATTTAGATTTTATGATTCTGCTACTCTTTTAAGAGCGGATACTTATTTGCTTTACATAGTTATTTGCTAGTGCTAGTGTTGGTCATTCGTTTCGGTAGAAGTCAAGTTCGTCTTACCATCTTCGCCTCGGCCTGTCACGAAAGTGTCATGCGTTTAGTTAGTGGGACCCAATCGGTGGTTCTCTAAGCCCATTTGTCATCTGATATGAGGCAGTCATGACCGGCTCAGTCCCACTAAGGTTGAGGGGCTTTCAAAGTTGTGTCTATAGGTATGTTTAATAACATACTTTATTGAATTACCTTGTTTCGATTGAAAATAAGATATTTCATTAATATGAAACCCACTTTTGAAATAGTCTCGAAAGTCTCGGTTTTCCCGAGATTTTCGAGACCCCATCGAGTCTCAAATTTTTTTCCCGGGACTCAACAATGTAGCGAGACTGAAAGCCCTAATTTGTACGTAGCAGGGTTAGGTAGGAGCCTTCAATACGTATACATCGTTTTGCACTCTTTCGTTGGTATTTTAGTTATTTGGACATGACTGTGTATACGGGTACTGGGATTTGTAGCCACAAATAAATTAACACTAAAATACGTAATTGTCTGACCTGCTTGATCTGATAGGCGCAAATACCTACGAACTTAAGCAGATGCATAATATGGAATTGGGCATTTAAGCGGCTAGACCTAGGTATGTTACGTAGGTGCTTTTCCCTACTGTTATACGAAATAAGGTGGAGCGATCGTATAAATGTTTTTTTTTTTTTAACAAATATATTACGTGTAGTAGGTAAATGCTTGCAAAAGAAGGAACTTAACAAAAAAAATATGCAACAAAATAAAATATAATACATACCTACCCAGGCGCGGACCCAGGGGACACAGCGATCATGATCCCCGTACTCCTTCGACAAGATGTCGAAAGCCTGGGTATGATTTACTTATTATGCACTTTAAAACCTTTAGCCACGGCGTCGACGGCCACCAATGGCATATTATGTATGATGACGATGCACTTATCATACAAGAACATCAAGGAAAAACGGCCGGCTGTGTCGCACCACGGTCCGGGTGGGACCAGTGACAATGATGGGTTTCGTAGGTGGGATGAATTTATCCCAAGAAAAAAGAACTTTGTAAGTACATGAAAAAATGTTCGCCGATACATTCCAACTTCAAATGTAAGCTGGTCGGCTATTCTTCGTTATCATGCAAAAAAGTTAAAAGGATTCCTTCCTGGAAGGGATTCCTTTTAACTTCGTTATGGTATACTATAGGTACTGTACTACCGTGATTTTTTTCACTTATCCAAAAACAACCCTTTTGCTGACATGAGGCGGAAAACTTGACTTTAAAAAAATGAGCACTTTAAAATGGTGCAAGTAGCCACAAAAGTATGTGGAGTGGCAAGGAGGAAAAGTGGTAGTAGAATGAGTGATTCTTGGGAAGATGGCGAAGTTACAGAGACTGTGCGGAAGAAGAAAGAGGCCTGGCTTAATGTGTTAGCCTATAGGGCCCAAAAAAGGATGAATCAGGCAGCAAATGTGACGGATGGTTTGGAAAGAGTTAAAAAGATATAGTCTGAAATGAAAGTGAAAGAGATCGTAAAAATAAAAAGGATAAAATGGAAGAAAAATATAACAGGAAGCTATTTGATAATTTAAGGGCCAATATTAAGCTGTTCTGGAAACAGGTAAGACTGGCTCGCGAAGTGACAAAACATTGAGTATGAATGTTATAAGAGCAGAAGATAGATGTACCGCTGGAAGGGATACTTTGAAAGTTTATTTAGTAGCCAAGATAGAGTGCAAGGAGTAGGAAATTGGGCAAATGCCAGTTTAGAAGGCCCAAACTTAAACATAGGTGAAAATAATGAAACAGAAATTGATGAGATTCTACGAGAACGAAACGCTGAAAGGAATGAAAGTTGGAAAAGCTGCAGGGTACGTCAGAGTATCTGCTGAAATGCTGAAGAGCGATGATGTGCCGGATGTATAATGCCAGATGACTGGTGTAAGGCTGTAATTGTACCACTGTATGCGGAAAAAGCTCACAGCAAGCGTATAAAAACTACCGCGGCATTAGTCTTTTGAGTGTTGTCGGCAAAGTGTATGCGAAGGTTTTACCTAATAAATAGAGTGATAGGAGCGACAGGTGAGAAAATATGGGATGTGCAGGCAGGATTTAGAGAGGGGATGGGCTGTATAGGTCAGTTCTTCTCCCAAAGGTGCATAGCCGGCAAAGCACAAGAAGTCTACTGTGCTTTCGTTGACTTGGAGAAGGCCTACGACAAAAGAAAATTTTTAGTTTAGTCCTGTCAAATTAATCAGCGCTTGACGTAAACTGACGTAATTTAAGTAAGCAAGTTTTTAATCACGTCTTTCTAAACTTGTATGGAGTGGTGACAGGCGCTGATTAATTTGACAGGACTAAACTAAAATTTTTCTTTTGTCCTCTTCTTAATGAAATGCAAAGAAAAAGATGCACTGAACTTAAATTTAGTTTAGTTTGTGAACAAGGGAATCGGTACCATTACCTACCTACATTTCTAAAACCAGCGCATCGTTTTAATCGGTAAAAAACACGAAGTTATTCAAATATTAGGGATATTTTCTGCGAATCGGCACTAAACAAAGCCTCATAACTTAGATAATTTATTTATTTTTAACAATAAACGTTCTGTTATCCCTACATCAGCTGCATAACTCATAAATTCTCTAACGCACTGCAGCTATATAGCAGCACGCGACCACCACTCTATATATTGGCAAGCGCGATCATAGCGACTTGTTTCACACTGTGCCATACACGAAGAGTCGGTCGGCGGCTGCACAAGCGTTGTATTGTCGTGTAGTGTGCTCCGTCGAGTATAATACCTATCTGCTTGCCGAGCGTGACCGGTGCTCCGTCAGACATCTCACTAGACGCAAGACTGGCTCACTCGCCAGACGAGACAATGGTCGCTCTCCGTGTTGTTGTGTGCTTGGCCGTGCTCGCGGCCTCCGCTGTCGCCGCCAACGTGCAGCAATGTCCAGGTAATACTCCCTTTTACATAAGCCCGTTACGTTAGAACACGACCCGCTTTCGTTTCGTTTGGCGTTCACAGAAAACATTGTATTTGCTAATAACTATGTGTTGCCATTGCGTATTGCAACGCGATGCCGATGTTTAGAGAGTTGAGGTCAGTAAAACTCAATAAAAATGGTTTATCTAAGTGTTAAAATACCTGTTATTCATAATCATAATTGTCCGTTAATTAACAACATTCAGTGTAGACTTGATGAGTTAACAATGATGCTGATAAATCATTTAATTAATAGGTACCTGTGTAATAAATCTATATTAATTGCTTGGGTACCTAAAACTAAACAATTGAGCAATTTTTAATGAAAACAGTATCATTTTATCGGCACGTATTTGTTCATCAAGAAAAAAGTCCGTAAGATGTAGGGCGGTGGGCAGTGCAAGATGTCGCGTTTGTGCGACCGTGGCCCTTGCAAAACTTTGTATCTACCTACTGTTTAAAGTCTGCACTGGAATAGGTAGTCAATGCAATGTCTCCGAGCTATGTAATTATCTCATGTTACAATAGGAAATTACAATAAACAATACTAGAAGTAGGTACCCACCTATAAAAAGATTAGTTAGCTTCTTGCACAAGTGTGGAGAATGATCACAGCTTGTTTGATTTGATATTAATATCAATGTGACCTATGCCCTTGCTTTGTACTGTTCCAAGAATCGGGATCCATTTGCTATTGTGTTTTTTGTTTTCTTTTAATTAAAGATTCATTAGAAGTGTAAGTCTTACGCGATCAATTAAATTATTAACTTTCAATATGTAACACAAACATTGACCTAAACGAAGTTTATTAAAAAAAACGGTCAAGTATGAGTCGGACTTGCATATGAAGGGTTCTGTACACAAAAACACGCTTCATATATGAGGTGGAGACCCCTTTAGGCCGCTATCCCACTAGGCGTTTTACGAGCGTTGACGTCAACGTCGCGTCAACACAGCGTCGACGCCGCGCAGACGCGACGTTGACGTCGCGTCGTCGCGTGACAAGCATTAACGTCCGCTGAACGCGACGTTAACGTCGCGTCAACGTGCAAATGGCCGCCGGTCGTAGCCCCCGCTCGTACCCACACGGACAGAGCAGGACGGAGTGATTGTACCTGTTGCCAACAAACGCGACGTTAACGTTGCGCAGACGCGACGTTGACGTCGCGTTCAGCGGACGTTAATGCTTGTCACGCGGCGACGCGACGTCAATGTCGCGTCTGCGCAACGTTGACGCTGCGCAGACGTTCGAGACATTAGTAATAAAGTCCCGTTGACACCTTTTGGGTACGGAACCCAAAAAGAAATAAGTCGGTAATTAGGTACTTCATAGGTTAAAGAGATTTAGAGTAACCAATTAAGTTTCCAAAATAAATAACGCTATTACCAAAAAACATAGCTTAAAGCCAAATAACCCGCCAATAATAGTTTTATGATGTGGGTTTCTAAAGTGTCTGTTAATATTACAAAAGTGAGCAATGATCATTTTGTGTAAATATGTAAATTGATGTCACATCAACGTGTTCATTGGCTATTATTTGTTTAACTTAGTTGTGAGTAGCTGTGCACCGCGTTAATAATTTACAGGAAATATTACATTCTCACAGACAGCTGTGTGTAAATACCTAACTCAAACAATGGAACGAGGTATAATGTGGTCAGATTTACATGCGACTTTTTTATGAGTTTCTGGAGCATAGGAGACAAATTTAGAAGGTTAGGGGCCGTCCATTAATCACGTGATGTTTTTTTTTGGCATTTTTGAACCCCCCCTCCCCCTTGGTGATACATGGTGAGGTTTAAGACTACCCCGCCATATCACGTGTATTTTTTAGTACCTACAAAGAATCTTATTGTTTTTTGATACCTATTTATAAAATAAAGGTATAAGTATCATCTAATTTATTATCTATATATTAATACGTGAAGCGAAAACTTTGGATCCCTTTTTACGAAAATTGGGCGGACGGAGGAGTATGAAGTTTCGCACACTTATAGTTTATTAAATACAGAGAAGAAGTGACGATTGCTAATATTTTTTTAAATTATGGTTACACACACTACTACTCATTACCGTATATTCAATACAAACATGCATAGAGAATATCTGTCTTTAATATTTTTTGTCTATAGTCTTACTGAATGTCAAGTGTCTAGTATAACCATAGGTAATAAGTTAATTTTATATAACCAAAGATATATAACCAATTTAATTTTTTAAATCTATGATCATATCGAGAATGTTTGTCTTTACTATTATTTGTCGATAGTGTTACTGAATGTCAAATATAGCCATATTATTTTTGTATATTTATATATTTTTTTTCATTTAATAATGTATTTCTATTCAAATGAAGTACGGTCGAATTTCGACCTATGGGCGATCACTAATAAAAAATAAATATACGTGATATATTACTACACCCCCCTCCCTCTTTATGATATTTCGTGATTTTTTAGGGACCCCTCCCCCCCTTTCGAGCCTCACGTGATTAATGGACAGCCCTTTACCTACGTGCGATAATAACGTTTAATTTTATTATTTTCGTGCTAAACTCTTTGGATAGCTGACTAAATGAGGATGTTTTTTGAATTGAGGTTCATAGACACATTTTGGTATCAATGGCCTTCTTCAACATTTACATAGACGATTTGCTGATATTTACGAAATAAATTTGTCGTACCCTCTTTTTGTCTAAGAACTCATAAAAAAGTCGAGTGCAATTAGACAAAAAAGGTAGATCATCATTCTTCTGCCCTTATGTCAATTTATTTAGGATCGGCGCAAGATGTATTTTTTCCACACTTCTCTATTAGTCGTCATTTCAGTAGTCACTCCCTTTCTATCCATATTATCATTCACACAGTCCATTCATCAGACAAAAAGTTAGATACTGACTAAAAAGTCCCATGAGAATCCGACGACTGTAAACTTGGCTCCGACCAAGGTTGTTCCGTATATCAGCATCCGCGGATTATCAGCATTGTTTTATAAAAAACGAGTAGGTAGGTACTTGATTACTTTCTTCTTTATAAATGAAAACGAATTGTTATTATTAATGTTATATCATATTTAGATTATTAAGTTGTCCTTCATTAAAAATAATATTTCAAATTTGTTAGTAACTTTATAGCAGGATATGTTTTAATTTAAGTAATTTACTATATCAGCGTCCGTTGATACACTAAAAACCTGCATCAGCAACAACCGAGGACTAAACTTGGTTCCGACCAGTGTAAACTTAGTTCCGAATACCTACCTACTCTAAATTTGGTACAGGCCACTATAAATTTGGTACAGGCCACTATAAACTTGGTTCAGGCCACCGTAAGCTTGGTTCTGACCACTGTAGACTAGGTTCCGTCCTCCTTGGACTCTCATCGGACTTTATGAGTATCTATCATTTTTGTCTGATTGCACTCGACTGCATACTTACCAAAACAAACACAAACTTAAACATGGGTGAGTACTTAAATAAATTAAATAACATTGGCGATCGGCTTTATTGTATCCAAGCTTATTCATATAGCCTTGAGCAAAAACGAACATGTAGCTTTTTTGTCGTCGTCAGCAACTTGTCAAACAGCATTTAACTTTAATAACACTCGTTGGTTAACAAACACTTGTACAAAAAACTCCATACAAAAATAACAATCCGGATTGTGTTACCATCGTGTGGGTAGTGTACACTTCAACTTTACAAGTAAGCACTTACCTACGTACTTGGTGAAATAAGCATAAAACATACAAACTTTATTCAGTTCAGAAATAACATTATATAGGTACAATTTTTTTTCTAAGTAACAAGTTACCTACGTAGGTAAGTCAGGTATTAGATTTCTAACAAATGCCATGGACTCCGCGCTACTATTCCCTGTGTCGTGGGGTGCAGTCTATTCCCAAATAGTGCACTCATTATAATTTGTTTTGGTGAAGAAATTAATTAAAAAATATTAAAAAATGATCATAGAAAGACGGCTTGATGAGAAGAGGTTTAGGTGCTTTTGGGTTTGAGTGTGTGTGAAGTGTGGGCTGTGTCCGTACGCAATGGGGTAGGTACGTGCGCGCACATAATATTTTTTTTTTCGTTTTTATTGATACCTATGTCAGATTTACCAACTGTATGTGCAAAAACTGCATTGACGATACGCATGCCCAAGTGCCCAGGCACAGATCGAAAATCTTTATGATCCTTTTTAGTACGTTGTTAAACAGTTAGAGGGAGATTGATGTTGGATTCCATTCGTCCCATTCCTCGAAATAAGTTAATGTGAAAGGCGTAATCTGTTGAGACAAAATATACGACCAATCTGAAAGTAAGGTAAGGTTATCTCAATAAATCCTTTTTTCTATTTTGAAATAAAATAACCGGGTTTGATGCCCAAGTCGTTTATAGCTTTTTTAGTTAGTTTATTATTTTTATTAATCCATAATCGACACCCACCCCAACCTACCTATTCCTGCAAGGCTCTAAGCGACTAAGCCCTATAAGGCGCTCGCAGGCAGGCGCGACGCGACAGAGCAACTCTTGTAGAACAGTTTCTATTTAAACTTCATGGAAATTGTTCTACCATACAGTGACGGTGTGACGAGATCACATCATCGTCGTCGCGTCGTCCTTGTCTGCAGGACCATTTATACTTAATTCCTCACAAACCCTTATCGACAGATTCCTCTATAGGTATAATATACTTAATTGTATGTAGGTACCTAAACAAACTGCTGGGCGTGTCCTCACTTGTGTGTGTGATTATTTCCCAGTTTTAAATGCACCTTTTTTTATCTATTTTTCTTTCTTCTTCTAACAATCAAGCCAATAATAATTCTCACAACAAAGTGATCAGTATGCTTGGTTTTGGTAGGATCGCGTTTCCATACTTGGTCCCACTCCCATATTAAAAGTTGTTCGTAATTATGAGTACAATGACCCCTTAGAAGGGTTGCAGATATTTCAATTACCTCCACTTTTTATAATGACAAACCGCGATGTCAAGTTTAATATGATGCTGAAATAAATTAAAATACACAGTTTTATGTTGGAAAGTAGGTAGTATACTGTACCTGAAACTAGATTGCATTAAAGGATTTCGCAGGTACGCGTGACGTGTCTCTGGTAGAACAACTTCCGTAATGTCGCACCTGTCTGCGAGAGCCTTCAATTGTATTTCTGCGAACCGTTCATATAAAGTAACTAAGTGTAGCCTCATGCGTCGATACTTGTTTAATTAACCAACCGGTTTCGGAAATAATTCCATCATTAATAAATCATCGGTAACTCGTAGAGTAACCTTAGGCTTTGGCTTACTCAGAAATGCAATAATAAACACAAAGACAAAGGTCATATTTTAATCAACAAACAACCTGACACTGACATGCAAATTGCTAAAGGGTATGATTTAAGCTGTCGCCAATTTAATTAGTTGTGTGTTTCTTAAATAATAGGGTTTGCCCGCAAAATAGTAGATTTGTCACCAAAATGTAGTCACCAAACAATATAAAATCAATTCCACAATAAATTACCTAAAATCATGGAGATATGGGGTCAAGTACCAAATAAAAGTTTTTGTATGTATTATAATAGGTTTGTCCTAATAGTATTTAAGTAAACTAATTTAAAGAAATCACCAATAATCATATCTGTGCCTCCTGTGATAAGTGATACAAGTCAAAAAACGTCATTTTACAGGACAGCAAAAATAAGATTTTAAAAAATCTAGTTCGTTAATTAAATGGGCTAGGTAAAATATCAGTGCACTCTTTTGTAGAACAAAACATTTTCTTTCTCTATATAATTTAGATTTTTTGATAGATATTTAATTTTGGAAGTAATTCATGAAAAACCTGCGACTTGTAACTTTTACTTAGTTTTTATGTGCTAAAATTAAGTTATTAATGATACTTGTACAGTTATATTACGTTGCACCAAGCTTGCACCAATAAATTGTCTTAGTGTAAACTGATATACATCAAGTTAAAACGTCTAATAACTCATTAGAATAATGATTCTAGCAAAATGTGCTAAAACAAAAGATGAAGATATAACCCTTAAGATTTTTTTTTTTTTACTTTTCAGTCACCTCTTTACATATTTTAGTTGAACTGTATCAATTTACTAAAATCCTAGTCTTTCAGTAGATATGTTAAATGATGTAAGTCAAGAATTTACGTACAAAGTTGCACGTTGGTAATTTTCTTTTAGTAGAGAAGTCGAAGTTCAGGATTTCTAGACGAACAGAAATTGTGTTATACTTTGTGTGTAAAACTTATTAGATAGAAACTAGAATTTATATCTAAACTAGCTTTTGCCAGCGGCTTCGCCCGCGTGTAGGTCGGAAAACATCCTGCGAGAACGTACTACCGAGATAAAAAGTAGCCTATGTGTTAATCCAGGTTATAAACTAACTGTGTGCCAAATTTCATCCAAATTCCTTCAGTAGTTTTTGCATGAAAGAGTAACAAACATCCACACATCCATACATCCATACATACAAACTTTCGCATTTATAATATTAGTGGGATGGAGGTAGTCTAGAAAATCAAGTACATACACCCGTGAAATGATTCCAAAAAAAAACAGTTCGTCAGCATTATCATTACAGCCGAAAGGCGTCCACTGCTGGACATAGGGCACCCACAATCTGTAGGGGTTTGCCATAATCGCCATGCTTGACAGGAGGGTTGGCGATCGCAGTATAGTGGTAAAATGCATAGAGAACGCTGCTGCCCATTCTCTAGTAAGTCCCTCAGTAGCTTCTTATGATACCTACCGGATGAAATGGGCCTAATAATATAGCTAGTAACTGTATCAGTAGTTTTTTTAATAGTACCTAATAGTAATGTTACAAGCCATAGAGCAGCTGTCAGCAGAAATCTGAGCGTGAAACTAAGTATAAACGCAACATTAGACCATAATTTAATAGTCACTGCCGCTGCTGTGAACTTCGAAATCGGTATGTGTTAAATTAGTTATTGAATTCACACTTTATTGATTTTGCACATATTCCTCAATACCGCAACCAAGATTTCACAATTACACTACTCGTGTATGTTCGGCTGAATAGTTTTGTTTGTTCAATTGAAATAATTGATAATTTCATTTGGGTAGACACAATCCAGGATATATCTTTTAGTCACTTTGTTAGGAGGAATGTTTACGTGTATCATGGATTAGATTTCTATGATCTAAATGGCTGGTTACAAGAGATTTGTGGTCATTTAGCTGTTTCGCCGATTGACAGATATATGTCGTAATCCAGTCCATCGATCTGTGAGCTTAAGCTCGGTTATGTTGCTGTTGCTAACTTAATTGTATTAGATTTATTTTTCCCCTATGACACTGATTTACATTCTATGATTACTATAACTCATACACTGATTTGTAACTTGTAAAATATTAGGAAATTTGTATTTTTGCCTTTGCAATGTTTGTAAGTATGTGGGCACCATGTATCTATCATAATAATTAATTTATCTCTCTTTGCTTCTTTTTAAATTTTCACCTGTTGTGGTATGGTAATTTTATTTTAGGTGCATTGTCTTCACATATAATTATATAAATCATCATCATCATCATCATTTCAGCCGAAAGACGTCCACTGCTGGACATAGGCCTCCCCCAAGCACCGCCACTTCGACCTGTTCTGTGCCTCCCGCATCCAACGCATTCCTGCGGCCTTCACCAGGTCATCGGTCCATCTTGTGAGAGGCCTTCCAACGCTACGTCTTCCAGTACGCGGTCGCCACTCCAGAACCTTCCGACCCCATCGGCCATCTGTTCTGCGAGCAATGTGTCCTGCCCACTGCCACTTAAGTTTGGCAATTCTTCGGGCTATGTCGGTAACCTTGGTTTTTCTACGGATCTCATCATTTCTGATTCGATCACGTAGGGAAACTCCAAGCATAGCCCTCTCCATTGCTCTTTGGGTGACTTTGAGCCTTCTTATGAGGCCCATTGTGAGCGACCACGTCTCAGTACCATATGTCATCACTAGCAACACACACTATTGAAAGACTTTTGTCTTGAGACACTGCGGTAATTGGGACGAGAATATACCGCGTAGCTTCCCGAACGCTGCCCAGCCGAGTCGGATTCGACGATTGACCTCTTTCTCGAAGTTGGACCTGCCTAACTGGACAGTCTGTCCTAGGTACACATATTTGTCCACAACTTCGAGTGTAGCGCTTCCGATCTTCATTGGAGTGGGTATCACATGAGCATTGGACATAACCTTTGTCTTGTCCATGTTCATCCTAAGACCCACTTTTTCGGAAGCTCTACTGAGGTCATCGAGCATTGTACTGAGGTCCTCCATAGTCTCAGCCATGACTACTATATCGTCGGCAAATCGAAGGTGAGTGATGTACTCGCCATTGATGTTGATGCCAGCCCCTTTCCAGTCACTGTATAAATATTGTATACAAATATTGAAAACATTTTAAAAGAGTAACGGTGGAGTTTCTTGCCCATTCTTCTCCATAAGAATCTACCTTTTGTAAGGTGCAACTAGAATCAATTCTATTTTCATATAACTGTAGACGTTCAAAAGTGCCTTTTTGGGCCTATTTGAAATAAATGCTTTGACTTTGACTTTGACTTCGCACCTCCGATTACCCCCTCGAACCCCCGCAACCTGCACTTGTATCACTTAGCACATTTATTATTTTGTACCATGTTTTTACAATTGGTTGGAATTTTAGATACAACTACATTTATATCTGTTTACACATAAAAACAGATTTGTGTAGAATGATTTAAGTCAAGTTGTATCACTTTTCACAAAAAAGAGCATACCTTACATTCAGATTTGTAGATACATGTCGATTTGTATCCTAGAGGCATATCGAAAGAATTAGTTTAAAGGGATATTACTCTAGTCACATCAAAATTCACGATAAATGAACTGAAAAATAAAATGTGAAGTTAAATACAATAGCATTTAAATCACGAAGCACGAAAAATTGTGTGTTAAGTGACCGGTTTTGGGGTTACATCTTGACAAATATCGATTGTAACGAATTTTTTGCCAAAATCCCTATAGTTGTATCACTTTGCACAAAATTATCTCCGAAACTATAGCAGATAGAAGAACGTGAGTTAGACCAAAAAAGACGTATTTTTTTTTTGATAATGCTCATGTGAAAATCACAAAAAGGGTACAACTCGAGTTATATCACTTATCACAGGAGGCACAGATATATTATGTCACTAGAAAAATTGCATCCCGCTGCCCGCGCCGCGCATCGTGTGATCGTACCTACGACGCGTATTTCCGCAAACCTCCCCCCCCCTTTTTGAGAAATACTTTTTAAACCTAACCTAACCTAACTTTCGAATTTTCGTGTATCGAAATCGATTTAAAGGCTGGATGAGGTGTGGGGTTGACGAATAAAATGAAGGGAAAGTAGCAACGCTCAACAGGACACTTCGCTGACAGGGCTCGTCAACAGAATTAAGGCGTTTCCATAGGCGGTCACAGATTTAACCTAACCTCCCCAAACCATGACGTTTCTGGCACTCGACGGCCGCTCGTCTATACAGGATTAGTTTGCATGCGGACTAGCACTGTATATTATGGAACAATTTAGTTACTTTGGCCACTACAAAGTAAACACGAGTATTTGCGTACTACTCTTGTATAGATTGGAAGATCTTGATTAAAAAGTGATTTTCAATCTATACGCGCCTTGTTTCACACCCTTGCGTTCTAACCTTGTACAGAATGGAAATACGCACCTACGACCCATTCGTTGAAGCCGGAAAGCGCGCCAATTTGTCTCCGCCCCCTTTGAACATATTTTCATTAAAATTATAAACTGATGTATTAAATTGGTAACGAATAAATTATTTTAATAACTGAACGAAATAAAATGTAACTACTGTATTGGTGACAGAATAACAAATAAAAAGGAGTCGCAGTCAGGGATCGATTAATCGATTTATTTGGTGACAGATCTACCATTCTGAGCACAAAGCTATTATTTAAGTAATAAAACTATTATTATAAGAACGAAGTTTATATTCATGTAATGCACTACAATTTTATTGGTAATCTATCTCATATTTTACACATTATATTAACAATAATTTGATAATTCATACCTGGGAACACTCTTTGTTTATCTGAGAACGAAAATATTTCGTGGCGATAGATCTATTTATTAGGTGATACAACTTGATGACAAATATAAATTTTGGTGAAAAGAAATATAGTCCCCATTGCTAAATAACGGAAAAATTATTGAGTTTCGCGGAAGCTCCTGGGAACTCCGCAAATAGTCAAAGAAGTTACGGGCCGGTCCGGAAGTAGTTCGGAACTTCGAAGTGAATCCTACAGCCGATAGGAGTAGGGAAAACTGTCAAATCGTGTTGTTATTCATTCTTAGTTCGGGCCCTGATGTTACCTTTGTCCGTAAGTCGTACGGAGTTAAAACAACCGTAACTACGGACATCGTGCTTAGGGAGTAAAACCCCAGGTTAGCTCAGTATCAGGGTGATAATTAAATAGTCATTAGACAGAACAAAATTGGTTCAGTCGTTTGGAAGCTACGATGAACTGAAAAAGAAAAAGAATTATCACAATCGGACTACTATGTAAAAAGTTATGCGTGCTCATTCATAAAAAAAATACGCGTCGAATTGATAACCTCCTCCGTTTTATTTCGTCGGATAAAAAAACTAAAATGCTAAAACAAATAGGAACGAATCTTCATACTTAAAATAAAACGAAATTCACTATTACATTATTAATACTTTTGCCAAATAACACTGATTTGTATTTTTAAATCATCATCATCATCATCATCAGCCTATAGCAGTCCACTGCTGGACATAGGCCTCCCCAATTGCGCGCCATTCAGCTCGATTTTCGGCAACTCTCATCCAGTTGCTACCAGCCACCCTGCGAAGATCGTCGCTCCACCTAGCCTGAGGGCGTCCTACCTTACGTTTGCCGATTCGCGGTCTCCACTCAAGAACACGTCTACCCCAACGGTCATCGGTTCGACGGCTAATATGGCCGGTCCATTGCCACTTCAGCTTGCTAATCCTATGAGCTATGTCGACAACTTTGGTTCTCTGCCGGATCACCTCATTCCGGATTCTGTCCCTCAGAGATACTCCAAGCATAGCTCGTTCCATAGCTCGCTGAGCGACTTTAAATTTGTGGACCAGCCGTACCGTGAGTGTCCACGTTTCGGCTCCGTAGGTCATAACAGGTAGGACGCACTGGTTGAAGACTTTCGTCTTTAAGCTCTGTGGAATACGCGACGAGAAGACTCGACGAAGCTTCCCAAACGCTGCCCAGCCCAGCTGAATTCTCCTGTTAGCCTCCTTCTCAAGGTTGTTCTTACCAAACTGCAGAGTTGCCCGAGGTAAACGTATTCTCGAACAACCTTGAGGGCACCGCCATTGACCGCAATCGGTCCCGGAGTCGCGTGATCGTTGAACATAACCTGTGTTTTGTCCAAGTTCATCCGGAGACCAATGCGTACAGAAGAATCAACTAGGCCGTACAGCATCTGCTGCAAGTCCTGTAGCGATTCCGCCAATATGACGATGTCGTCTGCAAATCTCAAGTGTGAGATGTACTCGCCGTTGATGTTTATTCCGCGTCCACTCCAGTTTAGCGTCTTGAACACATCCTCCAGTGCGTTAGCGAACAATTTTGGGGAGATTACGTCCCCTTGTCTCACTCCTCGACGCAGGGCGATGTGTTCAGTTTGCCGGTCCTGAGTTTGGACGGTCATTGAGGCGTTTTCATAAAGACATCTCAGCACTTGGATGTATCGCCAGTCGACTTGGCATCGCTGCAAAGACTCCAAAACAGACCAGGTCTCGATAGAATCAAAAGCCTTCTCATAGTCCACAAACGCAAGACACAGCGGCCGACTATACTCCTCGGACTTCTGTATAATCTGCCGCACTGTGTGGATGTGGTCTATGGTGCTGTATCCTCCTCGAAACCCGACTTGCTCTGGCGGCTGAAACTCGTCGAGTCTCCGCGCTGGACGATTCGAGACGACTCTTGAAAACAGCTTATATACGTGGCTTAGGAGCGAAATGGGTCTGTAGTTCTTTAAAAGGGTTTTATCCCCATTTTTAAAGAACAGATTTCAACGAACGAGAACAGTACGACCTCACTCCTTCGCCACGCTTCTGGAGTTCTCCCAGAGAACAGGACAGAGTTGAAGAGCTCCCGAAGCTCTTTCAGTACAGGACTTCCTCCTGCTTTCAGGACCTCGGTCGTAATCCCGTCCTCACCAGGGGCTTTTCCATTTTTAAGCTGTTTGAGAGCCGCCTCAATTTCATCTTGGCTGACTTCTGGCAGGTCTTCTGTGAAGTGGCGGGTTAAAGTGGCTCTAGAAACCTCATTTTCGGGATCAGGTCGAGATGCATAATAATAATAATAATAAACCCGCAGGGCAGCACGCGGCGTGCTGTTGGGCAGTAGCGACCCCATGGACCTGATCTCCTGGGAGAATTCTTGTTCCTCGTCTCTGGCTTGCCTTTATTGGCCGGCTGGAGTGAACACTGACGAGGTTCAGAGCTCCCACCTCATTCTTGCCTTAATTGGCTGCCTTGAGTGGAGATTCGCAAGAGCAAACGTGCTCGGGGAAAGGAAGTATTCCAGTAAGTGCTCGTAGGGACTTGACCATCTTCCGGGCTCTGGGATTGTTCTGAAAGCCGTGGAATACCTCTTCACTTCTCAAGCACCTCAGGAAGTGTTGCCCCCTTGTCGCTGCGTCACTATGTGCCAGCGACGTTTCCCGAGGGCCCATTATTGAGTGTGCAAGTCACCCCCTGTCATTTTATCCATGTACGCAAAACACTGATTAGGCAGGGGCCATAGTCCTTCCATAGTTGCGGTTACCAATCCACTATAGCCAAACCCATAGGCTAATTTGCTTTGTTTCCATATTCTGTAATAGTTCTGCTCCAACCGGGGATTGTCCTTGGGTGCACTTGCATAGGTGGATACAGGGATAATCGTCGGTTGGTGCCCCTCATCATGTAAAATTGTCTAAGGGGCCTCTGCGAGTTGGCTTCGGCCCCTCGTATGCCTTCCAAAAGACCGGGATCCTAGGGTCCTGAGATATGTTAACATATGTATACAATATAATAATAATAATAATAATATCTTAGGACAACCAACACAACGTTATCTGATCCCAAACTAGGCAGAGCCTGTACTATGGTAACCAGACAACCGATAAACATACTTATATATTTCTAAATACATACATATTATTGATAAATAACACCCAGACACAGAACAAATGATTGTGCTCATACTGCTCATCACACAAAGATTTGTCCTGGGTGGGAATCGAACCCACGACCTCAGTCTTAGCAGTCAGGGTCACTAACCACTAGACTAACAGGCCAGGCATGCGATGCGTACAAATGGCCGTAGAAGTTTTCGACTTCCAAAAGGATCTCCGGCTTCGAAACGACGATATCCCCACTAGATGTAGTCAACTTCGTAAGGTGGCTCCTCCCAAGTGGTTGGACAAACACTTTCGACCCCCGATTTTGCTCAATCGCTTTCTCTATGAAGCGTGTATTAGAGCGTCGGAGGTCGCGTCGTACCAAAGATCTTATCTTATTGTTGAGTGCCCGATGTTCTGACGAAGTGACAGGTGGGTTTTCACGTCGTTCCGTCATAAGCTCCAGTGTCTCTTCCGAAAGTTTGGACTTCCTGCCCGTACGCCGCATTTTGCAAAACCTCGCACCTTCTTCCCTGAGGATTTCCACCATTTGGTCGAGCGCCTGGTCGACGTCATTTGTGGTTTCCACGGCAGCAAATCGGTTTTCCAGGTCTAACTGGAATGCTTCAGATCCAATCAATTTTTAAATCAATAAAATTAAATAAATATGACAATTTTAACTGCTCTTCGCCAAATAATTTACACCCATTGCCATTTGCCAAACATAAATTAGCAGGAATAAAATCAAGATAAATCAACAGAAGAATATGATTATTTTTATGGGATATTTTTTAATTTTTTAAACACCTTGTTTTTTTATGGGATATCATCAAATGACGTCTCCCGCTCTAGGGTGGAGCGGAAGGGCGTGTCAAACTTTTACTGACTTAAACGTTCCTTCAGTTGCCCATATGCCAGGGCCACGGTATATATACCTTGGTAACTTCTCTCCAACACTGGCCAGCAACATGTCTGTTATTTCTATGGCTGGAACAATGCTGGAAGGGGCAGTCCAGTCCAGCCATTCCGTAATCACCCAGTACGTACCGTAGTTAGACGGTTGTATCTGTACTGCTTTGTGAATACATGTGGCCTTTGAATTTGGGTTGGATGCATTTTAATAAGGATAATTACAAGATGTATAAATATTAATAGACTTGATGATAGATCCAAGGCCGCTAAAGTATGTAGCTTTACATCTCATTTTGTATTTAATTTAACTTGAACTTAAATGGTTAAAGACACAATACCTATCTTGTCTTACATAACTTAAGAGATTAACTTTTCGAACTTAAATTGGTCTTGCAGAGGTACCTAGGTTTCTCTGTAAGACGACCCTGTTTACTTATATATTTTGTTGACTGTTCATTTCCGTGGAATAATTTCCGACCTCCACGCGGGCAAATCCGTTGGCAAAAACGATATCACACAAAGTAACATCAATTGAACAATCGATCAGGCCGATTAGAACGCATTGAACGTTGATAAACTTACCTATTCTCTGAGTAAATGCGCGGCCACGGTCATGGCTATCAAGTCCAATGCAACATGCAATTAACTGTTGCAGTGAAGGGCTTATTGCAGTATTATAAACTAACTGCAGATAAAAACGGTTAACAAAACATAACACTTGTTTGCAGTTGAGTAAGAAGAGAGACCTCGCATTGGTTTGTAGAAGCATGGTTCTGTTACGGACCGTCATGATAATCAGCTTATAATGTTCCCACTACTGGGACCTGTCTCCTCTCTGTGAGATGGAGTGAGCCATAATCCACCACGCAGCCCAGTACGGGTTGGTGGATGTCACATGTCTCCGAATTTTGGGTTCTATGACATGACATTTCCTCACGATGTTTTCCTCCACCGTTTCGAGAGCAGTGGGGATGAAATTAAATACAGAAAGTTTAGTGCCTGCCTGGGTTCGAGGTCACGACCTACAGCAACTCGTAAGTCAGGCCCGATACCACTGGGCCATCATTGTTCCACGAACCGTGCCAATTTGCAAATTAGGTGCCTTCAAATATTAGGCACAGAACGATATCACGAACTTTTTATCACTGTTGTTTTTATTGCTGTTCCACACTCTGGAAAAATTTATAATTAGATAACTACCTACGTCTGTTTTTGAAAAGCAAGTAACGTACCTATCCTGGGGGTTTTACATAAGTACATACCTAAGCGGTTTTGGTTTACAAGCTATATACTTAACTAGCGACCCGCCCCGGCTTCGCACGGGTGGACATTTATTTTTTAAGCTCTCTGAAAAAAAAAAATTGTTTTGTATGTATGTTGTGCGACACCATCATTCATTTTAATACCAATTACAATTTTAAATTCGTAATATCTTTTGAATGGATTGTCCGATTGGAATAAAATAAAAAGTAATTTATAGCTATTGAAACAATCTTGCTCAATAAATAGTTTTTTTGGATAAGGATTAGTATTGGACGATAATATGATCAATAAACATAGGCTAATAATTTTAATTACTTTTATTCTATGGAAAAGTGGTTATAATGGCTAAAATATAAATGTTTGGTTTATACTATCGCGGACTTTTTTGTAGGCATTATTGAGTTCTACAAATTTTCTATAGAAGTCAACCATACATCTCTAACCATTTCGGCAGCGTTCGCGAGGATCGTTAACGTACGGCAGTTTTTTCAACGCCTTACTCCACAATTTTCACTACCACGAAAAATCTTATCTATTTTCCGGGATAAAATATAGCCTATACGGATTCAGAAGAATCCTTCTAAGTAATGGTAAAAGAAATTTTGAAATCGGTCCAGTAGTTTTTGAGCCTATTCAATACAAACATACAAAAATACAAAGGTTTCCTCTTTATAATATTAGTATAGATTATATCATTCCGGATACAATCATTTGGCGCAATATGGGATCCTCCGTGGAGAAGCTTAATAACATGTATGTAGCTAAAATGTAATGCTACAGCTACACAATTCGGCAGTGATTCGAGCCTTCCTGTTTGGGCAGGCCTAGCTTTAAGGCTCCCGACAAACAGGCGCGACGCGACGCGACGTGACACCAGTACAACAATTTCGTGGAATTTGTTCACATCATACCGCGCCTGTCTGTCAGAGCCGTTATGGTTCAGTATCCAGAAGATACCCAACCTGACCTATTGTTATTACCAAACGTACGCGCCTTCTGTGTTTGTCTATCGTATGTCAATCACGGGGATATATCTTTTCTGAAACCTGTGTTGGTGGTACGAACGAAACTCCTTAGTGCGCGCCTTGCACTTGGCCGGATTTCTTCTTACTAGATTAAGTTTTTTGTTTCCTTATTAACTATACGTAATAAAATAATTGAATGGTACGACTACTTAGTCGTACCATTGTTTATGTCCAGCAATAAGACGCATACGATTGAAATTAAAAAGACAAACCAGGTGGGCAAATCTAATTTGTCACACCACACACTATCATGTGCTTTGCTGGGTGAAATCCACCATTGCAATCGCGTCATCACGTTTGTGCGCAATTAACTAGGTACCTACGTACTTGAACTTGGCAAACGTTAGTGGACAGCAAAATATTCAGACCAGAGAGGTCAATGCGTAACACACTATCAGTAACTCGGGTTGCCAGGTGAGTCGAGAAAAAATACCGGACAACCCCAAACGGAGGGGGGAGGGGGGGGGGTATGCTAGGTCGCAAAAAAATACCGTTTTTATACTAATATTTTATTTTAATTAATCAACATCACATAAATCAACTTTATTAGTATTAGTAACAAAATATAATGCAGTCATAAGATACAGACAGCGAGCGAGGAGCGCGCGCGAGTTTTGCGTTTGAGGGATTTCATATGCCTACTTTTGTAGGCGCTTGTGACCAGTAGGTACTACCGACTTTCCTCAAAATACCGGACATTGTTCTGTCCGGTATGACCATTTATTTTTTACCGGACAGGCTTCGAAAATACCGGAGTGTACGCTTAAATACCGGACATCTGGCAACCCTATCAGTAACAATGGACAATTTTGACAGTTCAACAACGTTCATTGCGTTATATACGTGGTTGAGCAGACAAATTTTTCGAACTTGGGAATCAATGGATTAGCAATATTATTGCAAGATAGAGATTGATAGTATATCACGCAATTAGAGCAGATGCATGCAATATGCGTTGTGTTGTGAGATCCGATGTTACAAAGTTGGTAGATCTTTGACCCCTAAAGGGAATATAATGAGATAAATATGACAATGGTTCACTGGTTGAATCAAGTAAGATCTATCAAAATAGAGTCACGTGTACGTGATTATATGTATTTTAAACTTCCTTATCGATTACGTCTGCAATATTATTGCCTAAGTTAACAAAGGCGCTTCAGATAACGATGTTCCGACTGTGCGGTCGAACATTTGGTTATTTAAATTCATTATTATAATTTACACCGACTAACAGTCTGATCACGAAGTCCGCGACTCTCTGCGCATACGCACGGCATTATTTGCCCGCGATTTGACGCTTTGTTATAGAAAAAAACGATTTTTATGGGCTTCATCTGTGAAATAAAATTAACCAAATGGGAAAATCCTTTTTGATAAAAATAGCAATCCGTTTTAAATACAATGCGTAGGTACTTATTGATTGAATTTTAAATAAATTGCTATTTTGAGAATGCCATTGTTTGTGGTGTTGATCGCCGTAAGTCGTGATGTGGGTATCCATTACCCATGCAACTACTCACCTACCTATAGTCATAGGTAGATCCTCGTGGTAGGTCTGATTTGTGGTTTTATGAACAAAGACGGGAAAACAAACACATAAAAAAAACTAGGGCTATAAACCAGCACCGGAGCTCCGTCTCGAATAGGGCCACAGCATCTTGCGTGGATGTGACGCATGTTTTCTCCGAGAATTTCTTTTTTTGTGTGTGTACTGTGTTTGGTCTTTCTTTGCGGCATATGTACCGCAAATAAACGTATTTTATTTCTATATATGTATCGATTTCAAAAAACTTGCAGAGTAAGCCGAATGAAACCTCCTATCTCTGAAAAACCGCTCATTTTAGAAAAAATATATCCTTACTAATAATAAATATGCGAAAGCACTCCTAAGTCTGTCCTGTCGGACTGACCTTCTTAAGCGCATTCACCACTGAACCAATCATTTAGTTTGTCAGATAGCCTTAGACCTGGTTAGGGCGTTTCCTGTTCATCCTGGATATTTGTATTGAAATTATAATGACTAAACAAAATACAGACAGACGAAACCCCGAGCAACAGCTAGTCTACAATAAATCTACTCTATCGAGGTTTATGTAAATATTTGAATAATTATACATTACTTACCCGAAAAATAAAAAGACGTCTCTTACTACTTACCAGTTTTTTAGAAATCACCGAATACCACACAGACTTAGCTACGCGGTCCTAAAAAAATAAAAACATTTAAAATGGAAAAAAATATTCTTGTCCAGCCAACGTACGTATCCCGCGGTATAAAGGCCGCCTCGTTATTTGCCAGTTTTCTCGGAATTTCGCCATGTGTGTCAGCGCGTCCGTCCGTATGCCACACTGACACCCGTGGACACCGCACACCGTATACCTTGAACTCGGAGACTATCAGTCCTGGTTTCGATTCCCTGGTCCGTCTAAGTGTAATTGGGTTTTTCTATCTAGAATTTCTCAGTGGGAGCCCGGAGTCTAGATTTGTGCCCGGTTGACGGCAATAGGCTCACCCTCTATTATATGGGACTTGCGAAATGTGGGTGTACCATAAGTGTACCTACCTCTGCTAAGCCCTTCAGAGAAACAAGGCGTGATGTTATGTATGTAGGTACTACTGACACTTATTGTATCTATGAAAAATTGAAAGGTATATTCAGTGTACCGCTAAAACAATAGTGTAGTGATATAAGGAATAAAAATCTTTGGAATAGTCGAGGGATGAATAAATCAAATGCTACGAGCATTTTTTTTTTTTTGAATCTTGTGAATTATTGTTGGATCCCATAGGTAATTGAAAGATGATGTTGTTTTTAGGTGACTTTTATCTAAGCGCACGGATACGGAAAGCTACTTCGTTTTTAACTATGTAAAGAAGTCAATCAATAGATTCAATAGTTTACGACGAGACCTCGGAAATTTTACGTCACAATCGCAGAAAGATTTTTGTCAGTTCCTCAGATTACGCGTCAAAGATTAGACTACAAACAAGAATAAATTGATGCATTAATTCCGGCCGTTTCATTGGTTCCTAACAATCATAACACGATGATTATTTTATGCTCAATGTTAAGTGAGACGAAGGTTACACATAAGAACTTCCGGTTCCAAATTAAGCATTGAAGTCGTTGAGATTATTTGCACAATTCCACAATGTGTTAATTCTTAAATATTTATGCAGTCGGAAAATAGTTTCCTCTTTATATAAAAATGGCTCGAGCATTTTGCTGTACCTACTTACCTACAATGTGCGCACCTACAATATGGCATTGTAATGGAGAGGTTACACAGCTCCACTGTGTTTCACTTTGATTCAACAATAATGAGATGGGCAAGGTAGCCACAATGTTATGTGTGAATGTAATGTCAACAATAAACGCGGTGACTATTACACTTACCTAAGTAAACGCGTTCATCTGCGAAGCGCCTTTATTGCGATTCTCTTTTATAATTTCTAACAATATTATCAATGTGAGGACATGATCGTAAACCACGTCTACGTCACGGTATTACGATAACACAAGATGTCATCTATGGCGGGAGCTGTATAAATCCCCTGACAACTGTATCCAACCATTTGAGAGCCTTCCTACACGCACCGGGCACGCGTTACCCTGACCAACTTGGAAATCTTTAAATAGACTTCGAACCCCAGCAATGACAATCTCCATAGATGGAGGTTCACGGGCGGCTCAGATCTCAAGTGCGTATGTGGCACCTCGCCACAGACATTGGCCCAACTTCCATTGTCACCTGTGCACTTAATAATCTTATGACTGCATCAGTGGGTGAAGTCCGCTTAGCTGAATTTTGGGCCGCGGATGTTTGAACTTTTGGCCATCGATATGATGAGAAGAAGAATACGATGGGACAGGGAAGTAAAATGTATGGAAATATATGGACACGCTTCCGTCCACGATAACATTATAACGTCCACATATTTCCATACATTTTATTGTGGTGAAAGACAAGTGAAACTTCACGATAATATTGCCACATGAGAAATTATAAAAGTGCACAATCAGGAAAAGATATAATAACATTCATCTTAAGTTGGTACCTATAGAATGGACCTTTTAGTTTAAACACTAAGGTAGTTGAAATTTAAAACTCATAAGGAGTTGGAATTACAGGGGGATGCCTATGTCCAGCAGTGGACGTCTTTTGGCTGAAATGATAAGATTTTGAATACTTAAATATTTTAGATTAGACTAGCTTTTGCCAGCGGCTTCGCCCGCATGGAGGTCGGAAAATATCCCGCGGGAACATACTACCGGGATAAAAATTACCCTATGTGTTAATCCAGGTTATAAACTAACTGTATTCCGAATTTTGTAGGAATGAGGACTTTTTTGTATCAACGTATGCGAGGATAAGAGCTCTGCCAGAAAGCGCATTTTCATCCGACTTGCTTCTAATTTATCGTCACTGCTCAGCTCCTATGTCTTAGCGTTATGTTATATAGCCTATAACCTGCCCAGGAGTATGGACTACAATCGTACCAAGTTTGGTTAAAATTCCTTCAGAAGTTTTGACCCATGCGTGCACATACAGACAGACAGACAGACAAAAAATTTACTGATTGCATTTTTGGCATCAGTATCGATCACCATTCATCCTCCAATATTAATTTTGAATGTATATTCAATGTACAGAATTGACCTCTCTACAGTTTCATTATAAGTAATAGATAAGACACTTGTTGATAGCACTGGTGGCCCGGTGGTAACGGCTGCGACTTACGAGTTGTAGGTCGCGGGTTCAAACCCCGACAGGCGCTTTACTTTGTGTAAATCATTCATCACCGCTGCTCTCAAAACCGTGAAGGAAAACATCGAGAGGGAACCGGAACAAAAATTCAAAGATATGTAATATCTACCAACCCGCTCTGGGCCCGCGTTGTGGATTACGACCCACTACCTCTCACAGAGAGCAAGCCTGTGTCCCAGTAATGGGATATAGGCTGCTCATGATAACGGTCCGTGACAGAACCAAGCTTCTGCGAAAAACCATTGCGAGGTCTCTCTTCTTACCCAACTGCAAAGAAGTGTTATATTTTGTAAACTCTTTGTGCTATATTTTGTTCATCCGCAGTTAGTTTAATACACTATGAATCGGAATCTGAATCATTTTAAAGGTTATTTCCAATCCATTGCTTCATATGTTCGAAAAAATTGTCGGCTCGACAACGTGAATAACGCCATGAATGTTGACGTATTGTCAAAATGAGAGCGATTCCTACTATCGACGTTTCTTCAACTACAGTAAGAAAAAATGGTTAGACATAAAGCTGTTAGTTGAAATTTAAAAAACAGATGAATGCTATAAGAATTTAACCTAAACTCTAGGTTCTTTACCTCCATGTTCATCAAACAGTTTCGGAAACTGATAAAGTATCTTCAGTACCACTAAAATGGATTCATAACAGCTAACCATAATTCTTTATTCCACATAGGAAATGCGATTTTATCACCTTTTAATACTGGTTATTAGATAGTGGGTTATAATAGACGTGACTACGTCATACATGATCATTATAATCAACACAATAACAAATTTAATTACAGTGTTACAGTGTTTTCTGTTATTATTTACAAACTTTACAGGCGAATTTTACTAATGAAACTGTGGCGCTATTACAGACAGCTCTTGAACGTGGTTTCTGATCGCAATTAGTTTTATAATCATATCTTTATTTGCATTCCAGAATGTTAAAAGTTCTTTCAATGGCTTAAAGCCAAGCTACAAATACTGACCCTGCAGGACACAACAAAAAGTATAAAAAATAATTCCAAAACTAAAATAAGAAATAAATTACAACTAACAATTTTTAAATTTAAAAAGCCAGACAATTTTATTGGTAAAATCCGCAATTAATGACAATATTATAAAGTACCTATTCTATTCTATTTGCAGGCAAATCCTACGAAAACCTGAATGAAATAGTGCAACTGACACCATGCAAGAAGAATCCGTGCCGTCTCAAGAAAGGCACCAACCCCAGCGTCTCAATGTCCTTCACACCAGGTACCTCACATTGCTTTTATAATTCCCCATGAATGTTTGAATTATATATCTAGTATGGCCCACCTCAGAAAGATCCCAAATACCTGCCCAAAATAAAGTTATCATTAGATCGCGTTTTGTTGATTTATGAGTAACATTTCAGTCGTTCGTTACACATACACGCACTTCCCATTGGTATACACGGCGACATATCCAGTTTTAGCTGACCTCGGTTTGTTTAGGCTTTTTGTACAATGAGAAGCTGGCTTAGTCGACGTCCTCACGGAGGTAATAAAATCGCGGCGGGAATGTTTCGCGCACATCCATCACTGAATGGCGAACCAAACATTGAGAATTCAACAGAGTGCAGCTCAGCGCGTCGAAAATCGAACGGTGTTTTACTGTTCGAATTTCAACTGTCAGTGCTAAGCAATGCGTTATAGATCCAGCGCGTGATCCAGTGTCCGGGGGCTTATACTGGAAATGTATACCTATAGTTTTTCATGCGTCAACTTAAAAAAAACTGATTGAGTACCAGTTTTTTTCGTTTCTTTTTTCGGTAGACCGTATGATCTCGGAAAACAAGTAGGTACTCACCGTGATTATTAATAGAGGAAATAAAAAAAAAGGCCTTGGTTATTTATTACCTACAATATTACGTACACCAAACAGGGTTTATAATTATTCAAACAATGACTGCCAAGAGTATCTAGGTACCGACCGACCGCTATAAAAAATATGAAACATCAAAGATTGTTCAAGAGGAAAATGTTTACTTTATATTCTGTGGTGTAGGAAATAAATGTAACTGAGATTGCCGTGTGGCCGCGACTATGACAGCTATGCCACGAGGGTTTCCGACATGGCAAAAGATCAAGTTATAGGTAGGTACCTACGTAGGTACTAAGTATCAACAGTACGCAGCCGTTTGTCAGAATGGCACGTAGAGTTTCAGATACAAAGTTACAAACACATAGTATGAGTAACAGAGAGCCCCGGATTTCCGCATAGGACTGCAAGCCTGCAAAGGGGCCCGCCATCTAGCTACCCCGACCAGCACCTTAATTTGGTAACACAATCAATCACAACCTGAATCATTATGAAAGTAAAGCAGTCTCATGTAGTCGGAGGTAATGAAGGTTAAATTGATTATTAAATTCAAGATAATTATTTATTACATTCCGAATGTTTTTCAACCGACGAAAAAAAACGGAGGAGGTTCTCAATTCGACGCGTATATATATATTTTTTTTATGTATGACCACGCATAACTTTTTACATAGTAGTCCGATTGTGACAATTCTTCTTCTATCGGAAAGGGTATACACCCAAGGTGGTCCCATATAAATTTGGAAAACAAAATCGAACCCTAAGGGTCGGAAAACAGGGGATGATTGATTGTTCACTCACTGATTGTAATGTATAACCACGCATAACTTTATACAGAGAAGTCCGATTTTGATAATTCTTTTTTTGTTGGATAGGGTATACCTTGCCAAGTATTTTTAGTACAATAAAGCCACAAAAAATTATAAAATAAAAACTTTTTAACAAAAAATTAAACCGCCGAAAAAACTGAAAAGCATAAAATAATAAATCTTAAAATTTTGGGGCGCGCGCTGAAAAATCAATGAACAAAGATCACTCAAAGCGCCGACTCATAATTTTAAGATTTATTATTTTATGCTTTTCAGTTTTTTCGATGGTTTAATTTTTTGTTAAAAAGTTTTATTAGCTAAAGAATTCAAATTCAAAATAAAGAAGCCTTTCAAAATCAAAATCAAAATCAAAAGTCATTTATTCAAACTAGGCTGAGAGTCAGCACTTTTTGAACGTCAAAGTTACAAAAGACAGTCCCCCCAAAACGCCCACCCTTCGACACTTCCTAGTGCTGTAGCTGGGAAGAAGAAGTGGCGGAACAAACTCCCCAGCAGCACAGCTGTCTGTTAAGTTAGAAGAACTTGATTCTATACAATATTGTGTAAGTAATTAATATTATAAAACAAAACATACATTATTCGCCATATGTCAGCTAGCACACGCCAATATACCAACAAAAAAATTGAATACTAAAGTCAAGCTGAAATAATAAAACAAAAACGTAAACAAAACTTAAAAACTAAATAAAGCCTCCAGGCATAAAGGGCGTGCCCGCTTACATGTTCAACGATGCAAAATGATCCATATACATACATTGATGCATATAGCTAAGTTGAAGTTACAATAGTTAAACTAGCACCTCCGGAGTAGAATAAAATAACAGTTAATACAAATAACAATAACATAAACCATGGTCAGCAAGACGACCAGTCACCACAAGCAGCACCCGTTCACGAGCATAACGCAAAGGTCAGCCATTACCCCCCTCGCCATATTTGAGGGAAGGTGGTAACCCGACCCCCGACGCTACCGCAAGCAGTGACATCTAAGGGAGCATGACGAACTTGCTGCCGGTTTGTCAGGCAAGAATATTATGAACAGCTGACGAGGTCGCTAGCTAACTACATGTTGCAATACAACTCATTTAAAATCATTGTAATGAGTAGATTATGTCCACAATAAATGAAATTAAAAGAAAATAAAAATAAATAAATAAATTAACAAAATCTGTTAAATAAAAAAATAAATAAAAACACAATTATATGAACTACCCATATAAACTGTCAGTAGGAAAGCTAATTCTGGATTGAAAGAACATAAACATTGTCTTGAGTTTGTCTTGAGTTAATCACAGCGACCAACTATTCTTATCGTTTAAGTAGTCGTTGATAGAATAGTATGCCTTTGAACAAAGGTTGGATTTTACTTTAGCTTTAAACTCATTAAACTGCAAATCTAGTAAAGCAGAGGGAAGCTTGTTATAAAAGGTAATACCAAGACCAACAAAAGAATTATGAACCTTATGAAGCCGGTGAAAGGGAGCACGTAGTTTGTCCTTATTTCTAGTATTAATATTATGAATATCACTGTTTTTAGTGTACAGGTGTATATTTTGCCTAATATATAAGATGTTGGCGAAGATGAATTGTGATGCCACCGTAAGAATACCAATATCTTTAAACAAATCTCTCAGAGAAACTCTAGCACCTAGTTGGTAAATCGCTCGAACAGCTCGTTTTTGAAGAACAAAAATATTTTGAATGTCCGCGGCTTTGCCCCACAGCAGAATGCCGTAGGACATTATGCTATGAAAATAACTAAAATAGACTAATCGAGCTGTATCAACGTCCGTATACTGTCTAACTTTCCTTACTGCGTAGGCGGCCGAACTGAGCCTTCCCGCTAGGCTTGATATATGTGATCCCCATTGAAGTTTGGCGTCTACTGTTATGCCCAGAAAAACCGCCGAGTGTACAGTTTCAAGCACCTCATTATCTAAAACGACGTTGGGTCCCAGATTCCTAACATTCGGTAAGGCGAACTTTATACATTTCGTTTTCTTAGCATTGAGAACTAGGTTATTTGTGGTAAACCATTCCGTAGCCATTGACAGCGCACTATTTACGTCGTCAAAATCTTGTCTATTTCTGTCTACTTTAAAGATAAGTGAGGTATCATCAGCAAATAGTACAATGTCACAGATATTCTTTAAATAAAATGGTAAGTCATTAATATACACTAAGAATAAGAATGGACCCAGTATTGATCCTTGAGGTACACCTAACTGAACTAGTAGCCCGGAAGATTTTACACCATTGACATCTACACATTGGTGCCTATTTTGCAAATAAGAACTTATGACACTGAGAGCTTCGTTTTGAACACCGTAATGACGTAGTTTACGCAAAAGTGTGTCATGGTGAACGCAATCAAAAGCTTTGGAGAGATCACAGAAAACTCCGATAGCATTTTGCGAGTTCTCCCATGCGTTGAAAATATGTTTCAGCAGAGCAACACCCGCATCTGTTGTCGAACGACCTTTTGTAAAGCCATATTGCTCATTATGAAGGAGGCTATTTAAATTAAAATGTCTTAGCAACTGCTTGAGTATTAACTTTTCAAATATTTTACAAAATGCAGGTAAGATAGAAATGGGCCTAAAATTGCCAACGTTATTTTTATTACCTGTTTTAAATAATGGTATGACTTTACTGCTCTTCATGAGGTCAGGAAAAGATCCCAAATCAACACATTTATTAAAAGTTACAGCCAGATAGGCTACGATATCTATTATATTACTTAACAGTTTAACAGAGATGCCCCAGTAATCACCAGTGTTTTTTGACTTGAGTGTGTTAAAAATATTAATCACATCACGAGGCGTTACATGTTCGAAACTAAATAAGCGACTACATCCGGGCACACTACTATGCAAAAGGTTTTCAGCTTTAGACGGGGATGAATTTAAGGAGCAGGTCGTAGTTATAGGTATGTCAAAATCAAAATCAAAATCAAAAGTCATTTATTCAAACTAAGCTGAGAGTCAGCACTTTTTGAACGTCAAAGTTACAAAAGACAGTCCCCCCAAAACGCCCGCCCTTCGACACTTCCTAGTGCTTTAGCTGGGAAGAAGAAGTGGCGGAACAAACTCCCCAGCAGCACAGCTGTCTGTTAAGTTAGAAGAACTTGATTCTATACAATTGTAAGGAGGTAACATTATGAGACACAAAACATTAAATTAAATGATTTGCCATCTGTCAGTTAGCCAACCCAATAATCCAGGAAATAAAATGAAATCTATACTCAAGCAAAAGCAAAAAATATTTTTATCATGTAAATAAAGGTACCAAAATAAAAGCCTCCTGGCATAAGGGCGTGACAGCTTACATATGCAATGCTGAATCACGTTCACATAGCTGTTACGACCCGAGTTACAACTCGAGGCCTCAAAATGATAAACTAGGACCATCGGCGTAAAAACAAATAAACAGGTAGGTAATTAACAACAATACCAACATCAAGGTCAGCAAGACGACCAGTCACCACAAGCAGCACCCGTTCACGAGCATAACGCAAAGATCAGCCATTACCCCCCTCGCCTTATTTGAGGGAAGGGGGTAACCCGACCCCTGACGCTACCGCAAGCATTGACATCTAAGGGAGCATGACGAACTTGCTGCCGGTTGCTCAGGCAAGAATTGAATGACAACTTGTCGAGGTCGCTAGCTAATCATTTTATGCAATACTAATCATTATAATATGTCAAAGCATAGAACATGTCAAAACCAATAAATACACAAAAAAAAAAATGACTAACACAGTAAAAAAAATATATAATAAAAATTATATTACAGCTATATAACCTATCACTAGGTACGCTAGTACTGGAGAAAGAACACAAACATTGTCTTGAGTTAATCACAGCGACCAACTAGTTTTGTCATTTAAATAGTCGTTGATGGAATAATATGCCTTTAGACAAAGGTTGGATTTTACTTGAGCTTTAAACGCATTAAAAGGTAATTCTTGTAAATAAGGTGGTAGCTTGTTGTAAAATGTTATACCAAGCCCAACAAATGAGTTATGCACCTTATGAAGCCGGTGAAAGGGAACACGTAGTTTGTCCTTATTTCTAGTGTTAACAGTGTGAAAATCACTGTTTTTAGCGTGTAAGTGTAAATTTTGCCTAATATATAAGATGTTGGCGAAGATGAATTGTGATGCTACCGTAAGAATACCAATATCTTTAAAAAAGTCCCTTAGAGAAACTCTGGCACCTAGCTGGTAAATTGCTCGAACAGCTCGTTTCTGAAGGACAAAAATATTTTGAATATCAGCGGCTTTGCCCCACAGTAGAATACCGTAAGACATAATGCTGTGAAAATAACTAAAATAGACTAACCGAGCTGTATCAACGTCAGTATATTGTCTTACTTTTCTGACGGCGTAGACGGCTGAACTGAGCCTCCCCGCTAGACTTGAAATATGTGGGCCCCACTGTAGTTTGCCATCCACTGCTATGCCCAGGAATTTATTTTGAAACCCCACTCGATAAGCTTTGTGAAAAAAATGGCGTCAAATAACGGCCATTTGAATTTACCCAGTGTCACTCTCGCAATTGAGACGTATCAATCGAAGGCTCTCAAGCTTAAATCTATCAAACCGTTTAGGCTGCAGAGCGGTTCAAAGAGTGACCACCAGGATTTCTGGACTAAACAAGATGTGTACATGAGGCCATGTGCAATCTTTTTTTTATGCGTGTGCATATAATTACATACATATACGAAAAACAGAACCCTCCTTCTTGCGCAGTCGGGTAAAAAGTAGCGTCCATCTTTTAACTAGGTACACACTTTTGAAAAGCACGATCAATGAGAGCTTGTTTACTTTTTACAGATAAGGAAATTGCCGATATCAAGAATCACGTGACTGCAGAGGTGTTGAGCGTCCCTTTCCCGTTCATAGGAGTGGACGGCGTATCCATCTGTGACAAGCTCACCTTGGAGAACGGCGACAAAGCCTCGTGCCCACTCCAAGCAGGCACTAAATATACCTATAAAGATACTTTTCCTGTGCTCCCATTCTACCCTTCAATCTCAGTGACGGTACATTGGGCGTTGCAGGATAAAAGTAATAATGATCTAATCTGCTTTGAAGTACCCGTGCGAATTGTATAATTATATACTTATCCAATCTTCCATATCAAAGGACCACTAGAATACCAATGCAGTGCTCACTTTTTTAGACAGATTATTTTAATTTCAGTCATGCTCAAGGGAACGAAAATGTATTTATTTTTATATATTCAGTGCCTAACATTTTAAATAAATTGATCTTGTTCTGTTTCGTTCAGTTCTTTATCGAACTAGAAGGCTATTGATAATTTATACACAGGTACAGTGATACAAGGATCTTTTGGCGCCTAAGTAACAATGTCACAGAAATTACATGGAGAAAACAAAATTTTTAAAGAACATTGGTTCCAATTTTGCCCACGCGCCAAAATATCCTTAGACCGCTATATGTCCTATGTTGTACTATTATAGTAGATGTAAGTTTCTATGTAAGGAAGAATGACGAAGGAGAAGGTTTTTACTTTGTTTTAATTGCCATTACAATTAATTGATTAAATGTAATAATATTTTACAAATGTGTTTAATTTTAGATTTAATCATCATCCATAAACCTCGAAGCTATAAATATGGCGCTCTAATCGACGAACTAATGTTTCTTTGAGCCAGCTGTAATGGCCGCTGGTACCTCGAAGCATATCAAGCTTTTTTTACCATCATTGAGGCTCCAGTGTACTCGTGTTTTGAGCGTGGGGTACACGGACAGCACGGGGAACACGTTGGTGTAGATGTAGTCGTGGCCGGCGGGCAGCGGGCACGACACGTACTCGTCTGTGTCCACGCGCTTCACGTGCTGGCACGCGTCGGTGCCGTCTACGCCGATAAACGGAAGTGGCACCCCTCCGATGATCGCAAACACGTTATTATTCAACGATTTTACATCTTTCTCTGAAAACAAAAACCATGAAACGTTATAATTCAGATTCCTACAGTCTTATTACAAATCCTCTGAGCCAGTTTTTGCAAATCCCAACTTATTCTATTTCTACTTTTGTGAAGTTCTTAATACAAAAATGACAATGGTGCCGATTCTGTTGTCACAAAATTCTCTAAACTAAACTAAAAATCACTAAAATTTGGTTTATTCCTGTCAAACGACGATTTCCTATTCTGAAATAGACTAAAGTGACACAACTTAACTATATTTTAGTTTGACAGCACTAAGATTGCACTGAGTTATTAGTTTAGTGAAAATGTCAATTTTGCTATTCTGAGTTTGCCGGTTTTCACCAAAAATTTTGACTATAATAATTTATTTTAACTAAATCTGACTATTTTTAAGCGCGATTAAAAAGGTGTGGAATAAAACTAGTGGTCATGAACTAAAATTCTCAACAACGCCTTGCCTTCACGTGCAAAAACAGTTCTGTATTTTTTATTTTCTTTTTGCTTATATCTTGAAAATGGCGTGTCCTATCGCAAAAATAATGAAATTTTCGACCCCCTTAGTGTACCCCGGAACATTTAAATATCAACACGTGGGTAACATTTTTTTTATATTTTTCAAACAAAAGTGAAAAATTCCATATAAAACACGTCAAGGCTGCACCCTAGCACGCGCCTTCGTCTCTCAAAAAATTCATTCTACGCAATGCACACACAAGTAAACGTTGCGAAAACAAATGAAAAAAAAAATACCACGCTGAGTCGCGGTTGTCAAATTCGATTTTAGTCGTGTCGAAATAGTTTTTTAATTTAGAGATTTTTCCTTGCAGAATAGCGTTACAATTCTCATAGCCAAAAGTAGGGAATTTTAGAGATAGTTTAGTTCGTGTACAACAGAATCGGCACCAATATAGCATTTAGTAGGATTTAGTCGTCGGTTTTGTAAAATAAGCAATAGTTAAAAAAAAACTAAAAAACTGCTTTTTAAGGTATTTTTTTATTGATATCAGGCACCCCACGCTTTTTTTTCATTATTTTCTACTTTTTATTTTAGTTTTCTATGGAAGCATGTGTTTTAGTTTTTTTTTTAACTATTATTTATTTTCTATTTTTAGGGTGTTTCGAATTTTGAGACGTATGTCAGCGTAGTTTTCGAAGACAGTTTTTTGCTGTCGTGGTAACCCTGGCAAGGATAATGGCACAAAGACCCTAGGGGTATAAGCATAGTGAATTTGCCTTTGAAATATATTGGCACGATACTTAGAGGATTTTTAGGTATTAACAAGATAATAAGATCCTGAAAGTTTCAGATCTCTAACCCATTTTGTTTTTGAGAAAAAGAAAAAAAAAGAAAAATCTGATAAAATCAGAAAAAAATAATTTTCTCAAGAACGCGTAAATCGATTGATTTGAATTTTGGATGTGTTTTGGGGGTTGATAGTAGCTTCTAGGAAAAAAATTAACACCTTTAACGGTTGATAAGAACCTTGAAAAAAATTGCACTTTTTTTTTAATTTCGATTTTTAACTATGTTACCATTTTGGCACAATAATGAAACTATTATTATCGAATTCCCCATTCATTTTTCTATAGACTTCCATGCTTTTAAGATTTAAAAAAAAGGTACGCCATATTGCAAAAAAATAAAAACCATTTTTTGTGCAAATATTTACTTTACGTATTTTAAGCCTGTATCTTTATTTGCGTCGCTCGTTTATGTCTTTTATTCTTATTTGAAGTAAACATGTCTAAATCAATAGTTAAATCTTAAAATATCAGTGAATTTCAACTAAAATATTATAAACATTGTACGCACGGCGACAAATCAAGCGATAGCAGCAATGCTTGATGAAACAGGTAATCATACCATTCAATACGTAAAAGACCAGTCAAACATACGCGAAGCTCAAATTCAGTCTCGTCATATCAATAATAAGGTTTATAGATGTTTTATTGAGTATAAAAAAAAACGCTATTGGTCCCAAAAGCATATTGAGTCATATCTGTGAGTGGGCAAATGGTCTTAGAAGAATTAGATGCTACTCTCACGTTGCTGGTATTGTTTATTATTTGTCACACGAAAGATATTTGAACAGATTCTGAGGCCTGCTGAAATACTAAGCAAATTATTTGATGCAGACAATGTTTCGCCTGTGTTTTTTTTGTCTGTGGCAAATCATCAAATGACGTCACCCGCTCTGGGCGGAAGGGCGTGTCAGACTTTTACTAACTAAAACCCACTCCCTTCAATTCCCCATATGCCAGGGCCACGGTATCTCTTTCAAATTTCAAATCTCGCGACCCTGGCAGGTCGCCTGTGATTGAAATGATAGTGATGGAGACCGCTAAAATGTGATTATAAACTTTTTTGCAAATATACCTTTCAAACATTTGTTGTTTTTATTTATAATTTATCAATTAAAATCTGTTTCTTATTTTAGAAGTGTATACATTGCTACATATCAAGCTATACATTTCCAGTTTTAGCTGACCTCCTATTGTATAGGCTTTTCGTACAATGAGAAGTCCACTTTGACTGGAAATGCTCGATTTGTCGCTTTTTGTACAATATTTATAATATTTTAGTTGATATTCACTGATATTTTAAGATTTAACTATTGGTTGAGACATGTCTACTTTAAATAAGAATAAAAGACATTAACGAGCGACACAAATAAAGATGCAGGCTTAAAATACGTAAAGTAAATATTTGCACGAAAAATGGTTTTTATTTTTTTGCAATATGGCGTACCTTTTTTTTAAATCTTAAAAGCATGTAAGTCTATAGAAAAATGAATGGGGAATTCAAAAAAAATAGTTTCATGATGCCAGAATCGTATCATAGTTAAAAATCAAAATTAAAACAAAAGTGCATTTTTTTTCAAGGTTCTTATGAACCGTTAAAGGTGTTAATTTTTTTCCTAGAAGCTACTATCAGCCTCCAAAACATATCCAAAATTCAAATTAATCGATTCACGCGTTTTTGAGAAAATTATTTTTTTCTGATTTTGTCAGATTTTTCTTTTTTTTTCTTTTTCTCAAAAACCAAATGGGTTAGAGATCTGAAACTTTCAGGATCTTATTACCTTGTTGATATCTAAAAATTCTCTAAGTATCGTGCCAATATCTTTCAAGGGCAAATTAACTATGCTTATACCCCTAGGGCCTTTATGAAATTATAGTATTGTCATCGGGCCTCGTTAAGTCTACAGAGTTTAAATGAAATCTGGTCGTTTAAAGTGGGTCAAAATCGCGCTATAAGGAGTCGGTTACAAACAAACATACAAATATGCAAGTGAAGCTAATATAAAGCGTGTAAGAAAGAAATGCATTTCTATACATATTGGGTTTTAAACTTGATCTAAATTAAAACCTTGGTTTATATTGAGGGGGCTATAGTGTATATTTATGAGAAGAACCAGTGGCAGTGGCAAGAAATATTATTTTGTGTATAAGTAACACAAAATAATATTTCTTATTCTAAAGCATTATTATATTGGCCTGTAGTTAAGTTCCAACGTTTATAGAATCAGCACTATGAAGTTAAAACGAGTGAACCTACTGAAATCAAATGATTTCTTGATTTTAAGTGAGTCTGACACAAATCCTACATGCAATAACAATCAAACCCAATACTAGTACCTATTCTGTAGCCAACAGGCCTGGAAAGAAAGTGCTTTCAATATGGATGGCACCAACTTTTATTCAAAGGAAGCTATCGATGTTTTCAAAAGTAAGTAAAACTACATTCAGACATTTTAGCAACGACACTTGCACCCGCACCTAAACCGGGAATCGAACCATCTCAAATGTGAACAAGTTATTAAATTGCAAATTTTAGAAATGGTATCAAAAGTCACCCAAAGGGCGATGGAGAGGGCTATGCTTGGACTTTCCCTACGTGATCGAATCAGAAATGAGGAGATCCGTAGGAGAACTAAGGTAACCGACATAGTCCGAAGAATTGCTAAACTGAAGTGGCAGTGGGCAGGGCACATTGCTCGTAGAACATATGGCCGATGGGGCCGAAAGGTTCTGGAGTGGCGACCGCGTACCGGAAGACGTACAGTTGGAAGGCCTCGCACAGGTTGGACCCATGAACTTGTGAAGGCCGCAGGAATCCGCTGGAGGGGGAAAGCACAAAACCGGTCGAAGTGGCGGAGCTTGGGGGAGGCCTATGTCCAGCAGTGGAGGTCTTTCGGCTGAAATGATGATGATGATGATGATCAAAACATCTAGATCGTCGCTAAACTTATAATATAACCATGAGGTTATCTTATGTTTTTCGCATTCCGCAAAGGCGTATACGATAGTATTTGTTATTAAACATCACCATAAAGGCAATGATTCTACCCACTATGGAATATTGCATGCATCTGTAGGTGAGCATCAATTCTATTGAGATCAACGCCATCTATTAGCCAATTGTGAAATTCGAACTCACAGAGTATCTATTGCTGGAAGAAACTAATTTTGATGTTTCAATTAACTACAGGCAACATTAAAAGTGAACATGTTTTATTGCCTGTGGGTTTTTAGTAATATTAACAAAAAAGTTGGCTATGCGATTTTAAATCATCAACTAACTAGCTGATCGAACAAATTTTAGCCTGTCCTATTTCAGTAGTTTATACAAAAATCCCACAGGAAAGTGGACGTTTAGTTCTTCCCGAATTTGAAAATGTTGCGAGAATCTTTATAATTTTTGGCCGAGTTCCACCACAAGACAACTACAACAAGGCCACGCCAGGGTAGCCGACGAAATTTGATTTTTCTTGTTTTTTGCAATTTGCAGGTCAGAATCAGAACTATCAGGTTGTAAATTGATTGTAATATGATTCGCGACCGTAAAAAATATGTAAGTATTTGCAGGATTACACCTAAGCTTTCATCATTAATCATCGAAAAACTTTTTAACAAAAAATTTAACCTTGAAAACTTGTTTTTCAAAGTTTGAGTGTTGAGTTTTTCAGTTTTCGGCGGTTTAATTTTTTTGTTACAAAGTTTTTATTTTATAATTTTTTGTGGCTATCTACTAATTACTACATGCTTAATTTCTGATTACTTTTAAAATTGTTACCTGCCTTACTTTAGCTATTAACAGTTAAATATAATCCTACTTTAAGTATTTTTTGCTCGTGAGGTTTAATCGTGAGGTTTTGTTTATTTTAATTATTGTAATACACAACTCAGTATTAAAATCTGTGAGTCCACATTAAATCACCCTGATTTTCCCAACCTTAGGGTAGATTTTTTATCCAAATTTATATAGGATCAACCCTTTCCAATAAAAAAGGAATTATCAAAATCAAACTAGGTACTCTGTACCAAGATATACGTTGGTCATACATAAAAAAAAAAATACGCGTCGACTTGAGAACCTCCTCCTTTTTTTCGTCGGTTAAAAACACTCAACATTCGGGCGATTTATTTTGTGGGTACATTTTTTTATTACTGAATGGGTCTGCTCTAATTCGATGGTTCAAACAGGCAGCGGCCCTAGTGGTGACATACCGGACTAAATAACTAAATATTGTGGTGGAAGATGGACCGATGACCTGGTGAAGGCCGCAGGAATACGTTGGATGCGAGAGGCACAGAACAGGTCGAGGTGGCGGTGCTTGGGAGAGGCCTATGTCCAGCAGTGGACGTCTTTCGGCTGAAATGATGATGATGATGGTGGAAGAAGCCCGCGAGCCGTCGATATTAGGTACCTATGCAGTCTGAAACGTAGCCTATGTCCTTTTCCAAAATTAACAAGACACAACACACAAATTTACAGAATAGACTTCAGGTCCCCAGCCCACTTATCTGGCAAAATCCATAACGATTGGTTTTGAGGTTTAGGCGTTACTTTTGCGTTAATCCACACCCACATAACAATCAATTACATATAACGTGTGGAATAATCCTACCGTGGTAAACCCCGAAATCATTGGAGGGGATCGCAGCCATACCACCAAGTTTGTATACAAAATCCTAATGCGCAATCCGATTCACTTGAAACTTGTCATAATCAACGAAGTCCAATCTTATTACCCTCCAGTAGGTCAAATGTTAAGTGAATCCTTTGGCAATGATGCCGGAGATGAACTTGCAAAGAGAGGCTCCGATATGATAGTGGAAGGCCCGAACCCACCTCTCCCGCTGCCTTTCTCACAAGTTCGTGCATGGATTACAATATTATTGACCCCAACACATGGTTTACAAAATTATTTGGGCAAATAAATAATGGGGCAATGGAGCTCGTGAACAGGGAAAACAGTTTAGATATAGCAGTAAAATAGGTTAAAATCTGGGGGTTCACTAGGGAGTATAGTGTATATATCTATGCAAAATTCTTAAGCGCCATCAAGATTTTTGCATACAAACATCAACCATACAGAATATGTTGTCATTTAACAAGTGTGCAGAGTATAACGTGCGATAGGAACCTTTGTTTCCAACAGGATTCAAGCACACCTCTCGATTATTTTGTTTACCAAACGTCCATCCAGACTTACGACGAACATTATTTTTTACGAAACTAGCTTCCGCCAGCGGCTTCGCCGTCGTGGAGGTCGAAAATTATCCCACGGGAACATAATACCGGGATAAAAAGTAAACTATGTGTTAATCTAGGGTATAAACCGTATCTGCCTAATTTCACCTAAATTTGTAACAAACGTACAAACTTATATACAGTCATATCAATTAAATCTGGAAAGGAGGTATATTCTGTGCACCACAAAACAATTGAGTACAACGTGAAATTATGAATGTAAAAAAATGGGCTGGCACTCCCTATATACAAATGTAGGTAACAGAAGGATAAAAAACATTATAAGCGGGCCCTGGTACACAGTATACTCACCCGGTTTGAATTCAAATGTGACGGTGACGTTGGTGTTCTTCGGCAGTTTGCAACGAGGTTTCTCACACGGTATCACATGTATCCTATCCTGTAGACCCTCGAAAGATTCCCCTGAAACAAATCCGGAATTCTTCATCAGTCTGGTAGGTAAGTGCTCCCATTTAGGAACATGGATTTCTCAAAAAAAAAAAAAAGTTACAGTTCACTTACAAGACATTTATTGTGGAAAGTACACAATTATAAAAGATAATCTCGTTATTCCCTTACATTGAGCTAACCTGTATTTATCTAATAAATTAATAATGTATTAATTAGAGGAATATCTCAAACACAAAAAAACAGAGTTGTGCCAACATCAAGTAACATGAGACAAGGGACGGTCTGCTCTATTTGTTAGCGTCTCTAGAAGACATATAAGTGACTTTTATTATTTTAACTAACTGAGTCCCCACTATTGGGCTCGTTATTAATATAGTGTTTTTTATATTTACTACTGCCTGATCCCCCCTATACAGGGATTCAGTAGCAAACACAAGTGTCCCCTGACAGCTTATTTACTCCTCTCTCTTTTTCGTGATCGACCAAGATGTTCGGGATAAGGACTCCGGTTAATAGGCCAAAGGTTTCGGAGGAGAGTTCAGACGCAGGAAGGCCTCGACTTGCACAGGCTGGCCCGTCAGTGCGACGTAGCATCGGGGAATGGGAGGCAGAGAGACAGCCTCTCAAAACACCAACTCCCCCAAAAAAGGCCCCAGTGTCTTCACCTCCGAAACTGATATCCAAGACAACGCTCGCTCATCAGATCAGGTCGGATGGACCTAAACAGCCGTAAGGAACAGAAGTGAGCCCGCCGCAACCCGTGAGATACCTAAATCGAACCACGGAGGCAAAAGCCTGTCTTCAGAAGGCGAAATATCAATTATTAAGCTCCAGAAATCTCAAAAAGGAGATAAAAGATGAGATCACGAAAGCGGTCGAGAGATTATACGAGCTGGTCAAAGAGGCCGAAAGTGGAAAAGGAAGAGAAGCCGTATTGCCTGAAAAAACAGAAACCCAAACAGAGCCTAAGCCAACCACAGATGCAACGACAGAGCTGATGAAAGGCCTTATGACGGGCCTGCTCGAGCACAAACAGGTGTTGCAGGAATGCAGCAAACACACCCAGGCTCTTTCTGTAGAACTCCAGCTGGCTCCCCGCTACGTCGCAGGCCAGGGCCCCACCTTTGCGGAAATCGCCGCTGCCCCGAAACAGAATATCCAGGAACCTCTTCACTCGTTGGTTGTATCATCTGTGAATGATCAGGATACGAGTGAAGAGGTTATTGAGAAGTTAAGGACGGCGGTCGATGCCCGAAATCAGGGCACAAGGGTGGAGCGACTGCGCAAGGCGAGGGACCAGAAGGTGGTGGTTGGATTCAGGTCCAAAGAAGAGTTGAATAGGGTGACGGAACGGATTCGGCGATCCGGCAATCTGGTGGCAGAAGAGGTCAAGAACAAGGACCCTCTGATCATCATCAGGGACGTCCTCTCCTGCCACACGGATGGCGAAATCACGCAGGCTCTGGAGCGGCAAAACACCCATCTTATCGGGGACATTCCTGCGGATGACGTGAGGTTGGGGGTGAAGTACCGTCGGAAGACGAGGAACCCCCACATGTGCCATGTCATCTTGCAGGTGTCCCCGATAGTGTGGCAGAGACTGACCGCGGCAGGACGCGTGCATATCGACCTACAGCGAGTGCGAGTGCAGGACCAATCTCCATTGGTTCAGTGCACTCGCTGCCTGTGCTTCGGCCACAGCCGGAAACTATGCACGCGGCCCGCTGATCTCTGCACCCACTGTGGCGAGCCCCACATGCGTGCGGATTGTCCGTCGCGTTTGGCAGCGGAGGCTCCAACATGCCACAACTGCTTAACCGGCAAGCTGGAGCGCACCGACCACAACGCCTTCGACAGCGTGTGCCCAGTTCGCGTCAAATGGGATGCATTGGCGTGCCTGTCGGTGGCGTACTGCTGAAGTGCAGTTAGCCATTCCCGGAAGTTATAACCAGTGCAATCAGGCTTTGCTCGACTTTTGCTCTTGCGACCGACGAGGACTTGCCAATGACGCCTGCTCAAGGTGTAACAAAACTGTGGAAGAATCTCCGAACTCAAACCATTCAATCACTGTTGTACCAAAATCTAACATCATCATAACCATTAGAATTAAAAGAATTTACAGCAAAAAAGTAGCAAATTGCAAGCAAATTCCTAAGAAATTGGCCCAATTACAAGCAGATATCTTTTTAAATTCTTTTATTCGTAAAAATACCTTAATTATAATCGATTTAACACCTCATAAAAGTAAAAACATTAACTTATGTAATAAATCCAAATTTAGTGGCAAACGTTTGATACCGAGATGTGGTCAAGCGAGTTCGTCGTTGTGTGCGCAAAAAAAGAATAGGAACCATCGCATTCATAGCACTGCACTGGTTGAGCAATGTTTGAAAAAACAGCAAGCATTTATTAAGAACGAAAAATGCCTCAATGAAAAAGTATTCAAACAAGAAGTAGTAAAAGTACTGCAAGTAGAAGTCCTAAATCTGCTAATGCTTGCAAAACTAATAAGACAAAAATATGTAAAATTAGTAGTAAACATAGACAGAAATAAAAAATATATAGTAGCTACAAGAAAATATGTCTATATGATATATTAAATATATATAAGGATAGTCATAGAATAAATATTGTAGTGTTAAATAAGTTAAAGATATAAATTTTAGTGGTATAAAAATAGGTAAGCTCAAAAGCAAAACGTACATAAAAAAGGAAAATACAAAAAACAATATAGAAATAAGTTTATAAGTTGTTTGTAAATAGATATTTTCTAAAATGTTAGTTAATAAAAAACATTGTGTCAAAATAGCTACGGAAATAAGACATGAAACGAGGCAGAAACGCTTCCAGGTGCTCTCAACTTCCTGAAAAGGACAGTCAAAAATAAATTAACAAACATAACGACAAGTAACCATCAATGTCTAAAAAGGTCTCTGATCATGTCAGAGGGACAGTGAGCAAGGGCAGGAGTGTGGTTTTAGCCGGTAAGAGTCCGGCACTACCCAGACTGTGTCACACGTGAGACAGTCTGGGTGTCCATGAGGATTTCCCACTCCTGACAAACCAAAAAAAAAAAAAAAAAAAAAACATGAGACAAGGGCAGGAACATTATGATGTCGAAACAATGGCACTGCCAACACGCATCAACAAAAGGCAGAGGAGGCGAAACGCGTGAGAGAGAGGCAGTCCGTGCGCTCTCACGCCTATAGCTACCGCAGGAGGAGCCGCCCCGGGCGTCGGGAATCGATTGCGGACTCCCGGCCAGCGTAGGCGCGGGCTTGCGGGCGTCGACCAATAATTAGGTAGCCGCCAGGTAAGGATGACTTGTGTCGACGGCGCATTGTGTTCCACGCACGCCTCAAAGAGATGCCAGCATAATTTAAGGGGTTCGCTAGGACAGATGCCTACCTGGGTCGCGAGATTTGTTCGTAAGAGTTACCGGCCCTAGCACATAGGCAACTGAAGGAACACGGGTGGATTTTAGTCAGTAAAAGTCTGACACGTCCTCACGTCATTTGATGATTTCCCACCCACAACAAAAAAGGCTTATTAGGTATGTCAGAGTGTATTACCTGGGCACTGCTCCGCTGGTGTAAAATGACCGCTACATAATGTTGTCAAGACGATTGTAAGTAATGCTGGAACGAACCACACTTTAACAAAGATATTCATTTTTAAAACTGTTAGGAGTTACCACGAAAAGCAATACTAAAACGTTAAGGAAAAAATGGCAAAATCTTGGACAAGTTTTTCTGCGAGTTATATCATGCACTTTGAACAAGGACGTGCGGTAGCTCTGAATGTGGCGTAGCGACGATCTGTTTATATACCTTGAAACTGCACACTAATTCGAAGAGCGAGATAGCTTAATTAACGAAATAACAATGTTCGACATTAAAAAAATAACTACTTCTTCTTCATTACTTTTATGTTTTAACAAAATAAAAAATAGATAACTTATTTAATTATATTTTTTTGTGGCGCAAAACCTTTGGTGTCAGCCACAGCAGCGTAATGTAACGTCCCTGCAGACGTATCTAATAATATCGTGGGTTTTTTCGCGCACCCTATTTTCGACTCGTGGTGTTGCTGCTCGGTGCATTGAGAATCCTACGGAGTGCATCTCAGCGCGTCGGAAAAACACACTGTTCGATTTTCAAGTTTCGGCGCTAAACAGTGCGTTGATGATCCAGTGCGCGGAAAAATACCGCCGCGATATTATTACGTCCACGTTTACGTCGACTTTAAACTCTCACAAAATATAGAGTTCTTTGTATTTTCATAAAATAAATTGAGGTTTTAAAGAATACTTGAAGATTGTTGTGGGATTTTTAAATGTCATGAAAATTCTTAAAATACCTAATAGAATTTTACTATTTTGTTTTTATGCTGCTATATTTTGTATAGAAGTTTGAAAAGACTGGCCAAGTGCGTGTCCACACGCACAGTGCAGGGTTCCGCAGTAGGATGAATATTTGCTCGAAAAACAAGTTATTTCTGCGATAGTAACCGAAACTATCCTATATCATCATGTCCGTCTGTCCGGTAGTCCGGACGGACTACCCTGCAGTAGGCGTCTGGGAATTCAGTAGTGAAAGGAAAAGGTGGAATCACGCAATCTCCGAGCAGCAGGCAAGCAATCTTTCGCCAATGAGCCAGGCTATGGAGCTTGGCCATCAGTACCTCGTCACCTATGATTTGACATTTTGCTTTGCGGTCCTCCGAATCAAGTGCAATAATTGGGTATTCAATGACTCAGCAAAATGAGGGCTCAGGGAAACGAGATTTAAGGTCAAATTTATTCACACCACCATGGGCTATGCCATGCAATCTTTTGATTTTCTTTACTTTCAAAATTGTAGCAGACTATTTTATTCATGCGTTGTAAGTTTAATCTTTAAACCATATCGATATTTTTTATATAGTTCGGAAGAACCGACACCGGTCATTTGGCTTACTGTGCTTTGCGCATACTTCTTTCATGGCAAACGTTGTGCATACGTCGTTCATGGCAAACGTTAATGAATATTGTAAATAAACACACTAGTTGGTAGGTAATAGATTCGTCAACCAGGTTGCTATTTCTGGTTCCTTTGTTCATGAGCGTAAGCTCGTGCTTTGCTTAAAAAGTAAATATTCTAAAATAACGAAAATAAAGGAAACAAAACATTTTTATAAATATTACAAAAATGTATAATTGTAAATAATTAAATTATAAAAGTATTTCTTATTTTATTACAAACCCTACTTAATGTTATGACTTTTATGAGGCAGATTTGATATTTTTGTCTTTATTTAAAACTAAAACAAAGTTACAAACGGATACTTACGAGTAAATTTAAATGTAAAAATAAGTTGTATTACAGTAACTATTTAAGACACAACATCCAGCTAGTAAAAGCTCGAGATTCCTACCATCCGGACTGTAAATATACTTTAAATAAACTATCCACCATCAGTATTTTAACAGACTTTTCGAATTATTAGTTGAACCCCAACAAACTAGTGTAACGGGTAATGGGTGACCCTTACAATAAGCAGTTTACCTTGACTCAGCCAGTCTTATATTTTTGCTAACCTGTTTTTGTAAGACTGGGTTTAGAATTCGATTCTTTTATTTTTGGTTCCTACTATTTCAAGTCAAACAAAGAGAAATACATACATAAATAGTTAAATATTCATTTTTTTTATCTGCCTGTTTCATATTCATTTTGATTTGTAAATTTTGTGGTGCTTTAATAGGTATGGGATAGATATTATACAAGGCAACAATACCGACGCTAGGCCAATAATTCTAAAATTTACCTTGATAACTCATCTAGTCAATTTTTAAACAAGACGGATATTGAAAATTATAATTTGTTTATTTCATCATCTTGTAGCATATGCATAAAATTAGTATAAACTGCAATTAAGACATTCTAAAAATAATTCGAATTACTTAATGTTTTATTTTTAATGCTTACCTAGTCATCTACTTTTATGATTTGTTCTAACCTAGTGAGATTTTAATTAAATTAATTGGCGTTTGTGCGGCAAAAAAGGAGTCAATGGTTTAAAAACTGGTTGTGTGAGAAACAAACGCGTAGAGTTACCACCGCGGACACTAGCGAGCGTTGTCATTTTTCATCCTTATGACTTAAGCAATAAGGTTGAAAATTGTACGATCGCCATTTTCCCCGATAGTACATCACGCGCTGGAGTCTGGCTATCAATAGACAAGTCAGTTAGGTACTACATTCGACAATCTCATGGTAAACGATTTTTTTTACAATAGTCATGAGTAGAGATCGGATATTCAGATGCATATTCACCTAAAGTTGAAATGTTGGCTAGTATGGAATACGCGTTTTTACCGTGTTTTGTGTGTTGTTTTAATTAACACATACCACCCTACACACATATTTATTTGTATCTGGGGTTAAACATTAATTTTAAATAAATATGATCCAAGAAACCCTGCTTTAAGCTAAATAGTAACATTAGGTAAATATACACCCGAATATCCGATCAGTGGTCATAAGTAGCAAAGCGAGCTAAATTGAGTACACAATAAGAACAGCGAAAACGTGTAATTGTAATTTACTATTTAATTTAAGTCTGTACATTGAAGTTTTTTAGAAAATCAGATAAAAACAAATAGGATAAAGATAATCATCACGATCCAATTACGAATTTATGTCGGACTGTATGTCCATACGTCTGTTTGTTTCATCACCACACATTGTGGGCATAGTTACAATAAAACATTGTAGGTATAGCTGCTGATATAAAGAATTGTATAGCTGCTAGCTTTACTCTTAAACTGAAGTATTTTTTGTTTGAACAAAACCAACTGAACCACTCTGGTTCGGCTCTTTAAAAAAACATAATGTTAAAGGAGAAAATAACTGGAAATGTTTGAAGACTTACGCTAAATGTCAAAGGCGGAAGCTATAGTATGGTAGTTTTGCCGTTTCCCGACATCCATGCTTAAGCTCGTACACATAAAACCCTGATACTGAGACATATGTCTCCACACTCATCCTAGAGGATGTGATGCTATCTGTCTGGCACCGGATATAAATTACTTAAAGTTCTGTTCGGTACTTGAAGGAAAGCGTCCTTCAAACTGCCACAGTTCGACGTAGGAGCCTGGGAGAAATATTGCTCCATATTTGTAAGTACATTCTTCGAGGGGTCAGTCCCGACCTCGTATTCATCTATCGCGCGATAGATTGCCTGAAACAACACATTTTATTACATAAATTAATATCCATTTGATTCCCGGGGCGGCGCAGAATCCTGCCAGGGTCACGGATTTGTTCGAAAGAGTTACCGTGGCCCTGGCACAGGCAACTGAAAGAACACGGATGGGTTTTAGTCAGTAAAAGTCTGACACGCCCTCCCGCTCCGCCCAGAGCGGGAGAAGTCATTTGATGATTTCCGAACGAGATATAAAAAGGTCAGGCGCAGAATATTCTTCCTCTATCACTTCATTGGTGTCGATCACTTATAAACATTTACCTAGATTACCTAGGTCCCGCACACCGACGCCATACACTACACACATCCTACATTTAGTAAAATCTGCTTAAAACACAGGCTTCTGGAACACAGGCTTCCTCTCTGTGAGAGAGAGTGAGAGAGAGAGAGAGAGGGAGGGAGAGAGGGAGAGAGAGAGGGAGAGAGGGAGAGAGAGAGGGAGAGAGAGGGAGAGAGAGAGAGAGAGATAGTGTGGGTATTGATCCACCAAGCGAGCCCAGTGCTGGTTGGTAGATGTCACAGGTCTTCGATTTTTGGTTCTAGAACATGCCGGTTTCCTCATTTCGCCATTATCAAAAATGAATGCGTAGTACTCGGGCCGTAACAGCCATGTGAACATAGTCCAGCACTGCATATTTAAGCTATCACGCCCTTTATTCCAACAGGCTTTTATTTCGGTATTATGCCTTGATTACATTATTTTATTTTTTTGCTTGATTTTATTTGTACATTTGAATGGCATAATTATGGTAATGCTTTAATTTAATATTCTGTCTCGCAAAGTTAATTATTTTGCAACTATTGCATAGAATCAAGTTTTTCTAACTAAACAGACAAGTGTGCTGCTGGGGAGTTTGTTGCGCCACTTCTTCCCAGCTAAAGCACTAGGAAGTAGTGATGGGTTTTGGGGACTATTTAATGTAATTTGGACGTTCGAAAAGTGCTGATTCTCAGCCTAATTTGAATAAATGACTTTTGATTTTGATATGAACGAGAACTAACATGTTTAATTACAAACGAAGAGAAAAAAGCAGAATGTTTACCTGAAAGGCTGGCTGCTTATCACTGTGGAAGGCTTTCCGGCTGCCGTGCAGCAGGTAGATGCCTTGCGCCGTGGCGTCAGCGCACGCGTCGCCGTACATGCACTGGTCGGAGCGGTAGTTGTAGCGGCACGACAGCACGTGCACCGCCCGCTCGTGGTAGTGGAATATTATGTTTATTATGTCCTGCGCACAAAACGATTTTTTTTTTTTTCAAAGGATTTTTTTTCGTAGGGTGACGAATCAACATCGAGCTATGCTGCGCTGTACTGTGCTGTGCTGTGCTGTTTCTTAAGCTACGTTTTTTTAACAATCAACATCAAGCTGTGCTGCGCTGTACTGCGCTGTGCTGTGCTCTTTTTCTAAGCTACGGTTTTTTAACAATCAACATCTGAGGGCGATGGAGGGGCACGCAGCGTGCTCCATGTTTGAAAAACCTAGCACAGCTCGACACAGCGCAGCATGGCAGAGCTCCATTAAAAACATAGCACAGTTCGGCACAGCGCGGCTCAGCAAGGCGGGTTGCGCGCCTCGCTCGAGACTGCTGCGTTTTTAAACCGAGCGTAGCCTCACACAGCGCAGCACAGCATGGTTTGTTTGTATCCTGATTAAAATATTAGACGAGCGAGTTGACCAAACATAGCACAGCGCAGTACAGCGCAGCATAGCTCGATGTTGATTTGTCACCCTTATAGTTATGTCACGTTATAACATTCACTCATAATACTCGTTAGATTTATTTCTGTTTCGGGAGCCATTATTGTTGTTATGACACACAGAGCGTCGAGCTTAAAAAAATCTTCTAATCGTTGACTAATATATGAACGCAAAACGATTTTGCAATGAGGATCAATTCGACAAAAGGATATAGCAATTTTGAATACTACATCGAACACAATATAAATATCTGAGTTCATTTCTTTTTGAATCACTCAAATCCATCGAGAAATTACGAAGTTATTAAACTTTAAAAAAAGGGAGTTTTAAAACGCACGCCGCGCGCTCGAAACTGCTGATGACGTCACGAGGCTCGATCACCCGCCACGCGCGCACTGCTTTGTTATGATTTGCGGAGTTTAGTCGTTGTTTCTTGTTTATTTATGTTTTATAGATATTGGTAGATAGATTCCAGTGCACAGGTAGGTAGGTACTACGTTTTAGAATGTTTTGATTTGGCAGGCAGGTACCTTTTTCGTGTTTCTACAATGTGTAGGCACCACCTCTCTACCTATTTTAAATAATATTTCTTACTAGCTTCTGCCCGCGACTTCGTCCGCGTAAAATTTCCTGCTCCCCCAACCCATCCCGTCGCATCGAATCGCCTGCCCGTGCGAGGTCTTTGTATACGTGACGTTTTTCTTTGTGCTCGGCTCCTAAGGGTCGTTGCGTGACCTTATATAATATATAGTCTATAGCCTTCCTCGATAAATGGGCTATGCAACACTAAACGTACAACTCTTCAGCTTTTACATGGGTGTGCTACGCAATGAATTTTTTGAAAGACCAAGGCGCGCGCAATGGACGTGTTTTATATGGAATTTTTCACATTTTCTTCGAAAAAAAAAAAAAAAAATATTACCCACACGTGTTGAAATTTATATGTGAGGGGGTAACAAAGGGGGTCGAAAATTTCATTAATTTTGCGATAGGAAACGCCATTTTCGAGATATAAGCAAAAGAAAAGGAAAACAAAAATACAGTACTGTTTTTGCACATGAAGGCGAGGCACGTGAAGGCAAGGCGCGAAGCGCGCGCAATGGACGTGTTTTATATGGAATTTTTCACATTTTCTTCGAAAAATAAAAATAAAATATTACCCACGTGTTGAAATTTATATGTGAGCGGGTTACAAAGGGGTCGAAAATTTCATTATTTTTGCGATAGGAAACGCCATTTTCGAGATATGAGCAAAAGAAAAGGAAAACAAAAATACAGTACTGTTTAAAGCACGTGAAGGCGAGGCGTTCGTTGGTGTGAATTTTAGTTCATAACTACTAGTTTTAATCCACACCTTTTTTATCGCGATTAAAAATAGATTTAGTTAAAATAAATTATTATAGTCAAAATTTTTGAAATGCAGTATAAAATACTTTTAGTTAAGGGGACATGGGGCGTCGCTCCTCATGAAAGTTCACCACTTCTTTTCTTTCTATTTTTTGGGTATTTTCGGACACAAAATAACAATTTTCCGGTGTAGCAACACTTGTATTTTCGCATCGTGGCACGATACAATATTTTATGAAGACATTATTCGTTTAAATGTTCTGCGAGTCACGTAACTAAAGGCAGAAAGAACGTGCGTGGCGGTGCCGCGGATGCGAACGTGGAAAATGACGCAATCAACAAATTGTGCGTATTGGCGGGCGTTTTTGAAAATGCAAAATTAAAACCGCTCTAACTTCGTCATTTTTGGTCCAATTTTAATAATTCTTTCACTGAAATAATTGGTTTAGGTATGACTGTAATTCTACATATTTAACTAAAATCGTCGCTGATCCTCATTCTGTGTTATTGTTCAGTAGTTATGAAAAATCGGTAAACGTTTGTAAAACGGCTAGCGGATAAAACAGCGGATTTGGCAAATCGTCTGCGACACACATAATTATATAACATAAGATAGGTGCGATCCCAAGGCGAATCACGAGAGTCGTACCGTGCCCCTCGGGCCCATGAAGGTCGTTAAATAAAAATACTTCTTTACAAACAAAAATATATTTTTTTTAACTCGAACAGCGTGGGAAACTCAAGTCCAAAAGAATTTAGATTAACAAACAAAATTATGCAAGCCAAAACAAAATCTTGAAAATTGTTTACATGAAAACAGATCTAATGGTTCCTGTTTCGCAGTATGTCGTATGAAGGAATAGGTTTTCGTCATAGAGCCCAACTAAAAAAAAAAAATCTGAATATGCAGGGTGGATTTGTAGGGCCCCATGGCATGAAGAGCATGTAAATCCCTTATCCACTATAGTTACATGAAAACGTTCTTAGGAACTTTCAGAGTGATTCCTAACTCTGTTCACAGATTTTTGAAAAATGCTCCATAGATTTATGTTCGTAAAACGCTATGAAATGTAGGGAAAAGCAGATTATTTTACAGTTTTTTACAGACTTCCGGAACCGAATTTAAGTGTGGAAACACTCACAGCAAACCGACATTGAACAGTTTTAAGTCATACCTAAAACGATTAAACAGCATATTGTTTCACACGACTTTATTCCAGGGATCACAGCACAGATTTAAGAAACAGAGATGGCCGACTTAAACGCTGCTAGTCATCACTGTTGTATCTGCTAAGCTACACAACATACCTGATCACCCCATGGTATGTAGTGTTTCCATTTCAGCATGATTGGAGTGACATAGTCCACCCAGCCAAACGACCGCATCCTCGTCAAGTTCATTAACATCACACCTGAGTTGAGACCTGCAATAAACGGAGCATTAGTCTTAATTGATTCTCATACTAACCCGAAAATTATGTTTGAAAAGAAATGAAATATCATTTTTCTGCAACACAAACCACTCTGTTTGTGCTTTGGAGTTAGGTATTTAGTATGCACGGCGACAATTCGCCTATAGAGGAGTCTAAACGGAATTGCGAATCGCCTATCAAGGGGTCGCAAAGTACCACATAGGCACCTTCTGCCCCAAGCCACAGAGGCTATATACAAAGTGTGGGGTCTCTCAGACGTACATACATCTGTGCGCGTGAAGACACACGGCTATCGTACAAAGTAGTCGGATCACGCAAAATGAAGGCGTCCGTAATCGGGATTAACCCATTCACTGCCACTTAAATTTTAAAAACATCACCTGGGTGCCACTTAATATTTTTCCTTTGGCAAGACCTTCACAACACCAACCGTTTTTTCCTTACCAAAACAAGAATGACAGGTCGAAACAAAAACTAACAGTTTTTCCACATTTAACAATTGTTTCTAGCCGTGTACCTATGTTGGCAAATATTTAAATAAATTCTATCATTTTAAAGTAATTCCAAAAAACGTCCTAAAGTACACTCAACGCATATGGTGCGTTGGTGGCATGACGTAGTTATCTCGATCAACGCAAATGGTGCGTTGGTGGCATCAAATGGGTTAATATACAAAGTGCCTTGTAATTCGATGTATTCCTGTTCATGTGCGGGGACTGCCACCCGTTAATTTTATTTCGTAATTTTACTAGACCATCGTGTAGCAGTGCACACAATAAACTTACTTTAGAATTGTTATCGGTATAGGTATGCTAAGTTTCTGAGTAAAATAGCTGTGAGAAATCCGGACGAAAAACCGGCATGACGAAATTATAAGAGTTTACTTTTGCCATTTAACTACGGAACCCTAAAAAAGATGTGCTGTGCTAATCCAAAATACCTCAATTGGAATAAGGACTGGAGAGATAATTTACAATTTGGTACAAACAAGTTTTTTTTTTCTTAGTGTCTTACTTTCATGTAGGCTATTGGGAGGAGATCTTGAGAAGAGAAATGAGGGTGTTTCTTCTGCCCAACGCATCAGGAAGTTCAGGTGTGATATTTTTAGTTGAAAAGTTCATGGTTAATAAAATTTCAGGCACGTGTCATAGAAGGATTGTTGAATCTGCTGTTTTACAAAACCGCTAGTTGCATTACGTCTAAACAATAGCAGCAATTTTGTTAATTGAAGCACAATAACAATACAGCTGTACGTAGTAAATTTTTCATTGTTTTAGTTAACAGAGCTGTTTTAGTCAACAGAGCTGTTTTGTAAAACAGCTAGCGGTTATGTAAAACAGCAGATTTGACAATCCATCTAAGACACATGCATAGATAGTTGAAGTACTCTTACCATATTTGCCATAGAAGGGATGTTTTGCAAATCTTGGATACCAAGAAACATTTGGGTTATCATCTTCTAGGGACATGGCAGATATTTGCGATGAACTGAATTGTGTGAAAAAATACCACAGCTCTTCCACAGGCCCCAAGAACAAAGTGTCTGCATCCACATAAATCATAGCATCAATGTGAGGTAGTAGTTTCTGTAATAAAGACATTTCATATTAATACAAATTTTTACAGGTTTTATTCTTTGATGTTTCAGCTCCATACGAAACACTGGCCAAGGGTGCATCGGGGTTGTACAATTAAATATAAAAAATGTTTTAATGCAGTTTTAGTTACTTTTGAATAAAATATAAAGAAAGAAAAAGTATCTAAATGTATTGTTCCCTTTGACTAAAACTTACCTTGCAAGACATGCTACAACTTTGCATCTAGAAGATGGTAAAATGCAGTTTGCTGTGTAAAATTTTCACTAATAAAAAACCTATCTATACAATTAAATTAAATCTAAATGTCTGTTTGTAATTTCAAAATAACTGCTTTTTACTAAATGCATATGAAAGTATCAATTTCAATAATTACAATGTTTCTCTTTTAAATTTTTGTCTGTTTGTTCAGGCAAATCTCCTAAGCAGCTGGACTGATTTTCACAGGATTTTTACTGGTAGCTATTAGCTGACGCTATAAGGACTGACTCAGGCTACTTTATTTCAGAATCTATACTTAATATTATAAAGCTGAACAGTTTGTATGCGGTAATCTTAAGAACTACTGGTCCGAATTGTAAAATTCTTTTTGTGTTGGGTAGCCTATTTATTGAGGAAGGCTATAGGCTATATAACATCATGCTACAATCAAAAGGAGCGGAGCAGCAATGAAAAATGAACGAAAACTGGCAGGCAATTCGATGCGACGGGAAGGATCAGGGGAGCAAAAATTTGACGCGGACGAAGTCGCGGGCAGAAGCTAGTAATAAAGAAAATCAAAAGGTATTAAGGCCTAGTCAAAAATAAAGCTCGATATTTTCGCAACAATCCATGAAATCACTTACAGGAATAAACAGTCGCTGAGCTGCACATTTACTAAATAGATTCATCCAGTCCTTTTCGTGTTCTGCAGGAAAGCTAACTTCATGAATTTCAAATTCCAATTGGTTCTTTGTTAACTGCCTCCATCTTGTTAAGGTTTTATTAAATCTTGGCCTCAGGCTATCGTCGGCGAATATTACGAAGTGTACACGAACTCTTGTAAACAGCAACACAGATTTAACCACATTCAAAGACTCGTTGAATCTTGAGTCGCAAACTACAAAAGATAACACTACCCTTTCTAGCTCTTTAGTCTCCTTGTTGTTAAATACCCTGTAAATGAATTCATCAATATATGTTGAGTAAAACCACAGTAATACAACGAATACATGATAGAATCACAAAGTTTTTACTTACGCGGTGGACAGAGGCCTGTTGACGGAAGAATGCTTTATTTTATTATTACTTACTTTAGAATATAAGTATAAAACAGTAAAGCAACTCAATATTAGCAAAACAATTACTTTAAGTGATAACTTTTTCATATTTTAGCTGTTAAATTACTCACAAAAATACAGTGAGATTCATTTTAAGGGCGCCACTGACATTATCACATTAATAACAGACACAAGGAATACATACAACAACAATTATTTTGTAGTCAAACTGTCAAAAGTGTCAAAGTCCTTCTTTTTTTTTTGGCGAAGAAACTTGAATTCTTATCCATGGCTGCCACTAAAGTTTGTTTTGATACTATTCCGACATTTCAAGTAATTGTGGATTTTGCTTTTTTAAATAATATGTTTTAATTTAATATATGCACTGTAATACTCCTTATGTGCACATATTAAATTAGTCAACATCATCATCATCATTCTCCTACCCTTATCCCAATTTATTTGTGGTCGGCGAAGCATGTCTTTTTGTTCCACACTTCTATATTTGTCGTCATCTCGGTAGTCACCCCCTTTCTATCAATATCATCATTCACACAGTTCATCCATCGTTTCTTTGGTATCTCTTTAGTTTTTCTCAATGTCAAATTAGTATTTTTGGGTTTCTAAAACAAACTTCATCAACATTCGATTCACAAAAATTGTCAAATAACACCTGACAACTAGTGTTGGGATTTTATCCGGATAAATACTCAAAATGGATAAATACTCGATAAATATCCGTTTTTACTGAGTATTTATCCAAAACAGCGGATAAATAATATTTTAAGTTCTTGTAACGTAAATTTTGTCATTTTACTAACAAAAGGATTAAAAATTAACGAAAAACAGACAATGCAGATTGGTACCGTACCTTATTAATCATTTTAACAATTAAAAAATGCTGATATTGACAATAATTTCACTGAATCATGAATACAATTCGTCAATAACTGTCAAAGTTAGATGAAATTATACATTTAATTTTGTACATTTTTTTTCTTTCACATACATACATGAACTCGTGCCTTTCTCCCATGGGGGTAGGCAGAAACTATTTAACCCTCAAATACATTGTGATGGAAATTTCCATCAACAAATTCAATGTAATTTTTATGTTATCAATCCAGTCATTTTTTGTTTTTGTAATTGGAAAAAAGTGGTTTATTATCTCACTACACATTTAGTTCTCAGTAGGTTTGTTCTGATTACATAAAGATGTAAATTTCCACCAAAACATTACAAAAAAGTAAATTTAATTTGGTTAAAAAGTAAAAATCATGTATTTAGGGGTTAAGTAACGCTTAAATCATTGTAATAATAAAAAACCTGAGAGGTGTCAAGGAACACCCGGATGGAACGAAGTTCCTTTCCAGGATTCATTATTGTTTTTATTATTTATTATGCACAAAAAACCTGTATACACTCAACAAAAATATTCTCCCGAGAGGGAGGAAGAGATGGAGAGAGAATGTCTCTCTCTCCATCTCTTCCTCTGTATCTCCCTCTCTCTCTCCCACTCTCTATCTCTCTCCATCTCCCTCTCTCTCTCTCCTTCACTCTCCCTCTCTCTTCCTCTCCCACTCTCTCTCCCTCTCTCTCTCTCTCCCTGTCTCTCTCTCTCTCTCCGTTCCAAAAACTTCGTTCCAAAACAAAATATACACAGTCAAATTGAGAAACCTCCTGCTTTTATTAAGTCGGTTAAAAAGTGTCGTTACAACTTTTTCTCTTAATTCCGTCTAGGCCCCTTTCGCAACGCGCCATAAGGAACTTCGTTCCAAAAAAACTACCTCGTGAAAGATAAAGAAATCGAGTATCCTGACTTGGCTTGCGAGGTTGTCGACAATGTGGGATGTGGATTCAGCGATCAATGTAAAGTTTTGAGAACAGTGCGTACCCACGACCTACAAGTCGTAAGTTGGGGCTGATACCACCGGGTCACCATTGCTATCGCCAATATGAAAGCGTGTCAGACTTTTACTAACTAAAACCCAACCGTGTTCCGTCAGTTGCCTATGCCAAGGCCACAATACCTCTTTCAAACAGATCCAATACCTTCGCAGGCATCGGTGCTCGCGGACCCCTTCAATGTGTGCCGACATCTCTTTGAGGCACGCGTGGAATCGATGAACGTTGGCAGCACGCACGAAAATGCATATCTCATTGTCACGTTCCGCCTGCACCGAGAGTGCAGGCGAGAGCGCGAAGCAAGCATGCTTATAGCGTTGGCAAACAACAACAATGAACTTGTCTTCGCCGCATTTTTCTTGACTTTTAGAAGCTCTTCACAGAGATCTTCAATTATGTAGCAATTCTCTACACTCTCAACAAAGAAAGATTCTAAAATTGTGTCTAAAGAGCATGCTCTATTAGAGACGTTTGGCCTCCTGACACAATTACAGTCCTGACAATTAACATTACAACTAAATAATATAATAACGTAGTATTTTGAAAAACCTTAATAACAATAAAACCAATTTACATTATAAAATAATCATCCGACGCGCAAAAAAGATATTTATCCATTATTTTGAGTATTTATCCGATAAAAATGAGTAAAAACGAGTATTTATGCGTTTCGGATAAAAACTCGAGTATTTATCCTCTGAGTATTTATCCCCTGCCCATCACTACTGACAACAAATTATAATAACGATGGAAATCACCTAAAGGCTAACACTATTAATAACTGTATACAGGCTAGATTTTTGAGATAGAGTAGTAAGGGCGCGACCTTCATCGCTGTAGCTACAGAAACACCGAGACGAGGCTAAATGCTAACGCCATCGACAGAGTTTGAAAAACTCGCAGGAAGAAAATGATTAATTTTCACGAAACTTTTTCACGTCAATTAATCCTACACTTCTTAAGCCCACAAAGGCGGATCCAACTTTCAAGTCAGGCATAATATAATGTATAATATGTGTAATTATAATCTTCCTCCGCCATGGGCCTCACAACCAACAGAATAGTTTTTTCAGCAAGGTGCATTTTCACATCCTCTAAGGAGTATTTACGAAAGATTAAGTTCAGCTGGCAGTAAGAAAAATAAGCCAGTTGACTGATATAGCCCCCGCTAGATACACTTTACGTATTTCCACAATATTATGTCTAATGGTGATGTTGTAGGTCTTATTGCAGAGACTGTGGATTTGTTGACCATTTTCTATTTCATTAGGTTTCTTACTGGTACATACGAATTCCATGCGCATACCTTGCAACACTGGTAAATAGTAGTTTTATCGTCAGTCTGTCACGACCGTCACGTCGCTGTCAAGTCCACTGTCAAACCAATGTCATTGTCATAATAAATTAAACATTCTTGCAGTCACAGTTCCTGTCCCTACTCCATAGAGGAGAGTAACCCTACTCCCTATAATAAAAATATTCTTTGAAATCACACTACAGGACTTTACACTGAAGCTCTTTTATCAAGGAACATAAACTCACCTACGAAGATTAGACAAGTTGCTGTAGTATAATCCCGTTTAAAAGTAAACTCAAATCTGTATGTAGAATACCTATAGTGATCTAGAGGTTGGTGGCACTGTCCTAGTCCCACTTTATTGCTGATTATTCAAATAACATAACTCTAATACAATGAGTGTAAAATCGGAAGACGGCTTAAAAGAGAAAATATTAAATGTAGCAAAGAAAAATCCAAAGGGCATTTCACATAAAGATATAACAGTGGCAATTCCTGAAGTATCCTCTGCTGAACTTGTACCTGCAATCAATGAACTATTACAGCAAGAATTTTTTGATTTATTTAATCAAAACGGTGTTTTAGTCTATAGGTAAGTCTATTGATACGAGATCTTAAAAATAATTATTTTATTCGAGATAAATTTCTTATTTACTCAATTATAATTCAGGTTAAAAACTCAAACAAGTAAACAAGCAGTAAAAGGAGCTGACAACGAAGAAAAAGTTGTTTTTAATTTAATAGAAGAAGCTGGAAACAAAGGTATATGGATAAGAGATATCAGAGTCCGGTCCAACCTGGCAAATACACAACTAACTAAAGTATTGAAAAATCTTGAAAGCAAGAAACTTATCAAGGCTGTAAAATGTGTTAATGTGAGTTAATTATATTAGTTAAATTTTCTGTGTGGTGCTGGACATCAAGAGTAGCACCATCCCATTTCTTGCACCCACGGGTGTTGTACAAGATAACTTAGTCAAGAATGGGCATCAGCATTCTCTATGCGCTTTACCACCATACTGCGATTGCCAACCCGCCTGCTAATCGTGACGATTATGGCGAACTCCCCCAAACTGGGGGGGGCCGATATCCAGCAGTGGATGGTTATCAGCTGATACGATAAAGATAAATTAAGTGTTCATTATGCATAAGATAAACTAAGAATAATTTTCTTTTTTTAGGCTTCCAAGAAAAAAGTGTATATGCTTTACAACTTGGAACCAGACAGATCTATATCAGGAGGAGCATGGTATCAAGATCAAGATTTTGAATCGGAATTTGTGGACATCCTCAATGTCCAATGTCACAGGTTCCTGAGTCAAAGATCTGATAAAATGAAAAACAATCCACGTGGGCCTATTGTAGGTAGGACTCAGTCTTATGCCACAGCTGCCGAAGTTCAAAAGTATATCACTGATCTAGGAATAAGTAAAGTAAGTCACTCAATAAATTTCAGCTTAGTTTTATTAATAATCTAAACACTATAAATACATTTTATAGGTATAAAAAGCCTAGTATCACTAAACTAATAATAGATTTAAAGCAACAAAATACTCTTGCACATTCCAAATAGGATATAATTGTCAGACAAATAAAAATGCAAATTAGTTAATGCTTATGTTGTGTTCCAAAAGTATCTATTGAAAATTACATTTTATACACTGTAAAGGTTAATTTCACTGACCAAAAGGAATTATTTACACATGTATCATTATTGTATTCATGTAGTGAGGTTTACTTCTCATTTCATTAATAATGTTATTGAAAAAACATTAAATTGAAACTGAAAAATCATTGAACCACAAAGGTTGTAAGTATAAATAATCAAATCAAATAAAATTGCATCCACAGGTATGTTTTCTAATACATTGATTTACATTATCATCAGATACTTTTGGAACAGACTATACAATATGCTGTTAATATATTACATTTCAAGCATTTTGAGTTTTCAAATACTAGAGTCAGTGATATAAATGTGGTTCTTTATTATGTTCTATAATGCATATGCACTCCAAGAATTAGAGAATTGAGCACCATGCTTCTTCAATTTTCTTGCATTTAGTAGAAACTACAAAAGGTATAATAATATGGCCTTCTTATGGAAATAACAATATAGTGCAGCTAACTTGCCTGCCCTTAAAAGGTAAAGTCTTAAATTCTAATAAAAATAAAAATTCCTTAAAAATTTGCTAGGCCAGGTTCACTGTCACTCCTAATATTTTTGGCATTTTAGAATGTATGTAACTTGACTTGTATATTACATTGCTTGAACTAAATATGGTTGTGATAATGTGTTTCTTTCAGGTTGAACTTGATGTGGAAGATGTAATTACAATATTAAATACTTTGGTCTATGATGGTAAAGCAGAGAGCAGTGTGTACCCTGATGGGAGCAAAGTATATCGTGCTATAGACCCTCTTATACCTGCACCAGGGCTAGTCCAAGTGCCATGTGGAGTCTGTCCACTTATCCATAAATGTGCTTCTACTGGTCTTATTACACCACAAGATTGTACTTATATGAAAGAGTGGTTAGAATAATAAAATATGTATTAAACATTAAGCTGTGCTTATTTATTTCCTGATGCTTACTTTATAAGTATTTAACAGTAAAATTAAATTGTAGTACCTACTTAATCCTAAACATATTAAAAACACATTGAATAAATATACATAATGGTAAGCATATTCTACATAAATGTACATACAATGTTGTAAAAAAAAAAGATACATATTTGAGTTCTTGTATTAATTAACTCATTTAACCCTCGTTTGTTAGGCAAGCTAATTAAATCTGATAACAATAGAAAAGTAATTGTTTTAATTACTTGACAGATGAGCTCATAAACAACAGTACCATCACAGTATTTTTGTGGTGCATCTATTACATTTCTTAAGTACAAGCTGAATTATTTTCCAACACAAAACTAGGAGTATCATTGTCTTTTGCTAGTTCCTTTACTATATGATTCAGCAAATACGAATAAAAACTCATCAAAAACTGGTTACAACATTACTAATGAAATCCACTTTCTCACACTGCAAAGCAGGAACATTATATCATACACTTATCACAGGCTTCAAAATAAACTTCTAAAATTATTTTCTATGTTATGCAAAGCTGATGAGAGTATTGCGGGTTCCCTTTTGCGATTAAATGCTTTTTCTTCTATAGATATATTTGTTTCCTCCACTACATCTTTAGTATTATTGTTTTTGGTGCTGTTGGAGGGAAACAGGGAACTGAAGGCATCCATCTGGATATAGTTTAGAGACTGCAAAATCAATCCTTTGTTAGGGTATGGAGTAGCGGTCACAATGACGTTATCATAATAAGTTTCCTGACGGCTGACGTTTTGAGGCTTTGGTGCTTGTGTTGTTGGAGGTTGTGGTGATGGAGGAGTCACCAGCACAGGGGGCTCCTTCAACACAGGCGCAGTAACTGTAGGTTTCTGTCCACCTGAAAGTAATTAATTCACGTTATTGATAACTGTTTTTTTTATCAGTAGTCTTATAAGGTGTTTCAATATACCAACAATTGCAGACATAATACATACTTATTGAATAAATAATCCTCTCCATTTCTCTCAGCTGAGTTTGTTGTGTCTGAACAGTAAAGTACAGATCAGTTATGGTATCAGCAATGTGCTTCATTTCCTCTTCCTTCTTGGCTTCTTTGGCAGTTTCCTTTTTACTTTGTCTGAAAAAAATAAACATACACCTTTATATGATTGCTGTTGACAAAAACTTACGAGAATTTCAAATATTGCCACAACATACAAAAACAATTATTAATTAATGAAAAGATACATACCATAAACGTCAATACCTTTAGTTATACATTTACATAGTAAATATACATAGCAAATAAACATTTTGAATATCCAAATTTATAACTATCATGTTACAGATTCAAACTAGTATTTGATTAAACGCGTGGTTGTTCAACTCAGAATAAGGATCAGTTTCCTGTTCAAATTATACTGCAAAACACAGTTTAATCTATCCTCATGATTTATGATAGAATTTTAAGACTAGCCATGCTTACCTATTATATTCAAACAATAGTATGGCCGCTCCTATGGTGAATATCAATGACTCGCCAAGAAGATTTGCTCCTAGCTCAATCGCCATTTCTTGACTGAGAACAGGTATGTTTACTGGTCTACCCAAATTTAAAATCCACATTTTAGCTTTTACTTCACACCAATTATAGACTGAAAAAAAGTACACCTTTATTTTCAATTTCCGTCTGTTTAACTTTGTGTTATTAGTGTAAAGATGATGGTCTTGCGAAGAGCAGCTACTTTTAGTTGGAAACGTTTTCATATGTGTTACGACATCGCCAGAAAGAAAAGAGATTTAGTCAGGGATAGCAGCATTCCAGTTATTACGTGTTATAATCATTTTGTTGTAAGTAAACAATATCGACACTCACATTGGGCAGGAGGCATACAGACATAAGTCCTGAAAAACGGATGATGTTTTGCTCGTTCTTTGCAAGCATTTGCAATGGGTTTACTTATCTGCTTTATCAACAAAGCGCCTAGTTTTGCGATTGGAAATGCTCCCACAACCATTGTAAGTTGGGCAAGTTTCGTCTATTTGATTATGCAGTCGGATCAGATGATGCAAAATTTTCTAATAGAATCTAGGCACAAGGTCATCAAGTTCTTCTGCGATAAAATTGACAAGTGACAGTGACTTTTTTTTTTTTTTTTTTTTAATTTATTCCTGACCATGGATACATGTCCTTCAGTCGTAATCATTAAACATACTACTCTTATTCTCAGCTAAGTACATCTGAGAGGCGATGAAATTATCTCATTAATAACAACAAAATATAAGTTAAATATCTCAATAAAAATACATAAAACAATAACAAGTTCATCAAAAGTGTTTACCGCTCATACGAGCTAAGTACATACATCTGAAAGGCGATGAAATTATCTAATTAATATCAACAAAATATTAGTTAAACATAAAAAAAAAACAATCTAATGAACCCCGAAACAATTAAATTTTTTCTACAGTATTCAGTAAATATCTAAATAATGAATTGAAATAAACTGTGTTGGAAAGTAATTCCTGAACGTGGCGGGGAACACATAAAAGTGTTTTGTTCTGCTATATCACTAATTTCACTGACAAGTAGTAGTGGGTCGTTGTCGATTTTTTGACGGACGAAACGCAACCGTTTTTCCGACGACGAAAACGGTTGCAGAAAACGGTCGTCGTCGCAACTGGTTTGAAGAGCCGTCTTCAAACCAGTTGTTGCGACGACGACCGTTTTGTAAAAAACGAAACTTATCGAATATGGAATAGAATTGCGTTTTCGTCGCGTGAAATAGTTGCAGTTTCTTCGAGAAGTAGTAATAAAATATAGACTCTATACCATTGACAAAAAGTTCACTTTTTACTGTAAGAACTGTTTTGTAAACGAACGCGGTTCACTAAGGACGACGTCGCGCGTCGTCGCGACGAGTGTGATAGTTGAATCAATGCGTTCTCGACCGTATTTTCTTAGCTGTAAAATACATAATCGCATCTAGTCATTCGAAGACTGGTTTGTTCAACGAAGACTGTTTGGATCCAAGACGCAAAAACAGTTTCATCGTCGTAGTCGTCGCAGAACATAAAACGGTCTTTGGAACGGATTAAGGACGACGACGCGACGAGTGTGATAGTTGAATCAATGGGTTCTCGACCGTATTTTCTTAGCTGTAAAATACATAATCGCATCTAGTTATTCGAAGACTGGTTTGTGCAACGAAGACTGTTTGGACCCAGGACGTAAAACGGTCTCATCGTTGCAAAACATAAAACGGTCTTCGGAAACGGTTCGTTGTCGCAACGCCCACCACTACTGACAAGTAACAGTCTTTGCATGGCGAACGATTCACAGTCTAACGTGTTTTATATCCGCATTTTCTTCAGAACAATAGGTACATTTGCTTTCACTGATGAATCTTAGCTTCAATGTCTTCAGTAATTACTTTAAAATATGTATTTATGTTTTTGTTGTATTCTCTTCCGTTTCATCTTCACATTCTTCATCTTCAAAGTTTTCGTGTGATTCGTTCTCAATTAGTAGCAAATCATAGAAGATCTCGTCGTGGAATAAAGCAGCTGTTTCAATGTTAACATTTTCGTAGAAATCTGAACTGTTAACATCAATTTCTTCAACATTATTTGGTTTTTCATCCATATCTTGAATTATATGAATAAATATAAAATTATTGAAAACTTTTTGTATCTTTCCCGCCAATTACCATTTTCCTTCTCACAGTGACTTTATTGCTTACGGTGTTGCCAACGAGATTTTTGAGATCCCGGTAATGTTGTTGTGAATTTCCGTAAATTAACGGTTGCCTGCAAGAGCGATATTTTCACAATATTGTATAGAATCAAGTTCTTCTAACTTAACAGAAAGCTGTCCTGCTGGGGAGTTTGTTCCGCCCATAGATACCTTTAGTTTCTGTTATCTGTGGTTCCGCCACTTCTTCTTCCCAGCTAAAGCACTTGGAAATGTCGAAGGGCGGGCGTTTTGGGGGGACTGTCTTATATTACTTTTACGTTCAAAAAGTTCTGATTCTCAGCCTAGTTTGAAAAAATGACTTTTGATTTAGTTTTGAGCGCCAGCTGCATATGCCATTATCACGACATTCAGCCGGTCGGCTGTATGTCGTGAGAAATTGAGAATGATGGCAGCAGCAAAGATCGAAATTCTTAGATTCTCTCTACCGTTTCAAAAAAATACGAATACATTAATGTTATGATTTGACACAATGCCTCAGTGACTTGGCTTGGTTGTCATGAAACGCCGACTTCATCTAGTTTAAAAAAATATGATTGACGTGTAAAAATGTTTGTACAAACCTACTTCCAAAATAAAGCCATTATTATTATGATTTATTAAATGGGGAGCTCAATGTACTCATGGATTTACCATGACAACTCAGTATGGTCAATCGACACTTGTGTAAGTAAGTACGGCGATTCAAATCCTTGGGCAACGTGGTTTGAGTGGACCACATCGAAATTAAGGACGCTATCACATTTTCTACAAATATCGGTGGTTTTCCGGTACCAATTACATCAAGAGGAATCACAACTGCGAGGTCAGTTACAGTCTAAATTAAAGATTATTTATTCACTAGCTTCTGCCCGCGACTTCGTCCGCGTCAAATTTTTGCTCCCCTGACCCTTCCCGTCGCATCGATTTGCCTGCTAGTTTTCGTCCATTTTTCGTTGCTGCTCGCACCTTTTGAGTTATAGTGAGTCAACCTTAAAAGATAGACATATGCTCTCGCGGATTTTTTTTTTTAGAACTTTTTAAAAGGAACAATTCCGTTATACATGATTTTTGCGTTACTTTAACCGTTTACGTAGCGCACGTAACGGAAACTCTCAAAAGGAATAAATTTTCCCCGTTTTTGCAACATTTTTCATTACTGCTCCGCTCCTCTTAGTTGTAGCGTGATGTTATATAGCCTATAGCCTCCCTCGATAAATAGGCTACCTAACACAAAAAGAATTTTTCAATTCGGACCAGTAGTTCCTGAGATTAGCGCGTTCAAACAAACAAACAAACAAACAAACTCTTCAGCTTTATAATATTAGTATAGATATTCATGATGAAACCATAAAAATTGTATAGTCCCATACAATATTTTTACAAAAATACGTTTTCCCCATCGCAATAATCGAAGAAAATGAAAAATAATGGGGTCTGAAACGGTACCTGTATAGTGAGATCAACTGCATATTTTAACTTCAAAATGACAAGAACTTATGGCTGATATAATTTTCTACGTTTTTGCTTACATATTTTGTAATTAGATACGTAACTTTTTTATTTATGAGAAAAATAAAGAACGCTCTCAAATTTCTTCATACATTTTCAACTCGCGGCTTATCATTCCGCGCTCAGACGCGCCCTAGGAAGCACGGGCGTATCGCTTAATTGTACGAAATAAATACGATCAAAATAATAATAAAGTGAGTGCCGTGCTGTATACTGTGGTTGAAAAATGTTGATACTTTTCGGACCAAAAGTATGAGTACCAAACTTATTACCAGAACTTGGTTTAGAAATAGATAACTCAAATTCTATTGGGAATTATGGAGTAGAGATGATTATGAATATATATTCATTTACAAGAATTCAAGATGGCGGATGATTATTCTATAAAAAGTTATATGAACATCTATTTTCAATGTGGTAATTAAATTATGCAAGTGTACTCCATTTTTGGAACGAAATTCTTTAATATAGATTGCGGTAGGGGTAAACAGGGGTGCTGAAGCCATTGTGAGGTCAAAATCAAAATCAAAAATGGCGGTTGCGAAAATTTTCAAAGTTTTCATCGTGGGTGTCGTTTTCAATATTTTCGAAGGTGCTGAAGCCGAAAACTCCATACAAATTACATTCGGAGTCAAAAAAAGGCTAAGGAATATACTTCCTGACGGGATGTCCACCGACCCCACAAGTTTTTCATTCAAAACGACAAATATTTTAATTTTTTAGATAAAAAGTGGGCATGGCTATCAACTTTGGGTAATTTTAGGATAGTGAATACGAATGTTTCATCCAAATTTGATCCAAATACGGCAGGTATTTTTTTTTTTATAAAAAGATTATTATCCATATTGGGGGTAGGGATTACGAAATCATCGATTTTTTATTTAAAATGGCTGATGTACTGTTATGATGAAATGTCGACATGGGTATCAATTTTGGGAGTTTTGCTAGTTTGTACGTACTCAAAATATTTAACGTAACTTTCATTATTTACATAAATTGAAAATCATGTAGTTAATTATCATCTCTCAAAAATGTTAAAGTCATTTCGAATTATAAATACATACAGTAGAGCGTCGATTATCCGAACGTCGATCAACCGAACGACCGCTTATCCGAACTACTACGCCCGCCCGACTCGCGCGTGCTATCCTCCTACGACCGCTTATCCGAACTACTACGCCCGCCCGACTCGCGCGTGCTATCCTCCTCCCACGCTACAATGTCTCGAACTGTTAGTCGTATGGTTGTATGCAAAGAGTAAAATAATATATTGTATGTACTCATGTCACTTCCAAGTAGCCGTCAGTTGACATACAATCACGCCTTTTTCCCATGGGGGTAGGCAGAAACCACGGAACGCCACCTGCTACGATCTCTACACACTCCTTTTGCCTCTTTAAGGTTCATACAATTGGACATACACACACGCCGGTTGCGAGTACTACGCACCTGACCTTTCTGAAGAACATCACCAATAAGGTCACTATATGTCCTCCTAGGGCGTCCCCTCCCGGTGTTTCCACTCACATCTGCCTTGTAAATACCTTTTGTGAGTCGTCCTTCATTCATCCTCTCAACATGACCAAACCATCTAAGCATACTTTTTTCAATTTTTGTCACTATATCTTCTTTTAAACCACACCGTTCTCTTATCACATCATTTAAACGCATATATTTTGCGAAAATAAGTTGTCGAAGTGAAAAAATGGCCGGCGTAGAAATTCTTTGTGACGGCTTTTCGTATACATATTTTGTCGTAAATGGCTGAAATACTATTGAAACGTTACGACAATTTCATTAACTATTCATAAATATACGATGTTGTGCAAGAAATTCAATTATAGCAACAAAATATTGCAATTTTAAAATTTCATTCCTCTATTTTTATTTAACGCGGCCGCCATTCCAAAGTCGATGACGTCATCGCCCGATTTCCTTTCTTTTAGCTTTAATTGTTAGAAACGATTATAGCTATGGTATAATGTGTAATTGAGAGGTAATTTAATTAAGTTATTGGAACAGTTTTCACATTTGAAATCAATTGTCATTGTCATCTTCATAAGTTAAACCCGTTTTTTGTGAAGCACATTCTTTTCTTGTTGTAAACTACTGTTTTTTACCTATCTTTTTAACAGGAAATATTTACGACTTCTGTTCATTTTGAACACTTGTAAATATTTCTTAGGGTAGCGTCACTCTTGAACTAACTAAATGAACACCTAACTAACAAACTGTGACATATTTATGACCACAAAAAACAAAGGTGAATGAATGTTGACGTTGCACAGTGTTTTATGAAGACGATTTTTCGGACATTGCTTTTTTATATAAAAAACTGATAGTTTAAGTTACTTCAATGCAATATTTCGTATCCGCATTACACTAGTATGTTTAGTTTTTGAGATATAATTTTTTGAAAATCGTCTTTTTTTCAACCGGGTATGTAGAAAAAAAATCATATCTCTGAAACTAAATATGATACGTAATTGTGACCTTAGAAACATCGATGGCGTTTTTTATGCTGCATATTTTAGAGTACAAATATACCTCGGAACTTCGTTAGATTCAGACTTATACGAGGTTTTTCGTTTTTCGTTTTTATTTTTTTTCTCGGTAATTCCATCGTATTTGGAAAAGTTATTTATACTAAAATTATGCCCTTCATCTTCTCTACATACCACAAAAATAACACATCCTAATTGCGTGGAATCTAGAAGTTATTCCAAATTAACTGTTTTTGCTAGGGTTGTCACTTTCGAATCTGAATTTTGATGACTCAATTTTTATTTAATGGGAAGTATTGGTTATTATTTTTATTTAATGGGAAGTATTGGTAAGTATTGATTAATAGACTCGTCACCGTGTGGTGCCGGACGTAAAGAATAGCATCACCCCATTTCTTCCCGTGGGTGTCGTAAGAGGCGACTACGGGACTTACTAGAGAATGGGCAGCAGCGTTCTCTATGCATTTTACCACCATACTGCGATCGCCAATCCGCCTGCCAAGCGTGGCGATTATGGCAATGTCCCCCAAATTGGGGGAGGCCTATGTCCAGCAGTGGACGTATTACGGCTGAAATGATGATGATTGGTTATTAAAATTTCGACTATTAAACCAAGGAACTTTGTTATATCCAGACTTATAAAAGGTTTTTAGTTTTTATTTATTTTGTTCTCGATAATTCCGTAGTATTGGGATAAGTTATTTAAACTGAAACTAGCACTTTGCCAGTTTCGTTCGCGCATGTTTTCATAAAAACTTTAACACCCTTTAAAACTGTATTTTGATGGTAGTTTAGAAAAAACGAATAACGGGCCGATTCTGTTGTCACAAAATTCTCTAAACTAAACTAAAAATCACTTAATTTTGGTTTATCCCTGTCGAACGAGGATTTCCTATTCTGAAATAGACTAAAGTGACACAACTTAACTATATTTTAGTTTGGCAGCACTAAGATTGCGCTGAATTATTAGTTTAGTTTTCACGAAAAATTTTGACTATAATAATTTATTTTTTCTAAATCTGACTACTTTTAATCGCGATCAAAAAGGTATGGAATAAAATTAGTGATCAAGAACTAAAATTCACACTAACGCAACGCCTCGCCTTCACGTGCAAATACAGAACTGTATTTTTTGTTTTCCTTTTCTTTTGCTTATACAATATGTAACAAAAACCCTGTCCGATCCAATAAAGGCGTAATCTTCGTTCAACATACGTACTAGAAAAAATGATATATAAATCTATCTAAAAAAAAACAAAAGGTAATTGATTTTTTTATTTTTATAATCCATGCGAAATATAACAGTGAATATGGGAAATTTTCATAAGTTAACAACACTCCACCCGCCGGCAAAATCTTGTTATTTTTACCTATTTTTATTTCAAAAGCCACCGCCCTACAGTACCGCGTTGTAGGCACTCGTTCGACTCTTTGATGATGCCGACTGGTTGCCTACCGGTGCGCTACTTGTTGGCCAATGGCCAGTCTTTCGTGTAGATAGCTTTTGATCGGACGTCTGTCTGTACGTATCACGTGCCGCTATCGTTTCGCGAAAAATGTCGTAGAATTCCAATCAGCCATTCCACTGGATTTTTATTTATGGGGTCATGTTAAACAAATTGTTTATAAAAGAGAGTGCGATTCGGAAATCGAAGTCAGAGCTCGAATTGTGGCAGAATCTAAGTGTGGCAGGTTTCGACTCACTTAAGTCGGAAACAAATTCGCTGCAAAGAGTACGTGCAAATTTAGTGAAAAGGTGTCGAATGTGTATCAGTGTTGGAGGTGGACATGTGGAGCACGATCGCCGAAGTATGCAACAACAAGAGAACTGAAACCTGCAGTCGGTAAGTACTTTGCCCAAAGGACATCATATTAAAAAAAGCCCTTATCAGGGCTACATTTAATTCAATAAATTGTTTCTTCATAAACATGATTAGGTCTCCGGATCACTATGCCTACAAAACAATATCAGCTGATACCTACGCGTAGGCATAAGGTATGACGTAGCGTAATTTTCTTTCGTTATAAGTTTGTTTGGCGGCACGCGACAAAGCAGGTTCATGACAAAGGATCATACAAACCGCCTCGCTCTGGCTGCTTCTTTGACACAAAACTGTACGTAGTAACACGTGAACTTTGTCGAGCGATCAGTGTTGCCTTTGATTCGTTTTTATTTTTTATTTTTATTTAATTATATTCACAAGGGAAAAATAATAATCTCAAATCCATTAATTGGTTACGTAATAATGTACGCAGTACGATGCCGAATAATACCCTTAAGGATCGGACAGGGTTTTTGTAACATGCTGTATTTCGAAAATGGCGTGTCCTATCGCAAAAATAATGAAATTTTTGACCCCCTTTGTAACCCACACAAATATAAATCTCAACACGTGGGTAATATTTTTTTTAAATTCTCAAACAAAAAGTGAAAAATTCCATATAAAACACATCCAGGCTGCCCCCTTGTGCGCGCCTTCGTCTCTCAAAAAATTCATTGCGTAGCGCACACAAGTACCACGTTGCGTAGCCAAAAGAAAAAAAAAATCCACGTTGAGTCGCGATTGTCAAATTCGATTTTAATCATGTCAAAATATTTTTTTAATTTAGAGATTTTTTCTTGCAGAACAGCGTTACAATTCCGTAACTCCGGAATTCCGGATCAATTTTATTGATTTTTCAGTTCCGGAATTGACGGGAGTAATTCCGGAATTCCGATATTTATATATAACTAGCTGCCCTCCCCAGCTTTGCCTGGGTGCAATTTCTTTTTCGATTTCTTTCAATTTTCTTTACAACAGACCTTGTCCTGACAATACGAACACTACAAAAAAAAGCCAAATAGGTGCAGTCGTTCTGAAGTGATGTCCTTACGTGTTACATAACTGTAACAGTTAGACATATGCTGTGAGCTGTCGCGACACTTTTTATAGATAATGATGTATTCTGAAAAGCCGTAGTACATTATTTTGTTCCATTATCCATAGTTTTCGCAGCGCATGCGATGTAAGGATATTTTTGTAACTCCTTCCAGTCCTTCCATTATGATCATCATCATCATGATTTCAGCCGAAAGACGTCCACTGCTGGACATAGGCCTCCCCCAAGCTCCGCCACTTCGACCGGTTTTGTGCTTCCCGCATCCAGCGGATTCCTGCGGCCTTCACAAGGTCATCGGTCCACCTTGTTGGAGGATTTCCAACTCTACGTCTTCCGGTACGCGGTCGCCACTCCAAAACCTTTCACCTTCCATTATGATATTTTGTCTTAATAATAATTTTAGACAGGAAGGAGACTATTTAGAGTACATTTTTTATGGTTTTGTTACTTTTTAATTACATTATTTTATTTTCTATAAACCTTGTTGACTTTACTATTGTGAAAATGTCTAATAGAGTAATAAGGAAAAATGATGACCAAATATGCTTAATTTGTAACTCAAAATGATTCAAAGACTGATTTATTATAAATTTTGTTTGATTTGAAACAATTTTTGTTTATTTTCCTAGATAGAGAAGAGACACTGAAACAATTAAAAAGAAAAACAAAGAAAAAAATCTAAAAAAGAAAAAAGATACCAGTTCCGAAATTCCGGAATTAGTTCTCCAGTATCGGATCTCAGTTCCGGAATTAAGAACCCTCAGATATTGCACGCCCTAGTTACAATTCTCATAGCCAAAAGTAAGGAATTTTAGAGATAGTTTAGTTCGGTGTACAACAGAATTGGCATCAATAACAATTTTTATTTTGATAAGAATTTGTGCTAAATTTTAAGTTTATTAACCTAAGAAATAAGATTCCTCCATACAATCTTTAAAAACCCCTAAATTGTTCTATTAGAGGTAGTTCTGAAAATCTAAAATGACATTAAAATGTAAATGTGCCCTGCCCACTGCCCGTTAAGTTTGGCGATTCTTCTGATTGTGTGGATAACTTTGGTTTAAATATAGAGATAACTTCAGATCCGGATATGAAGTAATATAATATGATCGCGTGACAACCCTAACGACGTAGAATACGGATCAAGCTTAAAAATGTTGTGGTTTCTAGATTCCACGCAATTAGGATGTGTTATTTTTGAGGTATGTAGGGAAGATGAAGGGCATAATTTTAGTATAAATAACTTTTCCAAATACGATGGAATTACCGAGAAAAAAATAAAAACGGAAAACTAAAAACCTCGTATAAGTCTAAATCTAACGAAGTTCTGAGTTTTATTTTTACTCTAAAATATGCAACATAAAAAACGCCATCGATGTTTTTAAGGTCACAATTGCGTATCATATTTAGTTTCAGAGATATGATTTTTTTTCTAAATATCCGGTTGAAAAAAAGACGATTTTCAAAAAATTATATCTCAAAAACTAAACATACTAGTGAAATGGGGATACGAAATATTGCATTGAAATAACATAAACTATCAGATTTTTATATAAAAAAGCAATGTCCGAAAAATGGTCTTCATAAAACACTGTGCGTTGTATAAACATTCTAAACGGCCACTTGAGACGCGATCACGCGACAAGATTATCGTCTTTTGTTTATGCTTTGACTGCTTAGTGTACTGTGTTTATTATGTAATCGTTGTTATGGTGTAATAGTGATTAAAATTAAATGATTTTTATATTAAAATGTCTTTCACAAAAAATTCTGGGACTTATAATGATAAAAATGGGACGGAAATAATAAAACTTGTTTTTAATTTGAATGATACTCTTTTTATTCTGAATCAAATTACACAAGTGTCATTCACCGAATAGTAAAACTTGTAAACATTACGAAACAGTCACAATCTTGTATGGGGTTCATAGTAAAATATCGAGAAATTGGGGTTTAACCACAAGTGGTCCGAAAAGAGGCGGGATCTCGTCAAGGCTGTAGGCAAGAAGGAACAAACTCGCATTTTTGACGTTGACAGACGAACGTCAAATGAATGGTCATCTGTTGCACATGTCAGAATTGACATTGCACATTAGATAGTTTGTCAGTTTGAATTTCAACAGTTTGTATTTTAAATTTTAACGTTTAACTTTGCAAAAACGTAAAAAACTTATTAAACTAAATAAAACAAGGCTCAGGTGCGTAAATTTTGTACAATAATATTGCTGTTTTTTTGGTTTTATGGAAAATTTGGCGTATATAATCGGTTATATTGCTCCAATATTATGGCTGTTCCTACTTAACTTTTTGGATGGGAAATCATGAAATGACTTCTCCCGCTCTGGGCGGAGCGGGAGGACATGTCAGACTTTTACTGACTAAAACTCACCCGTGTTCCCTCAGTTGCCCGTGTGCCCAGGGTCACGGTATCTCTTTCGAACAATCACGCGACCCCGGCAGGCATCGGTCCTAGCAGACCCCTTCAGTTGTGCGCGACATGCTCTCGTGGTGAGGGCGTTTTAACTGACCTTTATAAGCACATACTCCTCCCGGCGACATGCCTCGTCAGTGAAGACTGAGAGTGATAACACTCAGTCTTCACTGACTCCGGTCTTCTAAGGCAGGGATCAGTGCAAGACTGCGGCAGCTACCGCGTTATAAAGGTCATAGCCTACACCAGCAAGCTCTTTGAGCAGATAGTTGAGTCTCGGAGCCGTCAGGAGTGTACAGATTCGAATAGCCAATACGATTTCCGCCCTGGCCACGGGACCATGGACCGTTTTTGCCCTAAGAATCATCATTCATGGAGAAGTATAGGTTGAAGAATTAGCTCCTGCATTTCCTATTTTTGGTCATAAAGAAGGCCCTCGACTGTGTTCCTCGTGTGGTGATCTGGCGGGCATTGAGATCCAAAGGAGTAGCAGCCGGCTTATATTGACACTAGCTTTTGCCAGCGGCTTCGCCCGCGTGGAGGTCGGAAAATATCCCGCGGGAACATACTACCGGGATAAAAAGTAGCCTATGTCCTTTCTCAGGCCCTAAACTATCTGTGTACCAAATTTCATTGAAATCGGTTCAGTAGTTTTATCAGGAAAGCGAGACAGACAGACAGACAGACAGACAGACAGAGTTACTTTTGCATTTATAATATTAGTGTAGATAGTGTAGATAATACGAGACATGTGCCGCAATTCTGATTCCATGGTTTGGACCGCTGTTGGTAACACCAAAACCTTTCCCATCACTGTAGGATTACACCAGGGATCCATCCTTAGCCCGTTCCTATACAGCGTAGTATTAGACATTGCATCAGATAGCATCAAGAACCGCCATGAGCGGCCCCCGTGGCTGCTTACGTATGCTGACGATATCGCTCTGGTAGATGCGGTCAGAGGACGACTGGTGAGACGCGGTACAGAAGGGTACGGTTGCAAACGGTGTTCTGAATCCCATTGTGGCGAATACCAAGTATTTAGCTTGCTATACCTACAGCAGATCTCACATCCTTCTGCATAGGCGGCAGTCAAGCACACGGACCAGGTTAAGTACTTGGGATCTGTACTGCACGGTTTGGTGACATAATTGCGACGTTAAGGTACGCATTACTGCAGCATTGTTCAAATAGCACGAGGTGTCTGGTGTCATTTGTGTTAGGCTGAAGGGACAGGTCAGTAAATCTGTCATTAGGCCTGTCCTTTTATATGGCAGTGAAGCGTGGCCTGTACTTGAGCGGCATAATCAAAGTTCTTGCTTATGCCGCTCAAGTGAAAATGTTGCGCTGGTTATTCAGTGTTACGCGGAAACACCGCGTCAAAACTCACGTATTCGCGACAGCCTTCATATCCGGGACATAACAGACAAATTGCATGAGTGTTACTTACGTTGGTACGAACACGTTTTATGGAAACCGGCAAGCTATTAAAGAACCAAAGGTCTGGCCATGCCGTTTCCGCCAGGCCCTGGCAGTAGGGGAAGACCTAAAAAGTGCTGGCTTGATTGATTAAGCGTGTTCTGCTCAGTCGTGGGTCATAAAGTTTGCTACATTCGTATTTCTTATGAGTGAGTGAGTTCCGCTCTCTCGCCTTGTGTAAGCACGCTCGGCTCAGTCGAGAGCAAGATAAGCTCGGCTCACTCGTGTGAAAGATGGGCTTGCTTCGCTCGCTGGTCTTGTAAGGACTATTTACAGTTCTAATCTGCCTTTTTGCCCATTTGTCACAAATGTTCCTATGGTTTTGGCGGCAGCGCGAGCATTGCCTGTAGGCCACTGGTGGGTGTTGTACTCATACACCTGGTTATTGCTACACAAACAAACCAGTTCAGTTTTTTGAGGTCTTTTTTGGGCTGTGTTCAGGTCTCTATTGGGCCACCAAACTAATTAACCATTTTCATGTTGATACAACTGCTAAGGACTTACCCTTACTGCTCTTCTGTCTCAAATATCCACCCTGCTTTTCTTAGTATTCTACCTATTCAGTTTAAGACAATGTTTTTAGATGGTGATATTGTGTGAACTCATCATAACAGACATTAATATTTTCTCTTAAACAAAATCTGAAATAATATCCTCTTAAATTTTCAAGTTCTTTATTATTTTTTAATATTAAATGTCCATTTTATACTGGGTGATGCTTGATTTTTCTGGAAAACTAGTGCGTAATATAAACATGCTATTTACTTCAGGAGTGGAATCCAAGGTTTCTAAGTATCCAAACCAGTATATGACTAGCCCAGGTCCAAATCTGTTCCAATAGCATAGAAGTTGTTCCTTAAGATATCCTGAGTGATTTTCTTCATCTCCAAAAAGTGCTTTACTTTCAACCCAGTTCACAATGAATCCATCTACAGCAATAGGTACATCTAACTTAAAATCTGGCGTTTTGTCATAACCTCGTGACCGCAGAACACTTTCATCAGAAAATGTGATGTTCATTAGTCTTAATTCTCTTTCTAATCTTAACTCATACTCCAGCCCTATAGACCTGAAATTAAAACAAATATTTTTTTATAACATGAAGGAATTGCGGGAGGCCTTTGCTCAGCAGTGGGACAGTGAAGGCTAATAAAAAAAAAACATGTACGTAGGTCACTCGGTAAGTCTTGTCGTTAGACTATAATTTTTTTTTTTTTTCAAAATATTTTCCGTCACTTAACACACACTTATTCATACGCTCAAACCAGCTGTTAAACCAGAGATTCCATTTCTCTTTTGGAATGGAAGCGCAACATTCTTCCCAGGCATTCAAAACCTCTTCATCTGACGAAAACTTGCGTCCTTTCATTTGATTCTTTACGTACGGGAACAGTGCGAAGTCGCAGGGCGCTAGATCTGGACTGTAGGAAAGGTGATCCAACACTCGGATTCCAGTAGATGCGAGAAATTCTGTAGTTTGCTGAGCGCGATGAGCAGGAGCGTTATCGTGGTGCAACAGCCAAGTACGTAGCTGACTTTTGGTCGCAGTTCTTTAAGAGTATTCAAAAGCGGGATCAAAAACGATTGAATATACCAGTCAGCAGTCACAGTGCGTTGCGTATCTAAAGGAATAGTTTTGATAATCCCGCAACGATCTAAAAAACTACTATCATTTTCTTTTTGACAGATCGCGATTTCTTGGGCATGGTGGGATAGTCTTCATCTTGGAAAACCCATAGGCGGCTTTTAGACTTCGTAGGCAAATCGTAGTAGTACATCCAGGTTTCGTCTCCCGTAAAAATGGAGGAAACATCTGAAGATCGCCCGGATTTAAATTTAGCCAGCATCTTTTTGCACCATTTCACACGACAGTCTCTTTGCTCATCCGTAAGTCGCCACGGAACAAAAAGTGAGCAAACTTTGTGTAGCCGCAAATGTTCATGCAAAATTTTATTTACAGCCCATGCAGAAATACCAAGGGTTTCTTCAATTTGTTTAAATGTGATTCTGCTATTTTTTCTCACTAGTTTCTCAACAGCGGCCACTGTATCGGAAGTAGTCACTTCAACGAGCCTGCCCGGACGCGGATCGTCTTCCAAGTCAAAATTACCTCTTTCGAACTGTTTGTACCAGCGTTCCACAGTCCTGAGGGATGGCCCTGTGTCTCCGAATATCCGACCCATTTCTTCGTGGCACTCTTGACGAGACAACTCACGTTGAAAATTGTAATATATTATTGCACGAATCTGAGATTTTGTAAGCGATGAAATTCTTAACTTTTAAACCGTTCTCGCGTACGTAATTTTTTTTTTTTTTTTTTTTAATAAATAAATCATTTATTTTGACAAAACTAGTGTTACATATCATAAACCTGCCAAACTGCGTAACAGTTTGTCGGCAGGATTAGCGCTTGTTTTAACATTCAATCAAACATTATCAATGGTATTCACAAACATACGTAACTCATTACAATTGACCATTAGGTTCATCATCAAGTGCAACGAAATTATCTCAACATGCCGTGTGTCCCTCTGTGGCCGGACCACAGTTTAGTACTCAGATGCTATAGTTCGAAATAAATCCTACCTAAAGTCTACTTTCATCTGAATATATACATATTTTTAGTACCTCAAGAGATATCTTTTTAATTAACAATTTATGTGGTCCGGCCGCCAGGCAGTGCTCTCTGGCCGCGCCACCTCAAATTAAATAAAGTATAATGAACTATTAATAAATCAATATCCCGAAAAAATCTACCTAAAGAGTACCTTGCATACGACAAATATGGTCCAATAAACCCCTTTGGTTAAGGAGTTATTGGTCGTAGGGTGTGGTCCGGCTGGAAGGTATACTCTGCAGCAAGTCAATTTTGCAATATTAAATATTAACTGTCCATAAATCAATTTATATAATAGTACCTTTTCTCTACTCTTCGTTGATACTTTTCTCGCTCAAGAAACTATTCGTTTTGATTAATTATTCTTTAAAGTATGTGGCGCGGCTAGGGATGATTACTTTCAGCAAATATAACGAAATATGCTTTATTTCTTTATGCGAACGAAAACTGCATAATAAGTACTTTATAAAAAGACCTGAACTTCATCTATAAACTTTAATTTTTATTACCAACAATGATTTTGAAAAAGGTGCACTTTTTGGTTTTTGTTTACCTATCTACCTAAGAATAGGTAATTAATTTGACGAAGTAAGTAAAAATTTTGGTTTTTAAATAAACAATAAGTAGGTATACGAATAACAAACATATAATAAAATAAATAAATAATTGCAGCGGTAAGTCCCCTCTTTGAAGAGTGGATAGAGAGGCGCCACGGCGTCCTCACCTTCCGCCTGACGCAGGTTCTCACCGGGCATAGGTGCTTCGGTGGGTTCCTGTTCAGGATAAAGCGGGAGGAAACACCCGGGTGTTTCCATTGCGAGGATCGTCTAGAGGACACGGTGGAGCATACGGTGGAGGTGTGCCCTGCCTAGGCGGAGGACCGTCATGTCCTCGTGGAGGCGATCGGCGGCGGCGACCTCTCGCGTTCGGCTCTGGTGCGAGCCATGGTACAGAGCGAGAGGGCATGGGAAGCCGTCACCTCCTTCTGCGAAGCAGTAATGCTCGCAAAGGAGGAGGCGGGGCGCGTGAGGGAGTGGCAGTCTCTGCGCCCTCACGTCCCTAGCCGCCGCAGGAGGAGACGCCCCGGGCGTCGGGAGTCGATCGCAGACTCCCGGCCACCATAGGCGCGGGCTTGCGGGCGGCGAGCAATGGGTAGCTTGCCGCCCGGTAAGGACCCCAGGCCCGTGTCAATGGAGCGTAGTGTTCCACGCGCGCCTCAAAGAGATGTCAGCAGCACTGAAGGGGTCTGCTAGGACCGATGCCTGCCAGCATCGATATATATGTACTACCCTGCCAGGGTCGCGAGATTGTTCAAACCAGATACCGTGGCCCTGGCATATGGGTAACTGAAGGAACACGGGTGGGTTTTAGTCAGTAAAAGTCTGACACACCCTCCCGCTCTGGGCAGAGAAGTCAATTGATAATTTCCCACGCAAAAAAAAGCCTTGCATTTTAAAGTTGGAAAATAACTTCAAAAATCCTTTATTTGTAATTCTGATGACTATATTTTTAATACGCGGTTTTGGTACACTCTTTTTCCCATTGTTATTTCTTGTTTAAAGGGTTAAATGCTTAAATTCAATCTATTGACTTTAGTTTATTATATAAAACACTTTTCCGTCTTTTAGAATACCTTGTATTAACAATTGTTAATATTTGATTATGAAAATATATTTGTTATTCGTATACTTATTGTTTATTTCAAACCAAATTTTTCACTTCGTCAAATTAACTACCAATTCTTAGGTAGATAGGTAAACAAAAACCAAAAAGTGCACCTTTATCAAAATCATTGTTGGTAATAAAAATTAAAGTTTATAGATGAAGTCCAGGTCTTTTTATAAAGTACTTATTATGCAGTTTTCGATGGCATAAAGAAATAAAGAATATTTCGTTATATTTGCTGAAAGTAATCCTCCCTAGCCGCGCCACATACTTTAAAGATTAATTAATCAAAATGAATAGTTTCTTGAGAGAAAAAGGTATCAACAAAGAGTAGAGAAAAGGTACTATTATATAAATTGATTTATGGATAGTTAATATCGATACCGGCAATTTCAATTGTCGTAAAGGACAAAACACGAGTTTTCAGTAGAGCCAAAAAACAAAAAAAAAAAAATTGTTTTTGACTTATATCTTTTTCAAACAAAGTACTATATTCATGATGTCAAAAAAAAACCCTCACTATTTTTTCGTGTTCTATCCATAAAAATTAATCAAATAAACCAAACATAATTATTGACGAAAATGAGAGTCCTTTACAGCCCCAAAAAAATTAACTGAAGTACTTTACAGCCACGAAAAATTGGTTATGATTAAGTCAGATGTGTCGTAAAGGACTAATCTTGATTATCATTGGATAGTACAGGTCAATTCAACCAGAGACTAAGGAGGTAAAAGGAACAAAAAACCTAAAGTTTTGAATAGAAATACCTACAATATGTAGTAAAAACAAGTGAAATTAAAATATTTTTTATTTATTATTCAAATATTTAGTAAAAAAGTAGTAAAAATATTATTCTAATAGGAATTCAAAATTTAAACAAAATGTTTTGCGCTATTACGTTATATTTATAATTTTATTGTGTTGTGATGGAAGGTTTTGTTACCAATTTGGACATTTTCCTGTTTGTGGCAAACACCAGTTTTTTTAACAACCTCAAATGTTATTTGAAGTATACATTTTGCGAATACAGTTGATTTGTCAAAAATGAAAAGAACGAATTGAAACAATTCTGTCAGACTTATGTGTGCTCGTTGAGGAACAAATGGATCTCGCGTGATCGCACGAGACGTACATTCATCAAAAAGTATGAGACATAGCTGCAAAAGGACATAAAATGGCCTGAGGTCGTGAGGGAAAACATAACCCGTTCTATGGTGTTAGTAGAACAGCAACCATGTTCCAGTTCTGACTTCGCTATAAATGAGGGTGCATCAACATCCTGTGGACCGGAAACGTGCAGTGTTGGAACATCAACATCAGTTGTGAGTCCAAGAAAACCATTTGTGAAGCTAAGCCCGCTACAGAAGAGTGGAAGAGCTCCTAACGTACAGAACTGAAAGTCATGCTCATGCAACTGGTTTAAAAGCACAAAATAAGAATGTAGCAGATATCATTAAACTAGTCTCGGAGCATCCCGAAGAAGCTACAAAGATAAAGGAATTGTTAAAGGCATAGAAAACTATGGCCATATATTCTGCTGATAAAGCTTTAGGTATTTTGACCTCATTGAAGCTTTCGAAGTGGCAGTATATAACATTAATATATTGTGCAAAAGAAGAAGGAGTACCATTGTATCCTTCTTATACAGATATCCTTGAAGCGAAGAAGAACTGCTATCCGCCAAAAGATGCCATAGAAGTCACGGAAAGAGGGGTTAAAGGAAAACTTCAAGCTATTTTGAACAAAACTGTGGCTAGACTTGGAATATTTTTTCGTGTAGAATCTTCACTGCATGGCAAAGAATGTATACTTATATTCAAGTGGGGTTTTGATGGTGCTTCAGGGCAAAGTTTGTATAAGCAAACTTTGGCAGAGGATGACGATTCTAGCATTTTCATATGTTCGTTTGAGCCCCTGCGCTTAGTTTGTGGCGAAGAAGTGATATGGGAGAATCCAGAGCCATCTTTCACAATGTTCTGCAGACCATTATATTTTAAGTTTTCAAAAGAAAACAGGTTGAACATAGTTGAAGAACAGGCTACGATTGGAAACGAGATTGAAGACCTGCAGCCTTCTATTATGGGAGGCCATTCTGTTAAGCACTCGATGCCTACGACCATGACTGATGGCAAAATCACTTCCCATCTATCAAATACCTCATCTCCGACTTGTGATATATGTAAAGCAACTTCTACAGAAATGAATAAGTTAGAGGTCTTTTTTTGTGTTTGGGAAATCATCAAATGACGTCTCCCAATCTGGGCGGAGCGGAAGGGCGTGTCATTATAACTCAGCCATAGTCACGGTGATTAACAAATGAGGGACTTAGTAACATCAGTTTTTAGTCACTTGTTAATCAGCGTGATTATGATTGATTATGCAATTTTGTAAAAAAAAAAGTATTTGATCAATATCGTATTTAATCATTCTCATTAAAAAAGTCATTAATAGGCTATTAACTAACGACAGTACAAGTAAATCGATGCTCAACTTCGTTTGACCATGTCAAAGATTTGAAAAATCACGTATCGAAAATTCAAAAATTTGGTACGCGCGAAGCGGCACTGAAAGGTATATGAATTTGATGTCACCTTGATCGCCGTGTATGGTACAATACCTCTTGTGAGCATCAGCCCTTCAGTTCCATTCAGTTTCAAATAAATTAACTTTAAGTGTTTTCACCCATACAAAAAAAAAAACTTAAAACTTTATTTCTCACGCGTGGAGGTTCCATACGTTAATATTACTTAGAGGTATGTATACTAGACACATTGCAAACGTCCTTTACGCCCTAATTACGTAAGTTAAAACAAAGCATAGATTTGGTCGTAAGGGTTAAGACTATATCTTTATTATGTGGTTAAGAATGTCGTATAAAAAGTTTAATGCAAAAATGAGGATTACGACCTCTTAAATAATTAAAACATGACTTTACGCTCCCCTATTGAAAATTATTTTTACGATACATCCCAAACAGTATAAAAAATCGCGCTAGAGCTGTTGGAAAGCCAGGTCGTAAGGGGCTTTTTTTAAAGATAGAATTTTTTTAAATATACCAATCGATAGAGCTTGCGACGCTGATTCCAAATATATATATAACTCATTTTCGGCAAAATGTCCTTTACGACTATTGAAATTTTCGGTATCGATATTAAATATTGCAAAATTGACTTGCTGCAGAGTATACCTTCCAGCCGGACCACACCCTACGACCAATAACTCTTTAACTAAAGGGGTTTATTGGACCATATTTGTCGTATGCAAGGTACTCTTTAGGTAGTTTTTTTCGGGATATTGATTTATTAATAGTTCATTATACTCTATTTAATTTGAGGTGGCGCGGCCAAAGAGCACTGCCTGGCGGCCGGACCACATAAATTGTTAATTAAAAAGATATCTCTTGAGGTACTAAAAATATGTATATATTCCGATGAAAGTAGACTTTAGGTAGGATTTATTTCGAACTATAGCATCTGAGTACTAAACTGTGGTCCGGCCACAGAGGAACACACCAACATGCCACAACAATTAAGCATTCATCACTTGTATTGTTTACAAAACAATAAATGCTCAACTGCTGCCGCATGCCGCGGCAACCTCACTAAGCATTTGGATTTTTAGTTTATTTTTTAGTGTTCGCTTGCTAATTCCACTATTATCTTGTCTTAGCCAGTTGATATTATTGTACAATGTTGGGGTCAAATACTTACTGGTTCTTTTGCCATAGTAGTTTTTGACTGGTGTTCGTACGAATTTACGTTCTCTAACGTTTCTAGTATTATAACTATTTTGCACCAAGACTTTGAACTGATCGTTATAGAACTGCTCTAGAACCACCAAGTACTTGACCTTCTCATGCACAGGAAGCACCTTACACAGAACAAATAGGTTTTCATAATTTTGTTTACACTCAAGCTTTACTTTATGGCTAACCAAGTATTTGATAAAACGAATTTGCAGTGATTTTATACTATCTAGGTATGTTTTGAATGTGCGGCCATAGGTACTCAACCCATAGCTCAGCAGAGACTCGGCGAGAGCAAAATAAATAACACGCAGTGTTTTCCTACTTAATGGTGACTTCAGGATGTAGAACTTACTTAGCACGGACCTAAGCTTTGTACACACTGTGTCAACCTGTGTCTTCCAGTTCATGTTACGGTCCACCCACAGACCTAGATACTTAAATTTACTAACATACTCCAGCTGTTGACAGACACAGTTGACATTTCTCGCGTGCATGCAATCGTAGGTGTGTCCCACGATACCTATATCCCTACTATCGACATTTTTTGCCAGCAGGTTGTGTGGCGAGTGCACATGCATCACTTTCGTCTTACTTAGATTGAGTATGATTCCGTTATCGTGTGCCCACCGGGTAATATTGTCGAAGTCCGATTGCAACGCAGCCCTGGCCTCCTGTATGTTCTTAGAGGAGTACATAAGGCACATGTCGTCCGCATACATGTAAACCCGACACTTCGCCACGACATTACTGACGCTATTGACATGCATAATATAGCCAACTGGTCCATAAACGGAACCTGTCGGAACGCCAAGGTTTACCGCAGCTTCTTTACCCGCCACACCAGAAATGCAAGTCTGTAAGGTTCTGTCACTCAAGTAGTTCCGGAACCACTTCTTCGTGGGCCCCCTGATCCCGCACTCATCCATGGCTTGCAACAATATCTCGTGGTCCAAGGTGTCAAACGCCTTTTTATAGTCAATGAACAGCGCCAGGACCTGGTGACCCTGGTCCAGACTACTGTTCATATCTTCCGAAAACTGTGCGAGAGCTGATATTGTGCTGCGACCGCGCCTAAAACCGTGCTGTGCATCTGCTAGAATATGATTCCGCTCTAAGAATTCACCAACCTGACCGACTACTATCTTCTCCACTATTTTATTAATTACAGATAAAATAGCGATGGGCCTATAGTTAGCGTAATCTGAGTGCGTTCCCTGCTTAAAGATGGGCCTAATTAATGCTTTTTTAAGTGGGTTTGGATATTCGCCTTTCGATAAACACAGGTTGACAAAATGCGATAAGACTGGTGAGATTTTGTCCTTAATTATTTTTAAGTCAATGACTCGAATGCAATCAATGCCCGGCGCCTTATCACTGCTCAGCTGGTCGATAACTTTACACACCGTGTTGCTGGAAACTGGCCTAAAGAGAAACGTTACATCACTAGACAAAACATATTTACTTCTGTCTAATAACTTAATACTACAGTTATGTTTAATATTAATTATTTCTTTAGTAAATGTATCTGCAAAGTTACTGCATATGTTATACATTGTATCTTTACCTCCAAAATATCTTTTAACTATATCATCTATGTTCGCTTTATTTCTACCTGTCCAGCTATTAATTTTGTCCCAAATCTTTTTTGGGTCTCCGTTACATTTTTTTATTTCCTCTTGCCGAAATTTATTTCTTGCTTTATATATCAATTTGTTTACTTTATTTCTAAATCTTGTATATTCCAGTCTTTTCGTGTTATTGTTAGGTGTCTCTTTCCAATCTCTAAATAACCCATCCCTACGCAATATCATATTACTTAAACCTCTTCCTATCCACGGTTGTGTATCCCGTTTCTTAGTCTTTGGCTTTAAAGTCTTACTATTTTTATAAATATCGTTAAAAATATTTTGTAACTTATCATACATAGTTAACGGGCAATCTATAAACAACAGTTGAGACCAATCATAATCAGTGATTTTCTTAGCTACTATCTTATTATTAATCACATACCGAATGTCCGAGTTCTTACTATCCGCGCAAAGTTGCGTCGCCTCTAACGGTATCGAGACTCCAACAACATGATGATCCGACATGAAACACTCAATAACATACGACTGGCAGTCCTGCAGCTGTCCTGTTCGCACCCACACATGATCGATACACGACACTTCTCTTACACCCGCGACGATAGCCTCTCGCGTCACCTCCGAAGGTGGTAGTACGCACTGTAAGCCTAATTCACACAGACAGTCCTTGTATTTTGATATTTGACGACTTTCACTCACTCCTAACAGATTTATGTTGACGTCACCCAATATGATGATGTCCTCGTTCGCTGGGATCTTCCTGATTGTCTGCTCGATTTCATCAACAAACAACGACTTATTCGTTTTAGGTGGTCGGTAGACTGCGAGGATATTTACTGTCGACTGCTTAAAAGTTATTTTACCATGAAGGCCTTCCAGAGAACTCGTCAGGGTTTTATTTAGTTTTATTTGCACTAACAATAAGATACTCCTTGGCATAAATAATCACGCCTCCTCCTCTTGTATTCTCCCTCGTGTTTGCAAATAAATTGTACCCCTCTATGCAGTATAATGATAACTCATCTTCCTTAATGTTAACTTCTGTCAACACTAATATTCCTATCTCATTAGAGGAATTTTTTAGAAAAATCAGCACTAAGTTTTTTCTTATCGACCGAACATTTAAGTGCACTATATGTAGGTATTTAGTGTTGCTAGATAAACTTCGAACCCAAGTGGTTACATTTTTAAACCTTGTAAATTGACATTCCAATGTAGTAATCGCATCGAAACTATCCACTTTTATTTGTTTATGTCGAATGATGCTCGCAGCGTACACTTCGCACTATGTGTGCGCTAGATGCTTATCTATAACTAAACCAAGCAAGCCGCCGTTGTTGTATTGCCGTCTACGAATCGTTCAATATCGCGTTCACTCCTAATTGTCATGATTTTTTTTTGCTCATCACTCTTTCTTATGAGTATTTTTCCATCCTGAATCCAGATGTACTTGTAGGTTTTTTTAAGCTGGTTTTTAGTAACCCACAGAAGGTTTCTTTTATATCTCGTGAGATTCTCGTTTATATAAATACGGGTGTCATTACCTGTACCATAAACATTGCCATTGGTCAAACGTTTTTTGCGACTTTCAATCCACTTATCACGGGCTTCTTTTGTCCTCAACGTTATAACCACTGGCAGAGGTTTCTCGGCGCCTGGTTTTTCACGGCCTACCCTCTCTGCATTATCAATCTGACTAACGTCCATCTGGAGCTGTTGAGCAACCTGGGCAACAACTTTGGCAACATCCTCGTTTTCTTTTTTCTCCAACCCAGCCAACTCCACCTTCTTCTCTTTGTCTTTCTCTTCCAGCTCATTCACACGTTCTTCTAGTGATTTATTGTATTTTTCCAAGTGTGCATTCATATTTTCTAGGGCCTTGATTTTTGTTTCAGTTGATTTCTGGTACTCCATCAGATTATCATACTTTTCAGATACGAAATCAACGAGATCGGCCAACTCACTTAGCTTTTTCTCCATTTTGTAAACAACATCCATTTTTCGGTTCATATCAGCTAGGGTTACTGCAATAGTCGGTTCCTCAAGACTAGGTGAACTAGGTTGCGAGCCAGGCGGAGAGACGCAGTCCTCACACTTTTCATTTTTGAAGGTAGTTCTCGTAACACACTTTTTGTGGAAGACTGCTTCACAGGATCCTTTGCATTTAATAAACTCATCTTTCGCAATCGACACGACCTTATTGCATTTCTTACACTTCACCATTTGAGTATTTACTGAGTTACTACTATTATGATATTATTAAAATCAAACGTCGATACTCGACACTAGTCGCAATGTTACGTGGGTTTTTGACTTAGATGTACGAAACACAGCCATACGCCAAGCGCGCGCGCACGACACTAATAACTAGGCGGCTACTGACCAGTGGCGGTACCTTCATATAAGCCCAAAAGCCCGGCATGCCTTACTAAAATGCTCGATAGAGAATCAATATCAAACCCGAACTATTTAAAAGTTTGCGCGCTTAATTCTTATCAAAATAACACAAAGTATCTACCTATACCACACTACTACACATCGCGATTGTTCGCGCGCAGAGTTTCGCATTTTGCAGCATCTACATATAGCTATCTCGCTTACACGTACCGGCTTTTGCCGGGCTTTCAAATACTATCTCTGTCACTTTCGCACATATAGCGATGTGCCGTATAACGAGTTAGAACCTTGTGCGTCTACAAATCAATCAGTATGGAAGATTTAAGCCCTGCATGCGTATGAAGTTGCACGCGTATGATGCGTGACCTTGTCACCTTGCCAACTCTGCAGTGTTGCCGTTTTAGCGACGTTGTGAGATCTTGGAGACTTTTAACGAGTTTGGAGACTTTTTTTAAGATTTAGCAACAATAAAAACTAGCGACTTTTTAAAATAACGAAATTAAATATTCAAGCAATATCTAAAAAATAAAAAATTTGCGACATCTAGCTAGATTTTTCACATACCTGGCGACTTTTTTTGCCTAAATGACAACACTGCAACTCTGCGTAAAGTATGTAGTTCCCGACACCCGAGTGCAACTCACTTCAGTTTGATTTGCTTGAGTGGGAAAAGTTTTGTTATTAAAGTTTTTTGTGTGTTTTCTTAGATTTTCTCAGTGATACAATTGTTTTGGTGACTTACCTACAACAATGGAGGTAATTGTACCTTGTGAGGATTTAAAATGCGTTCAAGTTTTGATTGGCGAAGGTAAAATCTTTAAACTTTGCTCAGAAAAAACAGTTAATTTCTTCATTAAAACCGACGCCTAATCTGTGTATTTCTCGTACTAGTAAATAGCATAAACGAAAATTTAATAGATCAGTGTATTAAACTAGTTGGATTGTTGGCTGTTCGCACACTAATAAGTTGTATTGCTGGTGCTGCATATTTTTTTCGAATGAGGATTCCGTTTGGAATACATCTGGTTATAATGATTTAAATAACATATCTGGTGCCATTAAAAGGCACGCAAATTCCCATAAACACCTGTGTGCTATGGTTTCTTTCGGTAATTTTGGTACACAACGAATTGAGACATCTATATCACGCCAGTTATCTGAGGAAATTTCAAAATATAACACGCGCGTTGATAACAACCGTAGTGTATTTCAAAGATAAGTTGATATTGTTTGTCATTTAGCACAACAGGAACTTCCTTTAAGAGGACATGATGAGTCCAAAACTTCATTAAATAAAGGCAATTTTTTTGAACTGGTCTCGTTAATTTCAAAATACGATGTCGTTTTAGAAAAGCATATGCAGCATCAGGAAAGTGAGAAACCGGCGCCGAGTTATTTATCTACATCAAACAAAATTCAAAATTTATTTTACCTAACCAGTAGTTTATGAGAAAATTGCGATGATACATACGTAGGTATCTACATATTCAGTCGAAAACTGAACTTTCTTTTTTTGAAATCGGTTAAAATTTTATTGGGCTTGCCTTATTTTGAAACCCTAGGCACGCCACTGCTACTGACAAGTTTTGACATGTAGATACATACGCCCGCACGCTATACGTAGGTATAGTGAAGAAAACAAACAGCACGCGATAAATGTGCCAAACGACAAGACTTACCGAGTGACCTACGTATCAAAACATCGCTTTCGATGGTTGATAAAAATATACTTCAGTTAAAAATCAATTTTTCAATAATAATAAATCATTCAAAAGCTTACTGTTTTATTATATCTGCATAAGGGCCATACTGGTTATCATTCATAATACCCTGAAAAATAGAAAAGATATTGTGTAAAAATTTATGGCGCTTGGTCCAAATGCCTACCAATGTCATTGAATTGTCCATTGATTAATGAGAAACTTTTAGGAACATACACATATTCAAAACACATATGGCCACTGTCACTAGTGTCAAGAAAAATCCTCATGATACCTTTTTTACATTCAACAAATTGTGTTTCTATAGTTATTATATTATTATAAAGAGGGAAAATTTGTGGTTCTGTATTTAGTAGGTCTTGACTTTGATTGTGACTACCTTTTCCATTGTTTTTAATTCAATTACTTAAAAAGTACTTGAATTATTAATAGATACCTCGACAATACATACATACAATCACGCCTTTTTCCTATGGGGGTGGGCAGAAACCACGGAACGCCACCTGCTACAATCTCTACACACTCCTTTTGCCTCTTTAAGGTTCATACAATTGGTCATAAACACACGCCGGTTGCGAGTACTACGCACCTGACCTTTCTGAAGAACATCACCAATAAGGTCACTATATGTCCTCCTAGGGCGTCCCCTCCCGGTGTTTCCGCTCACATCTGCCTTGTAAATACCTTTTGTGAGTTGTCCTTCATTCATCCTCTCAACATGACCAAACCATCTAAGCATACTTTTTTCGTTCTCTTCTCTTTCAAACACCGTGACCTTCGTCTTATTCACATTTATATTCATCCCTTTCATCTTAAATGCTTCATCCATTACAGTCACCATGTCTTGCTATTGCTACTGTTCTGCTGACGATGCAAGTAGAACTTGATCGTCTGCGTAGAGAAGGCATTTGACAGGCAACTCACTCATTGTCAATCCACACTCACCCTCTTTCAAATCTGTCAGACAACTATCCATGTACAAGTTGAATAGCCACGGTGACGCTACACAGCCCTGCCTAACACCCCTCGAGATGCAAAACCAGTTCGTGTATGCCCCATTTATCCTAACACAAGCACTGGAATCCTTGTATAAAGATTTCAGTGCCCGTACCAAGCGCCAATCCACACCGTACATGGATAGTGTTGACCACAGTTTTTCTCTGCACACACTGTCATAGGCCTTCTCCAAGTCAACGAAAGCTCAGTAGACTTTCTTGTGCTTTGCCAGATGTTTTTCGGCTATGCACCTTAGGGAGAAGATCTGATCCATACAGCCCATCCCCTCTCTAAATCCTGCCTGCACATCCCATATTTTCTCACCGGTCACTCCTATCACTCTATTTATCAAAACCTTCGCATACAGTTTGCCGACAACACTCAAAAGACTAATGCCGCGGTAGTTTTTACACTCCTGCTGTGAGTCTTTTCCCTTATATAGTGGTACGATTACAGCCTTACACCAATTACATACACCAATTATACCTCGACAATTACATTTTTAAATAAAATAATTTTGACATACCATAAACACTTGGTAGGCTAAGTCCTTTTCTTCAATCAAAGTTGTATCCTTGATGCACTTTTTAGCTAATGATGAATCAGAGTACACACCTTGTAAAAGTGATCTTGCAAACAATGCAGGACTGATTCCTTGACAATCGGAGAGCCTGTTTGTAGTAGAAATTATAATTTTTATAATCATATTTTTTTTGTAAAAGTACCTAAGTGAAAGATATATTATACTTACTGTAAAATTACATTTTCCTTACTCTTATCTCTCATTAATCCTTCATAAAATTCATGATATTTACTGGAAATTTGTGGAGATTTCCTGTAACTGTGTTTCATGGATCTCTGTACTAATAAAGATATGATGCTGCCCAAAGTAGATGGTGGTAAACTGTAAATGTAATTTAATTTAAATCTTGATTGCGTTAAATACTTTGCAAAAAAAAAACAAAGTTGTACACACATCTACACTTGTACACATACTCACTGTTTATACTTCTTTTTTAATTCATTTTCTGATTTGCGGCTGTAAGATGTAAGTTTATTGAAGTCTTCGACAATAGCGTTGTATTCTTCTATCTTCATTATATTTTGTGATTTTGTTTCCGTCATTATTCTGCGACCTCTACGAATATTCTATGTTCATATTTATTTTCATGCTCAGTCAAAGTATAAATCAAGACAAAGTTCTGAGATCAATAACTCGGAATTTACAATAGCTAATTAGCTAGCAGTTGAGAAATAAATAAAACATGCAAATTGCAGCAAATTGCAATGCACAGATCTGTGGCACAAGTATCTCTATGTAGTCTGTGCTGTGGCACAGATAGAACTACTCTTTGGATAGAACCACTACACCACAGATACAGAGACACAAGTGCGAGTCGGACAAACCTGTAGGTATTCTCGGTTTAAGCAGAAAGTTCATGTTTATGAAAATAAATGTTTTTTTTTTAATTTTTATATTTCAGTTGATTGAATGAAGGGTAAATTTCAGTTTACGATTTATGATGTTTAAAAAAAAATCGACTTACTCGATTTCGTTCAAGAGGAGTTTCAAATCAAATCAATTTATTTCGGGCTACAAAGACCCATAACATAAATACCTTACAGACTAACATACATACAAATAAAAAACAATGTAAAAACTATTGTTGTACACGAAGTGACTGCGTCGTGTTGCGCTGCGTGGTGTCACGTAGCCTTCCGCGGAAACGTCGATACACGACACCTTTCGAAAATAGTACAACAGGTAAAAATATGACTTTTAAATATAACTTCATGGTAGGGTATGTTGATGAACTACATTTAAAAGTTTATACTCTCTAATTTAATAAAATTACTATTTCTCTTAAATGAAAATACTATTTCAGGAAAAAAATAGGCATTATGATAGTAAGGTGTTGATTAGGTGTCAGTTTTGTTACCACAAATAAGGTCAAATATAAAACAAACTATGATGAATTCTGCCACTCTAATGATTTTTTTGGATAAATACAGTTATTTTGTATTGCTAGATGAATCAATAAGGAAAATAAAGTATTCAAATACATACTTTAAAAATACTACTTTTTCATAGTTTTGTTACCATAGGTTCTAAAAAAACATTTGTTTTTCATGCTATCGATGTAAAATGAGTAAAAAAATACCAACGACACCACCAAAAAACGCCAATTATTTATTACTTTGAACCAAAACCCAAAATATTTGTAAAAGTGTCGTAATTTATGAGATACTATGGTAAACTCTTTAAAAAATTTGGGGACAAATTTGTAAAGCACGGTTCACATAACCTCAAGGCAAATGAAACATTTCAATACGTTTTAAAAAAATCATTTATTACTTAAAAATATACTTTGTTCTAAATTAACATGTAGGAGATCCGTAAGTACTTACTTCTAATTTTTCAACATTGATTATAAACTCGGTCTTCTTTGGACGTTTTTATAAAGGACCGACGCAATCTTCCGTGTCATTTATTGAAGATTTCTATTATCTATCTCTTAAGATCTTCAGTGGATCTTCGGCAATTTTAAATAAGACCACATCGGGAAAGGATTCTTAAAAAAACATTAAAATCGTACCCCAAATGGCGAAAACATAGCTGAAAATTAATGAAATAACAGTTGAATTTGGGGCAATCCTTTTTATTGAAGTCAGTTAAAAAAATCTTAACACGATTATTCAAACTTTTCACTTCTGAAAGAGAATAATCATCTCAGATTCAAATGCCATGTCTGCCAAGCTTTATGCTATCGATTTTGTTACTTTGTCGGTCAGTCTATATGTTACCGTAGTTTTAGTAACAAAACTGAAGTAACACAATGTGTCTACCTTCAATTCAAAAAAATATATTAGCAGCACAGATTCTCGGTAAGTTAAACAGCATACACCAAGTTATTCATTTAAAACATAGTATTTCTTTAGAAAATATATTCAAGTAAAAAATTTGTAGTAAAGTTGTGATTGTAGTATAACAAACCTGGTCACGATTTTCTCTCCAGTCCAGCCGGCCGCATAAACTCACTCACATCACCGAAAAAATGGCACTGAGGTTTTTTTATTTAATTACCGATTTAATGTAAGCCATGTGGCCTTTGCGAAACATAAAACTATTATGGTAGAATATTTTTAAAGAAAATGTAATAACAAAACCGACACGTCCAGAAGTATCAATTTTCGGGACAACATTTAGGCGCGATTTTAAACAGATTAAAGTTATTTTAGGTTAGCAATAAGAACAAGGTTCAATTTTTATAAAAAATAACAAATCATGTCAAGTTGTTTAAGAAAAAATTCAGTAATATTCAATCTAAAATGTTACAGTAGACTGGGGACATACGGAAATTAAAGGCTCTCATAAAGGCTTAGTAAAAGTTTTTACATAATTTCAATTTTCATTTAATCATATCAAATTTAAACTAAAACCCAAGTACAAAAGTTGAATAACCAGATAAGTAACAAGTCAACTTATAATAATGCACCAAATTTCGGTAAAAAAAATATGAACTTGAGGGACATGCCAAAATGACCATTGTACCATTTTTTTGAAACTCCTCTCAAACCAATTTTGGGTGGTAGTTTACATGGTAATGTATGTACATCATATATATTTTTTAGTTTTATCATTCTCTTATTTTAGAAGTTACGGGGGGGGGGGGACACACATTTTACCACTTTGGAAGTGTCGCTCGCGCAAACTATTCAGTTTAGAAAAAAAATATATTAGAAACCTCAATACCATTTTTGAAGACCTATTCATAGATACCCCACACGTATGGGATTGATGAAAAAAAAAAAAATTGAGTTTCAGTTCTATGTATGGGGAACCCCAAAATTTTTTTTTTTTCTATTTTTGTATGAAAATCTTAATGCGGTTCACAGAATACATCTACTTACCAAGTTTCAACAGCATAGCTCTTATAGTTTCGGAGAAAAGTGGCTGTGACATACGGACGGACAGACAGACAGACAGACATACAGGACGAATCTATAAGGGTTCCGTTTTTTTCCTTTTGGCAACGGAACCCTAAAAATGTACAATCCTTAGTTTTGTCTCGGCCATGGAATTAGTATGTTCTATTCATTTCTTCAGCTGCTTCAGGTCTGCGCGAAATAGTACGTACTAATTCTATGGTTGTTTACAGCTGTCCCTTTGTAAAACATCTGTGGGTCAATTTGTCATTGTGAGATTTGTGATTGTGTGTGTCGTCGTGCGTGTGTATTTCTTTTATACTCGTAATGTTTTTATTCCTAATTTACGAGAATAGCATTAATTTTATTTATAAACTGAAACAGATGTGCTGTTAGTGCTTTAAAAGTTCAGTGCAAATACTGTAATCTTAAGACTGCAAACATTTATTGAAGATGGGGACTGAACCTTATTCTGATAAAGATACAACGTACTGCTGACTAGTCAATATTGGGTTATTCCAACAGTAACAGTAGGTAAAATGCAAATGTAATATAATGAACGGCTCTAGCAGCATTGTTGCACATAACCCTGAACTGAAACCATCTGAGAACGGTATCACGCAAAATGCATCAGGTATAAATGTTGATAGAAACAAAGCAGCAGGTTCAACCGCTCGTGATGGTTCGGAGGACCTACTCGACATTAAAGGTAAAGTTGAATCCCGCCTCTTATCCATGTGGAATAACGTGAAGTTTGGATGGACAGTCAAATTAAAAACCAGCTTTTCAAAAGAATCACCAGTATGGCTACTAGGACGATGCTACCATCGCAAACTAAGTCCGACTGGATCATTAGAATCTTCTACAGAAATCGGAACAGAGGCTACTGCACACCAGCCGATTGAGCAGATATATGGTGAAGGTATTGAAGGTTTTAAATCTGATTTCATCAGCAAAATTTGGATGACCTATAGAAGAGAATTTCCCACCATGTCTGGATCGTCGTTTACCACTGACTGCGGTTGGGGTTGCATGCTCCGAAGTGGACAAATGTTGCTGGCCCAAGCATTAGTGACTCACTTTCTTGGGCGGTCTTGGAGGTGGTCTCCAGAGAAAGCTATACAAAATGCTCGGGAATTCCAAGAGGATTGCCTACATCGCATGATAATCAAATGGTTTGGTGACAAGTCATCAGTAAACAGTCCTCTATCTATACACCAGATGGTGACTCTGGGAGAAGCTTTGGGAAAGAAACCAGGAGACTGGTATGGCCCTGCGTCTGTTGCGCACTGCTTAAAAGCAGTCATGGCAGCTGCATCGAAAGAAAATTATGAATTTGATAATTTGGAAGTTTATGTTGCTCAAGATTCAACTATTTATATTCAAGATGTATTTTCACTTTGTCGTTTACCAAATGGTTCTTGGAAATCACTCATTCTTTTAGTACCTGTGAAGTTGGGTTCTGATAAATTTAATCCTATTTATGGCCCTTGCCTTACATCACTGCTTACATTAGACTTTTGTATAGGAATTATTGGGGGACGACCTAAACATTCACTGTACTTTGTGGGTTACCAAGATGATAGACTAATTCATTTAGATCCTCATTACTGTCAGGAAATGGTTGATGTATGGCAACCTAACTTTTCCTTACAGTCATTTCATTGCCGATCTCCAAGAAAAATGCCTCTTAGTAAAATGGATCCTTCATGTTGTATAGGCTTTTATCTGGCAACACAGCATGATTTGGAAACTTATATTAATATAATACAATCATTCCTAGTCCCCCAGGGAGTTACTACTAATTTAGAGTATCCTATATTCACTCTAAACAGTGGCTCTTGTAGTAATGTTATGAATTTTCCTAATGTTAGATACTCTATCTATGAAACAGAGCAAAACTGGGTGACTCCAAATATCCAAGACAGTGATACAGACATTGAATCTGAGGAATTTGTGTTGGTGTGAATTGAAACAACGGTGCATCAACGATTACCAAATATATATTGCTTTTAAGTAGCTCTTTAAAGTTTATCTTCATCACAAAAATTGTTAATGTTGCATATTTGTTTTCTATAAAAATATGAGTAGATTTCTTATGTATTACAGATATGATGTAAGGTTAAAGAGAAATATCCTGTTTTAAAGTTACATTTTTATTATATCAAAGACGACGAAATAAATTATAGCATAATAAAATGCAGTGTTTATAATATTTCCATTTTACGCATTTAATAAAATAGAAATGAAACATCTCTATGGAGCAAGATGGGCTTCTTCCTATGTAGTAACTTCGGTATAGATTTATGATCACACAATCTTTCGACACACAAACTTAGCCACGTCGAAAATATGGATTATTCCACAATGCTCACAATGTTGGCATCCACTGTGACCCAAATTCCCTTTAGTGAGTGATTGCGTAAGAATGAAACCTGCACCCTAATTGCGAAACGCACTATCTATCAGAATCTGAACCGGATTGAAGATTATTTATAATCCATTGCGTCATTTGTTCGAATAAATTGTCGGCTCAATAACGTAAATAACGCAATGAATGTTGTTTAACTATCAATATGAAACCAATTCCTACTGATAGCAAGTTACGCAATTACCCCTCTGAACAGGGTTTGTTTACATTTTCTTAAGATACTTTAGGAACATTCCAGACATGAGTGGCTACAACTATGTATTTCTACAAAAGTGGAGAAAACTTACATTAATTTATAAAAGTCACAGTGAAACTTAAGTCTATTTAAAAGCGGAAAATCGGAACGCTCTACGCCCAGGTTCCCACGGATGTAATAAAATCGCGGCGGAATATTTGTGCGCACTTGATCTTCACTGCACTGCTCAGTGCGGAGTTGAAAATCGAACTGTAAAACACGCTGTTCGATTTTCGAAGCGCTGAGATGCACTCTGTTGAATTCTCGATGCTCTGTTCAACACAGAGTTGAAAATCCAGTGCGCGAAAGTAATCCTGCCGCCATTTAATTACGTCCGTGTGAACGTCGAATAACAATCACTAAGCTTGGGCTCGGTGCATAGATGTGTGTTTCGTTGCACGTAGGTAGTTATGCAACGAAACACACTCTGTGATGACAGTTGCGACATTAGGTCACGTCCCACGAGCGCGAAAGAATCGCGGCAGGATTTTTGGAGACTTCAACAGAGTGCATCTCAGCGCGGCGAAAATGGAACTGTGTGGCTGTTCAAATTTAAACTCTTGGCGCTTCGCAGTGCGTTGAAAATCCATTGCGCGCAATTTTATCGCGCTCGTGGGACCGTGGGCTTACAGTTACCGATTGACAAAGATTTAGGACCCGACGACACAGTCGAGTGAGCGCAGCCGTGTTACCAACTGAAGGTTTAGGTACGATTAGGAATGAGATTGAGGTAGTGTTAGCGAGAGATCGTGTCTCACTCTAACAAAAATAGGGAAGCAATAAATAAGTAAAATTATTATTTAGATTACATTTTTAACAAATTAACATTTTTGGCTGTACTTACGCGCGAAAAGCATTACCGTGTCTTTTTAGTGATTAGAAATTATTATTTTATTAAGTACATACCTACACAGGAAGGTATTTTGATGCGTATTTAAACAACGTGTCACAGAATAAACGCAAGAGCTCATACACCCCGCTTAGAACAATATTAACTAAAGTAATATCTATACTTAATTTAATTAAACCACACCTACTTAGTCATTATTTACAAAATAATTTCCCCGACTAAACAAAACTAACGTTATATGTTTAGTCGGGTTATATCTAGGTAGTCAAATTATGATTTTCCATCTTTCCATCACACTGGAACAGGCTTTGGACTGTAGGCTTTGAATAATTTTAACCGACATACAGCCTTACTGACAAAAATTAAAACACTTTCATAACAACTGTATACAAACATTGTATAGGTATAAATTCGTTCGTTACCAATAAGTCACCGACAAGATTCTTCAGACACATTTTGAAACTAGATTACCAAATTGTAGAGACATTTGAAAACCTTGTAAACACCATAAAAATGTTTATTTTCTAATAAATAATACAAATTTTGCCCAAAATATTGCTTCGAGATCATACTTTAAGGACGCTATAACATTTTTCTACAAATATCGGTGGTTTTCCGGTACCAATTAAATGAAGAGGAATCACAATTGCAAAGTCAATTATGACTTAAATTAAAGATAATTTAATCAACTCTATGATAGAACTATAAAAATTGTATAAGTAGTCCCATACAATATTTTCACAAAAATACGTTTTGCCCACCGCAATAATCGAAGAAAATGAAAAATAATGGGGTCTGTATCGGTACCACCTGTATAGTGAGATAAACTGTATAATGTATATTTTAACTTCAAAATGACAGGAAATTATGGTTAGTATAATCTTCTACGTTTTGCCTGAATATTTTGTAATTAAATACGTAACTTTTTTATTTATGAGAAAAATAAAGAACGCCCTCAAATTTCTTCATACATTTTCTACTCGCGGCTTGTCATTCCGCGCTCAAACGCGCCCTAGGAAGCACGGGCGTATCGCTTATTTGTACGAAATAAATACGATCAAAGTAATAATAAAGTGAGTGCCGTGCTGTATAATGCGGTTGAAAAATCTTGATACTTTTCGGACCAAAAGTATGAGTACCGAACTTATTAGCAGAACTTGGTTTAAAATAAATAACTTAAATTCTATTAGGAATTATGGAGTAGTGATGATTATGAATATGTTATGTATTCAAGATGGCGAATGATTATTCAATAAAAAGTTATATGAACATCTATTTTTAATGTGGTAATTAAATTATGCAAATTTCATCCATTTTGGAATGAAATTCTTTAATGTAGCTTTCGGTAGGGGTAAACAAGGGTGCTGAAGCCGATTGTGAGGTAAAAATCGAAATAAAAAATGGTTGTTGCGAAAATTTTCAAAGTTTTCATCATGGGTGTTGTTTTCAATATTTTCGAAGGTGCTGAAGCCGAAAACTCAATACAAATTAAATTTGGAGTCAAAGGAACATACTTCCAATCTCAAAGGAGAGGTTCGGCCGTCACACAATTTTTGCTTAGTTTTCTTTAGAGAATATCCTGTATATTTTCACCGATAGTCTACACACAAACAAATATAACGGATGGTGATCATTCACCATCCGTTATATTTGTTTATTATCCAAAAATATTATTAAAGTTTTTTATTGTTACACCTCTTTTTTTTTGAATTGGCAAATTATATACGTTATTCCAAAAATAATGATGATCACGGTAATAAAACTTATTTACTGTCACCAAATGCAGAAAGTAAAGTTAGTCTTTGCTCAACAGTATTAATAAAATAAAATAAATAATGCCTTCGAGTATCAAGATTATTTAGGTAATGTTTAAAATCGAGCAAACAATGGTTTCAATGTGTGCGTGCGCGGAATGTTGTTGTGTGGCGACTCAGATACCTAAACTTGAGCGATTCAAAAATGTTATAGCGTCCTTAAGTTCGCATTAAGTTTAAGAACGCACCTTCAAGGTGTCCCAACGAAATTCGTCTCTTTGGGTACATACAATTATAGCACAACTGCCCACATCAATCGATTTAGATATCACGATTAGGACAGCTAAGGCCTCATTTACGGAGACGCGGGGCGTCGCGCGGCGCTTGCGGCGTGGCGTTGCGCGGCGCGTCGGAAGTTTTTGCTGTTTACGGAGAGGCGGCGCGTGAAGCGGCCCGCGTCATTGCACGCGTAAACACAAATATATGGCAATATACGATGTTGTTCATAGAGACGCGAGGCGGACAGAGTGGCGGTTTTAAGCGTGTAGCGGCGCACGCGGCGGGCATCGCTGCGGCGCACGCGCGGTACTCAATAAAACCGACTATTTCGATGTTGTTTACTATATAATCAAAAGTTGTAGTAGACATCCGTGTATAGCCATGAAATACATCATAACCACTTTCTCTTATTGACCTACAAATAATTGCATATTCCCTAAACTTCTCGTGTTCCGATGCTCTAAACTGGGCCAATTTTTATATTAAATAATTCACGTTTATCATAATATTTAAAAAAAATCGATGATATTGTAGTCCCTTGCGACGGTAAATACATCTGCGTTGTGCAATTTCCAATAAGATAGGCAGAAGGTTCCGCCACGGGCACCGCTTCATCGAGAATTGTCGCCGCGTGCGCCGCCGCGTTGAACGCCGCGTGCAACGCGGCGTTGCCCGCCGCGGGCTCCACCGTAAAGAACGCTCCATTTCAAACGAACGTGTGTAAAATCGCCTCTCCGTAAACGCACTCATACAACGCTATACAATACAATGCTATATATGTTTGAATTCAGTGCGGGCCGCGCCCCCCAACGCCACGCGCGACGCCCCGCGTCTCCGTAAGTGAGGCCGAGTTGTCAACAATTCGGAAAGCTCGTGAGCGCGTTTAAATAATTTGGCTTAAAATTCTATACTATTGGCGAATACTATCTTAAATCACTATTTATCGACCACAAAACAAATAAATCTTTATTAGTAATATAGCTGGAATATGTTATTCTATGATATTAGGTTTGTACCTACAAGCAACCTTTCGCCCGTCTGCGATGTATCAAGGGCTCATCGCACAGTGTTTTATGAAGACCATTTTTCGGACATTGCTTTTTTATATAAAAAGCTGATAGTTTAAGTTATTTAAATGCAATATTTCGTATCCCCATTTCACTAGTATGTTTAGTTTTTGAGATATATTTTTTTGAAAATCGTCTTTTTTTCAACCGGGTATTTAGAAAAAATATCATATCTCTGAAACTAAATATGATACGCAATTATGATCTTAGAAACATCGATGGCGTTTTTTATGCTGCATATTTTACAGTATAAATAAATCTCGGAACTTCGTTAGATTCGGACTTATACGAGGTTTTTTGTTTTTCGTTTTTATTTTTTTTCTCGGTAATTCCACCGTATTTGGAAAAGTTATTTATGCTAAAATTATGCCCATCATCTTCCCTACACACCACAAAAATAACACATCATAATTGCGTGAAATCTAGAAGTTATTCCAAATTAACTGTTTTTGCTAGGGTTGTCACTTTCTAATCTGAATTTTGATGACTCAATTTTTATTTAATGGTACGTTTTGGTTATTAAAATTTCGACTATTAATCTTAGGAACTTTGTTATATCCAGACTTATAAAAGGTTTTTTATTTATTTTGTTCTCGATAATTCCGTAGTATTGGGATAAGTTATTTATCCATTCATTTGACGTTCGTCTGTCAACGTCAAACATGTGACTTTGCTCCTTCTTGCGTACAGCCTTGACGAGATCCCGCCTCTTTTCGGACCACTTGTGGTTAAACCCCAATTTCTCGATATTTTACTATGAACCCCATACAAGATTGTGACTGTTTCGTAATGTTTACAAGTTTTACTATTCGGTGAATAACACTTATGTAATTTGATTCAGAATAAAACGAGTATCATTCAAATTAAAAACAAGTTTTATTATTTCCGTCCCATTTTTATCATTATAAGTCCCAGAATTTTTTGTGAAAGACATATTTTAATATAAAAATCATTTAATTTTAATCACTATTACACCATAACAACGATTACATAATAAACACAGTACACTAAGCAGTCAAAGCATAAACAAAAGACGATAATCTTGTCGCGTCTCAAGTGGCCGTTTAGAATGTTTATACAACGTCAACATTCATTCACCTTTGTTTTTTGTGGTCATAAATATGTCACAGTTTGTTAGATGTGTGTTCATTTAGTTAGTTCAAGAGTGACGCTACCCTAAGAAATATTTACAAGTGTTCAAAATGAACAGAAGTCGTAAATATTTCCTGTTAAAAAGATAGGTAAAAAACAGTAGTTTACAACAAGAATGTGCTTCACAAAAAACGGGTTTAACTTATGAAGTCCACAATTGATTTCAAATGTGAAAACTGTTCCAATAACTTAATTAAATTACCTCTCAATTACACATTATACCATAGTTTTAATCGTTTCTAACAATTAAAGCTAAAAGAAAGGAAATCGGGCGATGACGTCATCGACTTTGGAATGGCGGCCGCGTTAAATAAAAATAGAGGAATGAAATTTTAAAATTGCAATATTTTGTTGCTATAATTGAATTTCTTGCACAACATCGTATATTTATGAATAGTTAATGAAATTGTCGTAACGTTTCAATAGTATTTCAGCCATTTACGACAAAATATGTATACGAAAAGCCGTCACAAAGAATTTCTACGCCGGCCATTTTTTCACTTCGACAACTTATTTTCGCAAAATATATGCGTAAATGTAATAAACTTCATATAACTAATAATTAAATAGAAAGGTCATACACTTTAGTTACGTATTCATGCTTATAAAACCCAAATTCACCAGTCAATCACAGTTTTTTTTTTATTGTTTCTTTGAGAGCGTCGGCCCGTGAGTGTGCCAACTTTTATAGTGTGTTTTGCATCCAACACAGCGTCTCAAAAGTGCCATAATGTTAGTAGCAGTGAAGGACATATAGAAAGCTTTGTCTTCCTTGTTCATTTTAACATAAGAACGAAAGAGATAGGCTACGTAGTTTCATAGATAATCGCAAAACAGTGTGACCACGATCCATCCTCGGTACTACGTAGGGGAGCAATCTAATTGAAATTTTCTTCCTCGGTAGTACCGAGGCTACCAGTGAAAGGGTTATACTGAAACTACACTTGGCCAGCAACTTCGTTCGCACATATTTTCATAAAAACTTTAACACCCTTTAAAACTGAATTTTGACGGTAGTTTTGACAAACGAATAACGGGCCGATTCTATTGTCACAAAATTCTCCAAACTAAACTAAAAATCACTTAAATTTGGTTTATCCCTGTCAAACAACGATTTTCTATTCTGAAATAGACTAAAAGTGACACAACTTAACTATATTTTAGTTTGATAGCACCAAGATTGCACTGAATTATTAGTTTAGAGAAAATGTCAATTTTGCTATTCTGAGTTTGCCGGTTTTCACCAAAAATTTTGACTTAATAATTTATTTTAACAAAATCTGACTATTTTTAATCGCGATTAAAAAAGTGTGGAATAAGACTAGTGATCATGAACTAAAATTCACACTAAGGCCTCGCCTTCACGGGCAAAGACAGTACTGTATTTTTTGTTTTCCTTTTCTTTTGCTTATATCTCGAAAATGGCGTGTCATATCACAAAAATAATGAAAATTTCGAGCCCCTTTAGAACCCCTGCACATTTAAATCTCAACACGTGGGTAATATTTTTTTATATTTTTCAAACAAAAAGTGAAAATTATCATATAAAACACGTCCAGGCTGCCTCATAGCGCGCGCCTTCGTCTCTCAAAAAATTCATTGCGTAGCGCACAAGTACCACGTTGCGAAACCAAAAGAAAAAAAAATACCACGTTGAGTCGCGATTGTCAAATTCGATTTTAGTCGTGTCAAAATAATTTTTAAATTTAGAGATATTTTCTTGTAGAATAGCGTTACAATTCTCATATCCAAAAGTAAGGAATTTTAGAGATAGTTTAGTTCGGTGTACAACAGAATCGGCAATGACAATCATTATTTTGATTTTAATTTGTGCTAAGTTTTAGGTTTATTAACCTAAGAAATAAGATTCCTCCATACGATCTTTAAAAACCCCTAAATTGTTCTATTGGAGGTAGTTCTGAAAATCAAAAGTGACATTAAAATGTAAATGTGCGCTGCCCACTGCCCGTTAAGTTTGGCGGTTCTTCTGATTGTGTGGATAACTTTGGTATAAATATAGACATAACTTCAGATCTGGATATGAACTAATATAATATGATCGCGTGACAACCCTAACGACGTAGAATACGGATCGAACTTAAAAATGTTGTGGTTTCTAGATTCCACGCAATTAGGATGTGTTATTTTTGTGGTATGTAGGGAGGATAAAGGGCCTAATTTTAGTATAAATAACTTTTCCAAATACGACGGAATTACCGAGAAAAAAAAATTAAAACTAAAAACTGAAAACCTCGTATAAGTCTGAATCTAACGAGGTTCCGAGATTTATTTGTACTCACTCACACATCATAAAAAACGCCTTCGATGTTTCTTAGGTCACAATTGCGTATCATATTTAGTTTCAGAGATATGATTTTTTTTCTAAATACCTGGTTGAAAAAAAGACGATTTTCAAAAAATTATATCTCATAAACTAAACATACTAGTGAAATGGGGATACGAAATATTGCATTGAAATAACTTAAACTATCAGTTTTTTATATAAAAAAGCAATGTCCGAAAAATCGTCTTCATAAAACACTGTGCATCGGTGAGCGCCCGCGCCGCACAGTGGGCCCATACTGAAAATTAGTGGACTTAGGCAACAAAGTTACCATATCGATTCGATTTTTTTTTATATGACGTGTTATAATATTCCTGACAACTTTTATTCTTATAAAATTTCTTCTAAACTTGATAGTTTGTCTTGAAAAAAATTTATTAGATTTTTTGGTATGGAGCGAATCACGTTTAATTTTTTTTTTCTTCAATTGTACTAATATGTTGGGTGTGTGGCGTGAGTATATGATAGCTAGGGTCATTCTCTATCCACGAAAAAAAATCAGCGCCGGCCATCTGCGGCAGCGCGAGTAATCATTCGGTAAAAAAATAATAATTTGGAAGAATTTTTTTGTCATTTAAAATAAATTCAAAGCATATTTTTTGTCTCATTTGGCTGTTTTCACCTTCTTTTTAGTTAAATAAATAGTTTTAATAGCGCATACGTACTTAGAACTAGTAATTCTGGTAGAGATTTAGTTATTATTGCATGTTATCGGTACAAATGAGTCATCAATCACAATGCAGGTGCTCTGCATTGTGATTGATGACTCATTTGTTTGTGCGCGCATAACTAATGAGTCATCGAAAAATGCTCGTCTCTGATTGGCTGTGTTATTTTTTAACTGCACGTTATCTATTGTTGAATAAATATATCGTAATGTTTCAGGTTATACTAATTTTGTTAATGATAGGTGAAATAATTTAAATTTGTACGGGCAAGTCGTTGATAATTATCTACATAATCAACTGTATGTATATTATTATAGTATAAGTTATCGTACGTATGATCAATATGAAACTGTGAAGTAATTGTAGCCCTGAAAAGGGCTGTTTGTCATATTCCTAACCCTGATGGGCTTTTGTGGGAATAATTTAGAGCCGGATCACATTATTTCTTGTTCCAGAAGTGCTAGTGGGTCCGGCAAATTTTCGGACTCTGCTATGAGGCATTCTTCTTCCTCCATAATTTCACTGTCACAGGGAGGCTCAGTAGTCTGTAACAACTGAGTTGCTTCAGGCAACAACTCATTATGAACCTGTTTCATTATTTTAGGCCTTATGTAGGATATGTGGGGATCAGAGCTTATTAGAAGTCCATGGAGGGTGTCTTCGTTTGTTGCTATTCTCTCCGTTTTCCGAGTTTGCCTCTCCCTGACGTTTCTGAAGTCCTTATTACGGGCTTCCGAAGCTTCTTCAGATAAGGTACCTAAAACGAATAAGTACATACATTTTAATTTCAAAACGCAATCGAGTCAAATAATACATCAAACTATATTTATTTTTTACTTACCGATTGGCAAAACACCAAAGTGGTTACAGATGTCTGCACCGTGCATTAGAAGTTTATGTACACTAACTGGCATGTAGTACCACGAATAGTGTTGCACGTACACATCAGCTGTTTCTCTACAGTATCTTCTAAATTTTTCACAGTCAATGTTTTTGCCTGATGATATGGCTTGTAGAATAACGGAAAATCTGAAAATCAGATTTTCGTCAATTCCCGTTATTCTGGAAGATCTTTTGTAATCTTGGAAAAAGCGCCTCGCTGTATTCCCGTCGTTTGTAGTTCCAGAACCCTAAAATGGGAAAACAATACTGTAATATACAATACATAGAGATATAATTCACAAACAACATAAAGAGAGCGAAAATTAAATACATACCTGTTTGACTATATCAATCAGCATTCCAGTTTGCTCACGAAACTCTTGCTGTGTGGTATTTTTTTTAGCTTGTTTCAAAGCCTTATGTTCGCCGCGAGCAGTCCATCGTTGAAAATCCAGATTATAAGATATATGGAGAAGACATTCCATACACCGAATCTTCATATGCAGTGAAGAAATTCCTTGTTTGTAAATTTCTTCACGAAGTGGTTTAGAAGTCAAAGCGTCTAAATTATTCATCTCACTCGGTTTTGCCAAGCAAATGGGACACGTTGCATATGATGGTACTCCAGCAATAATATTGGCCACTTTTCCATCAATCATGGTCATATGCAATTCATGTGATACAGTAATATTTCCACACTGTGTAGATATTCGTTCATCAATTTGTTTTTTCATCTCAGACTCTTCAGACTTTATAAAGTCAGCTGTCTCCGAAGTGAAAGTGAACTTCACTGGTCGACAGTACAGAGTTGAGCAAGGTGTGGGGTTCTCCCAAACTAGATTTTCATTCCCAGATGATGGCCTAGTAGACACTAGCCGAAGAGGGACGATGCTTATCATGACTACTGATGAATCATCGAACTCTGTAGCTGTGTTTGACGTTTTCTGTTTATAGTTACTCTGCGACGAAGAACCATCAAGTCCCCATTTCCAGGTCAACTTGAGTTCTTCATTTTGAGACCTATCAACAGTATTTATATCAAGTAATATCCTCTCCACAGTGTGGTCCAATAGCGCTTGTAATTTAATGTGAGCTCCGTCTTCGGTAATCTCCATACTCTCTTGTGGTGGGTAACATCTTTTCTTGGCATTTACAAGCTTTGGATAAGATGGAAAGGCAGCACAGTTTTCTTCTTTCAGAAATTGTCGAAGAGCTAAGTACTTCCATTTCGAGAGCGCAACTGATGTATAAAGAGCTAAACACTTATCTTCAGAGACAGTACTTAAGCTCTGCTTTTTGAATAGTCTCTCTTCTACTTCGGATAGCGCATCTGGATTACTGGAAAGGTATTCGACCACTTTTGCCAGATTCGTTTTGCCGTTGTCTTTCAATTTTATTATGTACCAGTGCTGCAACTCTTCCTCGGAATTTTCTTCTACTATGGAAGTAGAACATCTTTTCTTTTGCTTATTACTTAACTCTTCGAACGGTTTTCTGTGCTCCTTTTCTGTAGATGTTCCCGCTTCCGCAGTACATACTGCAAGAGTAGGAACATGGCAATCTATATCCACAAGATCAGATAAGGCTGCGTCCGAAAAGCCCATCACACTTCTCAGATCAACACTGTCACAAACAGGCCAGTTGATGTTTTTTTCCAACCACTTGCGATTAATTACACGATTCATAAAAGTTTTTTTGATTTCTACTTCACTCTATCGACTTTTTATTTAAATTTACACAAAAAAGTCGACAGAACTCCTTGATTCGGTTCTTGTCTTCTTCAGAAACTTCGGTAGTCAAGACAGAAATTATACTTTCATACAGAAACATATGATTTTTCAGATCACCGCCACTTCTTAATTTCACAAAAAGATCTAGGTTGGTACAAAATCCAGCCATAGTTCTAATGTAAATATAAAAATACAAGTATTTCACTGTGTTCACAAACAAGCGACAAGAGCGAAACTAGATGGACTTAATGAATGTCTTTATATTTATAGTTAGTGTTAATTACTCAAGTAGTGGACACAACAGTGAGTGAAAATTATTCAGCCAATCAGAGACGAGCATTTTTCGATGACTCTTTAGTTATGCTCTTAGCCGAGTGCACAAACAAATGAGACATCAATCACAATGCAGGTGCTACCGATAACATGCAATAATAACTAAATCTCTACCAGAATTACTAGTTATAAGTACGTATGCGCTATTAAAACTATTTATTTAACTAAAAAGAAGGTGAAAACAGCCAAATGAGACAAAATTATGCTTTGAATTTATTTTAAATGACAAAAAAATTCTTCCAAATAATTTTTTTTTTTTTACCGAATGATTACTCGCGCTGCCGCAGATGGGCGGCGCTGATTTTTTTTTCATGGATAGAGAATGACCCTAGCTATCATATACTCACGCCACACACTCAACATATTAGTACAATTGAAGAAAAAAAATTAAACGTGATTCGCTCCATACAAAAAAATCTAATTATTTTTTTTCAAGACAAACTATCAACTTTAGAAGAAATATAAGAATAAAAGTTGTCAGGAATAATATAACACGTCATATAAAAAAAAAATCGCATCGATATAGGAACTTTGTTGCCTAAGTTGTCAAAGCCGGCGTGTTTAAAAGATTTGAATCATAATATTGACAGTAATTACAATTGGTAAAGATAAAGGTACTTACATAACTGAACTATTTATATTACACTATTTCTTCCTCACCTTTTTTAATACTTTCGAAATGTCGCCTTGCTCGATGCACTTTATTACGCGCTCTCTTAAGGTAAATTTTAATTTAGAGCACTTCAGTAGTGCTAGTGAACTTTTTGGTGATTTTTTTAAATCGATTCCGTATGATAGTCTGAGTAAACTACTTTCAAGCCTTTATACTTATTCTGTGACACGTTGTTTACTAAAACTTAAATGATTGAGCTTTATCTAATTAATATCTACGTTGTTTAGACGATGGTTCGCGCGTAACTGAGTGCAATTGTGTCCATTGGACTTGGTTCAGTAGGACCACGCGCTGTAATCATGTGCCGTAGCTTCCGCTTTCAGTTTATCAATACAGTAAAATCATCATGACATGACGATAACGTGCCGTTAAGGAAAAATCTCCACTGCCGCGGAACGGAGCAGAACCGAATTTTCGTTATGTTTTTTTCATAACTTATATTTCAACATCATTTTGTCTGAAATATCCCTAGGTCACGAGATGTTCACAGAGAAATCTGCAGACTGATCTTGGAGCGTCATTTGTTAATTTTGTATTCACTCACGTCCCCTTTACCACTTCTTCAACTTCGTTGCGTTATCTGAGTAGCTATTCTTTGGTCCTATTGCGCTCAAGTATACCATTCATTAGGCCATGTAACATTTCGTTACGAAAAATTACTTCCAGTTCATTCGGCGGCAATATAAATTGAGTCTACTAGTAGTTTATATATAAAACTACACCAAAACAGGGGTTTTAACACGAATGAGCGTTTATATCACACAAGTGTTTCAAACCTAGTTATGTGCAGTATCATACACAACCACACTACTCAATTCATGCAATTTTAACAAAGACACAATAATATATTTCATAAGGCGCACAGTGGAACGAATGTATGGGAGCGGTTGGACGTAGACATGTCCGAAAAAAAAGAGTAAAATTATGCCAAACTAATGATGCCATCTTATTCGATTACTTAATGCCTTCATAACTTGTGGTGATGAATTTCTTCATAACTCCCATATTTCGGGAGTAATTTGAGAAAATGTGAAATTTTACTATGAAAATGAGTGTATCGAGCTCTCTCCCTCCTGATTCCGGGCTTGTTTCAAGTAGCGGTCTCTAATATCATAATGCTAATACTAAGAGCTATATTTAATACTAAGACACATAGTGCGCCAAATGTGCACTTTCTGGGATAAAGAGTGATGTTTATTTTATAACACAATTTTTTTATTTTTTGTTTATTTTGTTGATTAAAACCGTTTTTCTAAAGGTTTACCTTATTACAATAACATTTCTGAGCAGCCAATTAGAGAAGATATAAGCTAATTAGGATATATAATTAGGGACTTAAGGTTTACATATAAAACTGATGCACTAATGATTACTGATAAGAACATTGCTATTATTTAATTACTAAATGGCTCTTAATACACTAATTTAGCATGCATCATTTACTAATTATCACAATAACTAATTACCTTGCAATATTTAACAAAGGATACCTGGGATACCTGGATTTTATATAAATAGGTCACTATTAGTAACTTTAAAATCAGTGTTGATTTACACCTCGTTGTATCCAAGCTAATCTCGCAATGTATTTTCCAAATTTTAATACAAATCTTGATATTCACGTTGCTTTATGCGCACGCGCACATAAAGATTTACGCGACTTTAACTATTTGTTCAGTGTTTTAAAAGATAACAGTTGTGTTCAGTTATGTGAAAGTGCTGAAACAAGTTTAAAAGACTGGTGTCGTCGATTTTGCTACCGCATTTATGCAAAATGGACACAGTCTGGAAGAAGCACAGATAAGTTTCGGAAGAAACATGAGATTTGGCTACAGGCTGCAATTCAATGGCCGGAATTACAGAATGAAAATATGGAACCTTCTACAGAAAATATAAGTGACGTCATCGAGCCCATAATTTCTCCTGCTAAATCTGATGCTTCAACTTGTACACATCCTAGTCCTCGTAAATCTTTTGAGGACCTTAGTAACCGGCAAAAAAGAAGACGCACTGAAGATAGTCTTTCATGCAGCAGTAGCAGCGCTGAAATTATGTTTTCGGCCGAAAGGGCGCTTCAAAAGGCAGGACAAAGCGATACAGCTTATGTTATGAAATACTTGACGGAGAATCCAGAAGAGGCCTCAAAAATCAAAGCCTTCATTGAAGGTAAATCAATTCAGGTACGGGAAATATCCCCTTTGAAGGCATTGGCTCTTTATGTATCGATGAACTTATCGAAATGGCGCTATAACACTCTTCGGGATTTCAACACTCAAGAAGGAGCTCTTCAATACCCGAGTTACTACATGTTGGTTAAAGAAAAAATTAAGTGCTATCCGGCCAAAGAAGATCTCACAGTTACAGAGAGCTCTGCAAAAATCAAATTACAAGCCTTGATGGATTTAACCTCAAGAAGACTTATTAGGTCGTTAGAAACCCCTGTTGATCCCAATCAACAGCTCGTATTGACCAGCAAATGGGGTTTTGACGGATCATCTAGCCAAAGCATTTATCATCAAAGGACGAGTGAAGATGAGCAAATCGATCTTGCTAGTAATTTTATGATTAGTCTTGTACCACTGCGGCTCGTCTCAAAAGGTGTAACAATTTGGGAAAACGAGCGACCATCTTCCACTTCATTTTGCCGGCCAATATTGTTTAAGTTTATAAAGGAAACCAAAGAAAATGTGCAGAGAGAGATGGCTGAAATCGAAGCAGAGATTGAAGCCTTAACTCCATCCACCATCACTGATGGAATTAGTGTCAAACACCAACTGCTGTTGACAATGATTGATGGTAAAATTCATTCCATTATATCCAATACAGCAGCTTCAGTGTGTGACATATGCAAGGCTTGTCCTAAAGAAATGAATAATTTAGAGTTAATCAAAGATAAACACGCAAACGAGGACATGTATAAATATAGCTTAAGCACCCTTCACGCTTGGATTCGCTCAATGGAATGCTTATTACACATTTCCTACAAATTAGACATAAAATCATGGCAAGTAAGGGGTGATATAGCAAAAAGGCAAGTTGATGACAGGAAGAAAAGAGTTCAAGAGGCTGTAAGAAGAGAAACGGGCTTACTTCTCCATGTTGTGAAACAAGGCAGTGGATCCACCAACAATGGCAACTCGGCAAGGAGATTTTTTGAAAACTACACTAAATCTGCTGAACTGACCGGAATAGATGCTATGCTTTTAAGAAAAATCTGTGTGATCTTGCAGTGTATTTCATCAGGAGAGAAGATCAACGTAACTAAATTCCGAGAGTTCTGCTTTGATACTGCTAAGCTTTACGTGGAGTTATACCCATGGTATTATATGCCTTCTTCACTTCATAAAATTTTAATGCATGGGCCAGACATAGTTCAGAACATGTCAATTGTGCCCATTGGTTTTCTATCCGAAGAGGCATCTGAGGCTAGAAATAAAGATTTTAGAAAATATAGAGAGGGGCATTCTCGAAAGCATAGCAGTATCTCATGCAATGAAGATATTATGCACAATCTTTTACTGTCTTCTGATCCACTTGTTACAAGTATCCGTCCAAAAGGAAATAAGTTTGTAAAAAAATCTTCTTTTAAGGAATTTTATGAGCTTACGGATTCTGAGAAAAGTGATATCGAATTTGTTAACATAAATGATTTAGCGGACATCGATTCTGAATTTGAATTAATTGATGATGATGATGATGACGAAGATAATTAAATGATGTTATTGTTTTAAAATGTGTAACTTAGTAAATTAGAGCTTACATCTTAATTATTTATTGTACTTTTAATGAAACTAGGTAATTTATTATCAACTTACTTAAAAGTCATACTCTCATCAGTTCTTGTGAGTATTTTTGTTAATATATATTTCTGTATATATATAATATATTTATAGACCTCTTAATAAGTCTGTCTGCGGTTTAAAGTAAATACAAATGGGGAAAAAACGTTTTTTTTTTTAAATTTTCATTTCCTTTTATCCCAGAAAGTGCACATTTGGCGCACTATGTGTCTTAGTATTAAATATAGCTCTTAGTAATAGCATTACGATATTAGAGACCGCTACTTGAAACAAGCCCGGAATCAGGAGGGAGAGAGCTCGATACACTCATTTTCATAGTAAAATTTTACATTTTCTCAAATTACTCCCGAAATATGGGAGTTATGAAGAAATTCATCACCACAATTTATGAAGGCATTAAGTAATCGAATAAGATGGCATCATTAGTTTGTCATAATTTTACTCTTATTTTTCGGACATGTCTACGTCCAACCGCTCCCATACATTCGTTCCACTGTGAGGCGCCCAAATTGCAACATTCCACTGCGAGGGTACACGCCACACTAACCGCGACCGCAGACATATTTAAACACGGAGCATTATTTTGTAACCAGAATCTTTTATCTATATTACTCATATCATATCGTTCTTATTATGAATTCAAATGTAGGTAGTATCATAATGACAGACTTTATTTTGGCGTACTTTAGAAAAGTTTTATCTAAGCACGTGAAATTACGTTTTTGCAATTTATGGGTCAATGCCAGGCTGAATGTAGAATAAAATAGGATTCACTACTGTGAAAAGTATGCACCAATACATCACTCTCATTTAATCTAATAAATTACCTATTCATGCCAAAGTAATTCTCTTGTATTGGTGATTTTAATTATTCTATTTATGTAAAGGCATAAAGGCACTTTCATTCACAAAAATGCATATTAATTTAAACAATAGTTTCCTACTACTATTTAAATTTCGCATGGAAAAAGCCTGTCATTCTGATACATTTTTTATTTATTTTGTAATAAGTTTCTAATAAGACTGCAGATGACCAATATTAAAGATTTATAATATAATAATGCAGGATGAATAAACAACTATCCACATATTTCAATATCAACACTTTGATAAAAGAAAAAAAACATTTACCAATGCATATGTACCTTCGGCAAAATTATGGTGCAAAGTTCATTTAAGCTATAAAGGATTTTAACACTTAATTAATTTTTGTCCTTCACCGGTGGCGGATGCCTGATAAAGTAATGAATAGCATTGTAGGCGAAATGTGGTGCCACATTGAACAGGGGATGTATTCTGTTGAGTTCATTGCTGCGTCTGCCGAGTACGAACGGATCCCCAGCTCCATTGCCGTGTTGCGCCACTGACAGTCCGCTCAGTGCATAACAAGTGTGATATATATCTTTATTTCTGAAACAATAGGTTATGATATGGTCAGTAACTATTTGGAGTACCACCTGAACTTTGTCTTAAAGGTCAACATCAGTATTGCAGCATTTTAAAATACAAATACTTTACAAATCCTAGAAACCTTGGTTTAACAAGATAAACCAAGCTACACGGAACATTCGGTTTTTGGAACGAAGTTCCTTATGGCGCGTTGCGAAAGGGGGTTAGACGGGATTAAGAGAAAAAGTTGTAACGACACTTTTTAACCGACTGAAAAAAAAGGAGGAGGTTTCTCAATTTGACTGCATATATTTTGTTTTGGAACGGAGAGAGAGAGAGAGAGAGAGAGAGAGGGAGGGAGGGAGGGAGAGGGAGAGAGAGAAAGAGAGAGGAATAATATTTTTGTTGAGTGTATACAGGTTTTTGTACATAATAAATAATAAAAAATAATAACAATAATGAATCCTGGAAAGGAACTCCGTTCCATCCGGGTGTCCCTTGACACCTCTCAAGTTTTATTTTTCATTTTTAACCTCCTTTTTATTCGTTGGCGTTTTTGTTTTAGATGGGTTTTATTTTAACTTTCGTTTTTTGGCAGACTATTGAATTTAATTCTTATCCAATAACCCTTACATAAGGACTATATCCGATGTCATGCTCAGCAGTAGCATTTGGGACCACTAGACTAACGAGGTTATTTATTTCTGTTAAATTCAGGCACAGTGCCCTTAATTTTGTTTTGAACTCCATACTAAATTAGTTTGGGCAGCTCAAGATCAGAGTGTTACTAGCTACATGCTGCCTACGGCACAAGCAAGCAGTCTCACTATGGGTGCTGCACTCTCTTCAATGAACCTCTGACCGCTATTTTTATATAAAAACAGCGGTCAGAGGTTAGAAAAAGGAAAAGCAAAGATTAGAAAAAGGATACATACTTGCCAGGTTTATCGATAAAACCACCACCAGGTAAGGATTGACAACATATAATTATGTACTCTTGTAAGGCACCTTGATTAAAAAGTACTGTTTCAATTAGTTCTTGATTTTCTGAAAGGAAATATTTTTCATTGCGAGTAATAAATAGGTATGAAAAAGATAATAGTAACATATCAACATTTTCTTTAAAATATTGATTTATTTTCTACACAGTACGGACGCACGAGTGTCATGAAGATTGTACTCGAAAAAACAAAAATCAGCAGTCTCGAACTACGCACAATGAACCATGCAGGATATTGAATTAGCAGATTTAAACGAAATTAAGCCATATAAAAAAAAACACTACATGACGACGTATCTTTAAAACTTTAGTTGAAAGTGTCTTTTAAGTTCAATCATCGACTTAATTTTTTCTAAAGTCTTCACCATAGTTGAAAAGCTAGAAGGCAGAATGACTATCCTGAAATATAAAAAATACTTAGAGACATAATCAGTTAATTATAAGATCAACAGTACCCAACATGCATATGTGCACTGAATGTCTTTTTTTGTAACCCTCAGTTGCATGAATACTGGAGAGTGCCACCCCAATTTTCTTCTGTTTTTACAACCTCTTTATATACCTGGTAATAGAACAGTATAGTACAACAAGCTGCTATCTGTAACTCCATGTTACTTCACCTTACTTCCAAATTTCATTGATATAGTGCCAATGTACTTGCATTGGCACTATATCAATGATCTTGCATTGGCACTCTCTGCAAGTGAAATGGCTGTGTAACATACGGTCAGTTCGTCAGGACGAAATAATAAGGATACTGTTTTTGTCATTTGGCTGTAGAACCCTAAAAATTTTTCGTAAATTAAGGAGATGGAGTGAAGTAGGTAAATGCTTGACAGGATAATAATGACATAAAATTATCATGAAACATAATTACCTTGGGCAAGAATAGCACTGATTATTGGAAATGCAGCTCCTTGCCAAAATGAATAACATCCATCCACCAACTTATTAGTTCTTCCTTGGAAGCCACCTTCCAGTCGCATTTGACGATTTACACACCACCTTAATAGTGCATCAATATCACATAAGTGTGTTTTAGACAGCAGTGCTAATGATGCAATCCCACAGAATGCATATCCTCCATGGGCCTCCATGCCAGGGCACCCAGCAAATCCACCTTCATATGTCTGACAGCCGACTATCCATTCTGCTGTTTTGTCAAATAAAGCATCTGTGTAAGTATTTGTTATTTTGGCTATACTGATGGCACAGTAGGCACCTCTGATATCTTGTTCCCCACCCTTGTGAAGGGCAAATGATCCATCAACATCTCTCACAGTCCATAAAAACTTTTGTAAACTGCTCCTGTCCAGGGAGTTGTATGCTTCCTCAGTGGCAATAATGCTAAGAGCATTTACAGCAGCATATGTAGTTCCAAGATGAGGGTACTGTCCTGGGCCACCACCATACCCACCTTCTTCATGCTGGCATGTTGTCAAAAACTTGACTATATCAGATAATGTTTCTGCATCAGGCATATCATTAAGTAGCCACAATGAGTGTAAGACCCAGTAGACTATCCATGTTCTACTTGCATCCAAGCATTCATAGCTCTGTGGTAAAGTCCCCAGACAATTTTTTAACATTTGACTATGAGCTCTTTTTCTCACTACAGGAATTTCTGGTTCAATGTCATCATTTTTCTCAAACTGTTTGTAAATGTTTAGTATCATTGTCTCGACATCAACCTGTAAATAATAATTATCTATATATAGTATAAAACAAAGTTGCCTACCGCATTGGCGCGTTTGTATATCTAGATGTTTTACACAACTGATTTTAGTGCAGTAGAGTGATTCAAGAGAAGGTAAAAGCTAGTTGTTAAAATTTTGCAATGTATTACATACTTTTACAGAAACCTTGGGATTGAGCTGATCCAATTAAATGTTCACAATATTTCATTATCTTTTTATATATAACTATATAAATTTTTAAATACACATTGACATTGATGATTTTATTATGTACTATTAAAATATTAAAATGACAGTATTATTTACTTTGTAAAGTATTACTAACTATAATTATTGTGAAAGTGGTGACTATTAATTGGGTTTTTGTTTTTCTATTTCTTTCCCTTTTAATAATGGGCCAGACTATCATTAAAACTAAGTTAAATTATTTAGTAACTTTGTTTGACTACTACTTTATGAGACATATGACCTTTCTTTAGTGATGTTTGTCAACTCTTTAAGCTCCTTATGTTCTGAGTTGAGCTCATGTCTGGACAGTTCTACTCAGATATCTTTGGTTCTTCCCCAAAAGAGCTTATAACACTAATCTACATGGTTCTCACATGATCTGACCAACATTATGTTAGGACTTTAAAAGTATGTTCTTTAAGGAAACATCGGCTAAGTTTCGTATTACCTGACGTCGATTTGGGAGTCCATATTTTTTTTACGTAAAGATCATATTATTAGAAACCTCCACGTAAAATTCTAAGTGTCGAAATTAAATAGTTAAGTACCGAAAAAAAAAAATTAAAATCGTAAAATTTTGCAATATTTTGTCACTTTGACATTTCGTCTCGCCATTAAACGTTTCTTTTCAAGTAAGGTAAACGCACTAAGATGTTTGACTTCATAATAATATGATGCAAAACACTTGTAAAAATTTACCGACTATTACCGATAAATGAAACCAAACGTAAATCTATGCTGTAAATGTACGTAAATGTTTGCTGTTAAATGATCTGTCAGTCATCGTTTGTGTCCCTAGCAGTTGAGAGCGTTTACGTACTACTAAAAACCCTCCGGGGCAGATCCGACATGGTTTGGGAGGTTAGGTTAGGTTAGGTTAAAACTGTGACCTCCTATGCACGAGCCGAGCGAGCGAAGCGAGCGGTGCCGCGGCAGCGGCCGGCGAGTGCCAGAAGTGACATAGTTTGGGGAGGTTAGGTTAGGTTAGGTTAAAACTGTGACCACCTATGAAGCCAGAAACGACTTGATTCTGTTGACGAGCCCTGTCAGTGAAGTGTCCTGTCGAGCGTTGCTACTTCCCCTTCGTTTTATTCGTCAACTCCACACCTCTTCCGGTCTTTAAATCGACGTTGATACACGAAAATTCGAAAGTTAGGTTAGAATATTTAAAAAAAAAAATCTCAATAATGGGGGGGTATCGACGCTTTTCCTTCACAGGTGGGGCTCTACACCTCCTCCCCCTCCCCCCCACCCCCCTACCACCCCTGAAATCGACGCCCGGCTATCCGAAGTCCTACCGAAACATCAACACCAACCACCAACTCATCTAGTTGTAAACCATAATTAAATTGTTATCAGTTACTAAAGATTTGATTTTATTAGAATTTTGGTGAGCCAATACAACCTCTAATAGAAATATAAAGAAAAAAATATAAAAATACTCAATTTCATAACATTTACCTGATCAGAAGACGAATCGGTCACTACATTTTCTGTATCAAACATTTCAGAAGCTATTTCTTCAAAACATCGGATTCGGTTCTCCATTTTTAAAGTCTTTAATAATTTACTTTAATAATTCGATTACGTCATGTATACACTTTACTGAGCTAAATCGGTTTTGAGCTCTACCTCGAGAAAATTCCTGTTAACCTGTGGTTAATTTAAGAAGATATCGCACTTGAAACAATTAAAGCAACGTGTGCCAAGAACGTTTGACATGTTTTATGTATATAAATAAATAGTTCGTGTGTAGTTAACGCACACAAAGCACAAATTATTTAACTTTGATTACAATTGATATTTTGATAAACGTCAGTAAAGAATCCTTGATTTCTTTCTTCTACCACTAAAAAGTAATGTAATCACTGGTATAACCTCAATTTACAAACAAACAAAATTCTGCTGTCATGAAGACGTCATTAACCCATGGCATAAACCTAGGCTTGATGAAAATTTTTCGATATATCGATATTTTTATAGAAACTTTAGTTGGATCATTTATCTCAGCAACGATGTGGCATTCAATTATTATTTAACGGCCACTAATAGGCAACTATCTGGCACCTGGCACCTTCACAACATCTGAACAATTAGTATTAATATTAACCCTTTCCTAGCGAATATACCAAAAATAATGAAAAACAAAGTTTTTATGATTCAATATGGCTAAGGGGTAGTAAAGAAATCTAATTTATTTTTTTCAGATTTTTTTATTACTTGTAGGTACTATTTTTATAACCTAGACTTACAAGTACCGTCAGGAACTTTGGGTCAAAAAATGACTTATACTTATCATTAGTTCGAATTTATAATTAAACTAGTAATTAAATAAATTAAAAAGTAATTAAACATTAGCATCGTGGTATTCCGCAAAACAATTCTTTTTTGTCATTTATGCACAAAAATATATTGCAGTGTGAACATTTTGAGTGAGGCTTTGATTGCACTTTTTTCATGCTGCATACAACAAACGCACCAACGTAGGCCAATTGTACAACGCGGTTTCCTAAACGAACATCTTTCAACGTTGAGAAGCTTTGCGTCTCTTAGATGGCCCAGGACTAGGCACAGTCTCTTGATAAACTTTTTATCTTGTTGGTATCTTTGTTGTTTTTCATAGACATACCCTTGTGCAATGGATCTCCTAAAGTCTTTTACGGGTATCTTTTCCATTATGAGTCCATGAATAATATACACGTTTACAAATGTAATATCTAAAATACCCCAAAACAACCTGTGCCACCATTTGTGACCATTTTGGGGATTCCCTGTCCACGCGGTGCAGTGCTTTCAATCTGTCTGCTGTATCAACATCCCCCCATGTAAGAGGTGTAGTCTTTGATGGCATTTGGATAGCTGATTGTAGATTTAGACCCATTTTTTTGCGCAATACTAGTTCATAATTGCCAGGAAAATTAGAAGCCAAATATACAATTTTGTTGTCCTTCCATTTATAATATGCAATTGGCCTCGCTTCAGTTTAGAGTCAGCTACCAGATTATTGGGAATGCCCTTATGGTTACATCTTATAGTTTCTACATCACGTTTCTTCCATTTACGATTAGGCTCAATAGTTTTTTTTTTTTTTTTTTGATTATCACGTGTTGACGTAACAGTTTCCTCAGTCTGTAAATCATCTGGAACAGTGTTGGGAACAGAATATACAAATATCTCTTGGCCTATTTCCGCACTAGGATCTTCTTCCTCATGTCTTGTATAAGGTTCAGCTTGACTCAACATAAATTCTTCTAATGCTGCTTCAAAATTTTCATCAAAATTGCTAGTTGAGGGTAGTTGTTCGAGGGGTTCACATCGGCGTCGAGTCGACGATGAAGTACTTGGGACTTGTCCTCGACAGCCGGTGGAACTTCGTCGAACATTTCCGACGTTTGGCTCCCAGACTGGAGCGGGCTGGGGCTGCATTAAAGCGGCTCCTGCCCAATCTGGGGGGTCCAAACGCCTCCTGCCGGAGGCTCTACATCGGGGTCGTGCAGTCCATGGCCCTCTACGGGGCACCGGTGTGGGCGCCCTCATTGAGGCTGCGCCCAGCGCGCCGGTTGAGTGCGGCCCAGAGGGTCATGGCTATCCGGTTAATCCGAGGATACCGCACGATCTCGTGCGAGGCGGCGAGCCTCCTTGCCGGAGTGCCGCCATGGGATCTGGAGGCAAAGGTCCTCGCGCACATGTGGGAGTGGCGCGAGGAGGCGAAACGCCGGGGCGAAACTCCGCTGCCGCGACAAATCGCGGCTCGGCGGACAGAGCTCCGGTGTGATCTCATGGCGACATGGCGGGTACGATTGTCGCAACCCAGCGCAGGGCACGCCACAATTGCGGCGGTAAGTCCCCTAAGGCGCCACGGCGTCCTCACCTTCCGCCTGACGCAGGTTCTCACCGGGCATGGGTGCTTCGGTGGGTTCCTGTTCAGGATAAAGCGGGAGGATACGTCCGGGTGTTTCCATTGCGAGGATCGTCTGGAGGACACGGTGGAGCATACGGTGGAGGTGTGCCCTGCCTGGGCGGAGCACCGCCGTGTCCTCGTGGAGGCGATCGGCGGCGGCGACCTCTCGCGTCCGGCCCTGGTGCGAGCCATGGTACGGAGCGAGAGGGAGTGGGAAGCCGTCACCTCCTTCTGCGAAGCAGTAATGCTCGCGAAGGAGGAGGCGGGGCGCGTGAAGGAGTGGCAGTCTCTGCGCCCTCACGTCCCTAGCCGCCGCAGGAGGAGACGCCCCGGGCGTCGGGAGTCGATTGCGGACTCCCGGCCACCGTAGGCGCGAGCTTGCGGGTGGCGAGCAATGGGTAGCTCGCCGCCCGGTAAGGACCAAGCTCGGGTCGACGGCGCGCAGTGTTCCACGCGCGCCTCAAAGAGATGTCAGCAGCAGCGTAGGGGTCTAATAGGACCGATGCCTGCCGGGGTCGCGTGATTGTTCGAAAGAGATACCGTGACCCTGGCACATGGGCAACTGATGGAACACGGGTGGGTTTTAGTCAGTAAAAGTCTGACACGCCCTCCCGCTCCGCCCAGAGCGGGAGAAGTCATTTGATGATTTCCCATCCTGAAAAAAAAAAAAAAAAAAAAAAGGGTAGTTGTTCTTGGAGACTGTTTTCTTCGTCAGGCAATTCCACATTTGAAGCTTCAGAACAATCTGGAAGATCTTCCATAAGTAAGGCTTCTATCCTGTAGAGCGCCAAGGGGTACTGTAGTACCCAGAACATAACTAACATCTACCCTCAAAATTAATAATAAAAAAAAAAACTCATTTATTTCAGCTTTTTAACAGTATATTTTATTTTGGTATACAATTGTGATTTTAATTTACGAACTACGGATGTGTATGTGATCGGATTCGGATGTGATCGAATAATATTTGCGGTCGGCCGGAAAATTGCGGAAAATGAGGCTATCAAGTCGCTATCAAAGCTGTAATCTTTGAAATATTCATTATAAATATCTGTAATATAAGATCAACAAAATATAATAATATCTTCGATCTAATTAACAAAAAAATCAACCTAAGTCACTGACGGTACTCCTAAGTCCTTGTACATTTTTTATAGTTATTTTAGCACAACATTTTTAAATTATAATCTAAAACTATATTAATTGTATAGTTAAAACTACATTATTATATAATAATATAAAATCATAACACTTACCCCGTTTATTCTATTTTTAAATATTTTTTATAACAAAAGCAATCCGCTGTTCTCAAATCCGAAACAGGTCGCTACTTGAAAGTCTCACTTACGGGCGGTAAATGGCAAAATTTAAATAAATCACTGTGATTAGCTAGAGTAGTGGTACTCGAAAGGAATGTCGATGTCCAATACGTAATGCGCGATCGTTTTGTCGAAATAATGAACGGGGAATCACCTGGTACTAATTAGTACCGTCAGTTAGGAAAGGGTTAAGGAACTACCCAACACCATACTTTTTGTATGGTAACATTGTTTCAAACTGTCAGTCAGCGTTGTTATTGATACGGCAATTGCCGTATTATACGGCATTCCATGATTTTTTTTCAGAATATACGATATACGGCAGGCCTCTCATTGCCGTATCACAAAATACGGCAATTGGCTATGGGTGAAACTAAACGTTTTTTCACTAAAAATATTCTAAATAAGGCAACACTAAAGGAAACGTAACACAAAATCAATGCACGCCTCCATAAGTAGGTGCTACGGGGACTTCCCAAAATTTCTCACACGTTGTGAACTGTTGGAGTATGATCTGCGGCTTGTTAGTAATTTAACTGATCAAAATTAGTGTTATGTAGTTACGAAACGATTCCATAATCAGTGTTTAATTGTGATTAATAACCAATAATATGAGTGAATTTGACTATGAACCTGAAGGCCCTTCTTCGCCAAAGAATACCAAAAAGGGTAATACGGCAATTTAGTATTTTTTCCCCTTAAATACGGCAAACCAGACTGCGACATACGGCAACTCAGATTTTTACGATAACAACACTGCTGTCAGTCATTGTCAAGTGTCAATTCGAAGTCAGAGCCGGATTCTATGGCCGGATTCATAAACATACGCTTTGATACGAGTTACAAAATTAAAAAAGATTGATTAGGTATTGAGGTTTTGAATCTGTCTGAGTACAGTGTGATGTGAGTTTAATTCATTTGACTCAGAAGCCAGTCGAAACATATAATTTAATTAAAATAAAACTTTTCGAAAAGAAACATCAAACAAGATGATGCCCGGAAGGATCGGCAATTTACCAATAGCAAATGAAAACCCTTTGGGTCTTTCGTGGCACGATTCTGCATGGATACCTCTGCTTAGCCCCTCGAATATTATGGACTATTTTTCTGAAAGATCAAATCCGTTTTTTGACCGTACATGTAATAATGAAATTGTTAAGATGCAGCGTCTCAGTATGGATCAACTTCAGTAAGTATCTTCGCATATTGTCATTATTGGCTTACCTTTAGTAACTCAGCCCACGATTTGGGAGTCCATATTTTTTTCACAGAAAGATCATATTATTAGAAGCCTCCACGTAAAATTTTAAGTTTGAAAAATAATTGGTTTACGAGAAAAATAATAACATAAATCGTAGAAATACAAGAGCGAGCGAAGCGAGCTCTAGACTTGGGGCACCCCGACTCGGACAGGTTAGGTTAGAAGAGGATGGCGGGGTCAAAGACCCCGCCATCCTCTTCGTGGTTATTTTTTTTAAAACCACACAGAAGTAGGAGCCCCGCGAAGCGGGGCTCCGTCGACTTTCCTATAAAAAAAACTATGCGCGCCCCTACTCCCAGATGGCCCGTAGTGGAAATTTTAACCCCTATTCGTTTTATTCGTCAATCCCACACTTTCTGGCCTTTAAATCGATGTTGATACACGAAAATTCGAAAGTGAGGTTAGAATCTAAAAAAAAAATATTTCTCAAAAAGGGCGGGGTTGCGCAACTTTTCCTTCACAGGGGGGGTTCTACACCGCCCCCCCTCGCCCCTCACCCCCCCTTCAGTCCTTAAATTTACTGCTGACATACTAAAACTTAACCTCATTATTAACATTAAACAGTTCGGCCATCATCAAGAATTATTCTCTTTTTTATTTTATTACAGTTTTTGTTCCCTTTTTTACTTGTCACTACATTTTTGACAGACTAAATAGTAATGTTAATACTTTTAATCAATTTGTGTTACAGAAATATGACAGGACTAGAATACATTTTGCTGCATGTGCAGGATCCAATCTTGTATGTGATTAGAAAACAGCACAGACATAGTCCCACACAGGCCATACCTTTAGCTGACTACTACATCATTGCTGGCATTGTGTATCAGGCTCCGGACCTAGCTAGCGTTCTTAATTCTAGATTGGTATGCTACTTGAATCATATAGTAGAAAAGTCTCACCTTTTATACATCTTATTACTTTGGTTTTCTCTAAGTCCACTAAGAAATCTCTGCAACTGACCCACATCTACTAAAATTTAGTCTAGAAAAGACCTAGAGTCCTAGACTAATTCCTTTGACTAGGCTTCAGATTTCTATGGAATCAGAAACAGTTATTGAATGGGCAACCCTAGTTTAGAATGTTTACCCCATCATTGACGTGGCATTTTCCAAGCAGTAGGGTAATAATGGAGGACCTAATATATGATAATGTTTTATAGCTGTCTGCTGTCCATCACTTACAATGTTCGTTTGAAGAAACAATGTCATACTCAAGATATCATCCCAGCAAAGGATACTGGTGGGATTTCAAAGCATCTAAATCAGGTATGTATTTGTTCTTACTTAGTTAGTCAAAGCCAACGCTTGTGACTAACTGTGTTTACTCTGGTGGGAAATTCACATAAAAATATGTTGAAAACTCTGTTATCTTCTGAATGCATTAATTGTATGCATTTCCATTGTCCTGTCAAATAATAAATTGAACCAAAACATGTTTGATGATGCATAACTTTTGCAATGTTGTATAAACCAATTTCATATCAGTGTACCTACAATAATCTTGTGACTTTGTTGCCCACTAAATATTTCAATGTTTACAGACTTTTGCTTATATTTCTAAACATTTGATATTTTTTTGTAATTTAATATTTTATACATTTTTGTTGTTTTCAGTCATTACTTTATTAGTATATGTTCATTACAAAACCAGCATTCATACAGCATTATTGGCACTGAAAATCCTTTCTGCAGCTCTTTTTTTTTCTGGATGGGAAATCATCAAATGACTTCTCCCGCTCTGGGTGGAGCGGGAAAGCGTGTCAGACTTTTACTGACTAAAACCCATCCGTGTTCCTTCAGTTGCCCATGTGCCAGGGTCACGGTATCTCTTTCGAACAATCACGCGACCCCGGCAGGAATCGGTCCTATCAGACCCCTTCAGTGTTGCTGACATCTCTTTGAGGCGCGCGTGGAACACTACCCGCCGTCGACCGGACCTTGGTCCTTACCGGGCGGCGAGCTACCCATTGCTCGCCGCCCGCAAGCTCTCGCCTACGGTGGCCGGGAGTCTGCAATCGACTCCCGACGCCCGGGGCATTTCCTCCTGCGGCGGCTAGGGACGTGAGGTGCCACTCCCTCACGCGCCCCGCCTCCTCCTTTACGAGCATTACTGCTTCGCAGAAGGAGGTGATGGCTTCCCATGCCCTCTCGCTCCGTACCATGGCTCGCACCAGGGCCGGACGCGAGAGGTCGCCGACGCCGATCGTCTCCACGAGGACACGGCGGTGCTCCGCCCAGGCAGGGCACACTTCCACCGTATGCTCCACCGTGTCCTCTAGACGATCCTCACAATGGAAACACCCGGGCGTATCCTCCCGCTTTATCCTGAACAGGAACCCACCGAAGCACCCATGCCCGGTGAGAACCTGCGTCAGGCGGAAGGTGAGGACGCCGTGGCGCCTATCTATCCACTCCTCAAAGAGGGGACATATCGCCGCAATTGGGGCGTGCCCATTTCTGCAGCCCTGATGCACACATTTTTTTGTTAAAACATTCAACCTTTTTTATTATTTTGTTTGTTGTTTTATGAACTGTTTCCAATGAACATTATTCTTTCTACTAGACAGTGCAAAGTTTGCCATTAATTAGTGCAATTATTGCATAATCAACAAGTTGTGATTGTGGTTTCATATGCCTAGTTTCAAAACTTTGCATGTTCAGTGTTTTCTAGTGCCAGTCCCTGTCTATTAGACTAATCTCAGTAAATCTGCCTGCATAATTGTTATATATTTCTTTTCTAGGGCTTAGTCCATATAGTAATGCCCAGACCTCATCAAAGGATGTAAGCAGCACTCCCAAAGAAGAACCATCCACATTATTCCAGCGACAGAGGGTGGACATGTTGCTGGCTGAGCTTGTGAGACAGTTCCCATTGCCCGTCACACAGGCACCCAGCCAAGTGAGTGATTTTCTGCATATTCATTTATAGTTGTTTTGATGATGATTCCTAATGCTAACATAGTCTAATAAGCACACATTTTATAAAAAAAATACTTCATTTTTCAGACAAATGGTGTTACAGTTAAAACAGAGAATTCAAATGACAAAAGTGACAAAGCTGCAGATGGGAATGTAAATAACATAACAATAAAACAAGAACCCGTAGACCCAAACAGCTCAGACTTGACTAATGGAGGTTTACAAGGACATGCTGACATCAAAACTGAAATCAAACAGGAAAATATGAAGCCACCACCAGAAAAGAAACCAAGATTATAATTTTAAACCATATATGTTTATTTTGAATAGAATAATTGAATAATTTCATAGTCTGATTTGATATCTGTAAAATAAAGTTGATCTATAAGAATACCTGCTTTCTTGTTATTTATATAATTCTTATTACTAAAGTGTCACAATACTTTAGTGATGCTCTCACTTCATTTGACATGAAAACAAGAACCACAGACAATCTTTTCACAGGCTTGTTCGCCCAGTGGCTGAAATTCAGCCATAATGTAAACTGCAATTCTCCATATAAACTGTGCCTGTGTTTCATACCCCTCTGCATGATGTTTGTAAAAAAGGATCAGTATTGTATAGTACATGTTTCTGCTTCACATATTGATTAATGTCATAGTAATTGTTTTTAATCGCCCTTTTAAAGGATGCAGAAGTTTCAGGAAGCTGATCATTACACAAGTTTCAATTAACTAGTACATGTAAAATCATAACAAGATTATTAACCATCTTTGTTACATCTTAATAAATACTCAGTGTTCTTCTCCTTTTGAATGTTGTATAAATTGCCAATATTTTCTTGAGCTTTCACAACATTTGTACAAATTTGACAGTTAATTCTACGTTGGTCTTCTAAATCAGGTAAGCCAGCCCCCTTTTCGTGTACACTGAAATTTAATTAAACATGACTTTACTGGTTTCTCACTTAACAATCAGATAATTAATATTAATTTACATCTAGTTACCTTAAGATAGCTTCATTGAAGCCTAATTCTAAACCAAAAGTAAACCCTTGTTTGTACCCTATATTGAAACTTTCTTGGAACACAGCAGTTTGACCGTCAGATGCGCCATCCATGTAGCCAATCTGGAATGTAATTGGAATTATAAATAAGATTCATCAATAAAAATACCCAAAAATCGTTGTATTGTTGACCTTTGCGACTGGTTCTAAGGTGCGAGACCATGTCTTTCTTGATACATTTTCATTATATTCCGACATATGTGGGAGATGTTTGAAATAGTTTTGGGTAGTGAGTTACCGTTCAACGTACGGGAACTCAAAAATGAGTACGTATCTAGAGAATTGTAAATAAAAACAACCTAACATTAAGATTTCCCAATTCTGAGTTTAGGCAGTTTAAGGCATGGCTGCATTCCGAATTACACTGTAGCGCGAGGAAAATGACAGCTCTCAACTGTGATAATCGTCATATTGAAATCGCAAATTATTGATGTGACTGATTATGTTCGTTGGCTTACGACTGCTACACAAGCAGTGAATAGTCGCCGGTGCGTGGTCATTGTCGGCGTTGATTAACAAAACTGCTTTGTTTTAATTTTATAGTGTGTTTTCGCCAAGAAAGGTTTGTTGTCCAAACAACAAAACCACCTACTCATAGAGAGAGAAAACATTAACAGTTCTGGGACTTACTGGGTTTCTTTACGATGTTTTCCTTCACCGTTTTGAGAGCAGTGGTGATGAAATTAAATACACCAAGTAAATTATCTACCTGGGTTCGAACGTCGGACCTACAATCCTACAACTCGATATTTGGGGCCAGTACCACGGGCAACCACTGCTCTAGTAATGGAGGATTATTTTTGTTGTTAGCTTATATAAAGAATCTGGTTTAGTCCATTACACCTGAAGGCCAATTCTCGGAAGTAAAAACATTCAAAATCTAGGCTGCCTTCCGAATAAAAATATGTCGCTCACGGCGCTCACATCAATAAATTGGCGTTTCGATTTGGTTATCACGATTATGACAGTTGCTAACAATGCTCGCTCAACGTAAAAACCTTTAGGTACCATTTAAAGCTAGTAGTCTAATTAGTTTAACATATCGAGGGTATAGTGATCAAACCCAATAAGTAATTGTCAATTTTGTACTTATTCGGTCTCATTATAAAAAGCAGTTTAACTAAAAACCCAGGTTTGAACCTCATTAAACAATGGTTTAAGTTTAAGTTTTATTACAAAAAAAGGTTTTGCGATAAACCATAGACTAAACCCTTGTTTAACGTTAAACCTGGGCGACCCCTGGTTTATCGATGGGTCTAAGTCGCATCTGTCAAGTTTCCACTTTTAGTTTATCATTTATTTCGTTGTGTTGTGTTGTTTTTATCAAAAAATGGACATTAACATGGTAGATTTAATTGATAATCAGGATATTGAAGCTATTCAGTCATTAGAAAGGTCATGCCGATTCAACAGAAATCGGGTTCGAGTCAATCCCTTCATTGAGTTATCCGATGAAGATTTCAGGCAAAAGTAGAAAACAAAATTTATACAAAAGTATCCCAACTCGAAGAAACGCTTAGTTTACTAAGCGTTTCTTCGACTTGCGATACTTTTGTATAAATTTTGGTTTCCTAAAACACCCGAAAATGTTACGTTTCGTTACACGAACTTAGATGTACTACTACCTAATACATTAGTAATGTGATTAAACCTAAACAAAACTGCAGTCGATAAGTAATATTAATGTTCATGCAAAATAACAAAGTCTCAATATTTGAATGTTCCTTACATAATTAAATCATTGATAATACTATCAAAACGTTTTCTTTTCTTGGGATACGGAACGTTGCAATAGAATGATATCATGACGAACTAGTGATATTTGTGTTAATCTGTGGTTGATATTAAGATAATGGTTTAAATGACGGTATTATGAAGACCACGATTTATAAATGTTTTGTAATACGAACAAGTTTAGACTATGGTTTTTCAGATGAGCTTGGACTTGATAGTTTAGGTTTAAACCAAGGCTCATTTAGTTTTTTGTAATAAGACCGTGGGTTTAACTTTACCCTACTAATGACTAGTGCTCTTTTCCCGCAAACAAAAATAATAAGAAAGAATACGTTGTTCACTAGTGAGCAGGCAGGGCTTGTAATGTAACTGTTATATCGAGGGTATAGTGCTTAAACCCAATTGAGTACGAAATTGTCAATTTCGTACTTATTGGGTTTGAGCACTATACCCTCGATTATGATGCGGCCCCAAAACAACGTAACTCGTCGTTTTTGACAGCGCTCATGGTAATCAGGTTAGGGCATGGTTGACGTTATCACAAGATGGCGCATGTAATGGCATCATCTACGACGATTCACGCATCGCGCTCACGGCTCACGCCATCGCCAATTAGGAACGGGTGTTAGCACGCTCAAAAATCGATATCATTATAATACGGAACGCAGCCTTATTCGCAGTATCATCTCGGTGAGGGTGACAATCTTATCATAACTTATGTCAAAAATGTATGGAAACTCGAATTAAGCTATGATCAGATCACACATCACTACATCAGACTAGGGACGTTCTTAAAATTACAAGAATTATCCTTCTGGTGTTCTGGTATCAAGACTAGATAAAATTAAAACATTAGTCAGAACAACAAGAGTAGAAAGTATGCAAGGGAGTCCATTGTTCCATATTAGTTGTTAATTTAGGTAATTGTTTAACTTTATGTAATTATTGTCAAACTTTTATGTGTTTCTATGTTAATTAATTTAATTGGTGTTTTACCATTTTAATTAACTTTATAAAAAAATCATAAGGTAATTTTCAGAGTTGGCAGTACTGCAGTGACTGAATTATTTTGAGGTTATGTTTTGGTTTTCAATTGATATGATTGATTAAAACGTGTGAGTGAAACCGTGTGTAGGTACTCTAAATAACAATACATTATTATAATTAACATTGCTACTACAGCTATTATTTGAAGAATTAGTATGAAAAAAAGCAAAAAGTTCTTCGGTAAAAAGAAAGGTACATTTAAACCTACGACAAAAAAGAAGAAAAAAGCTGCAGAGGAAAGAATTGTAAACAAGAAAGCAATTTTTAATAGATACAAAAATGCGCAAAAGATCGGGGAAGAATTGGAGAAGAAAAGAAAAATGGAGGAGAAACTTCAGCAGCGAGTAACGTATTCTGAAAGTGAAGAAGAGGAAGACGCATACGATCAGTTGTTGTCCTGTTTCAGTAACAAAAAAAGAAGACCGGTAGCAGACAGTGATGAAGAAAGCAGTAGTACTAATGACGAGGCGGTGGACACGAATGAAGCAGGGCACGCACCCTCTCACATTCTTGAAGACCAAGAAAGTACAAGTGGGGAAGAAGGTGATGAGGATATTGAGGTAATTATATTTATAACATAATAACGTGAACCTAGGTAAGTTTCATGTAGACTTACTTGATCATTAGGGATACAGCTGGGTCCAGAAAAGTAATATTTTACATTCAAAGGTAGACAGAAAATATCTAATTAATTGATTTTTTAATTTTGCTGAACAACCTGATTTATCACCTGCTGAGATATGTTTGTAAAATTTTTGGCGTACAGAATATATAATTGACTTACCAGCTATTTACTGTATGCCTATTCAAATTCTTTGTTGTGTTACAAACTTAAATTAGGTTTCTATTTTGCAGGTGCCTATAGATCATGAAATGGAAACTGAAGAAGATAATATGTCCGATGATCCATTCATAAAGCATCTGCAGCATGACTTAGGAGATGAATTACTAGTCTCTCTCACAAACACACCGCCGTCTGTGGAGATAACGAACAAAACTTGGCCAGTTTTAGGCAATCTATCCATAGTTGTACCGAAACCTATAGAGACACTATCTAAAAAAGTTAAACCAAAAGTTTCAATATTAGAAGAAAATACCTATGTGGCAATGGGAACAGTGCCTACATTAATAAATAAAATTGATTACCAGCATTTACATATAAAAACTCAAATACATGGCAATATAGTATCAGCAAACAAAACCAATTTAATAAAAAGGGACTCGGAACTTACTGAAGTATTCACACCTTTGCAAAAGGAACTGTTTTCAATTTTTAATAACTATCAAGATCTATATTATCCTGAGAGATCATTTAGCAATGCAGATGAAATTCGATATACATACTGTTTGCATGTAGTAAACCACATGTTGAAAACTAGAGCCAAGATTCTGCATCACAACGCTAAACTCTCCAAGAAGAATGACTTGTCTGATGAATATCGTGATCAAGGATTGGTGAGGCCTAAGGTATGTAAAGCAAAACAATAATTTGCACTGTACTTAGTTGTTGGTTGGGTTAGACTTAACCATGTTTAGATTTTAATAGTATCATTATGGTTGCTGTAACACTATTATTAAGGTGTGACTCCAGGCAACCCTTCTTAAAAAACTTTAGTTCAACTAAACGTGCCTGTTCAAAACTATTGATTCTATTTTGAAAATGTTGATTACTTGATGGCACTTGATTCGTAACATCATCCACATTCCAGTAGCAAGCCTATTTCACAAGTAATCGCAACATAATTTTCTCGCACCTCAAATGTTTTGTGTGGTCAATGCCGTGGGTCAATGAATAAAGAAAAGAGTGGTGAACGGGCAGGCCGCGCGTAGTATCCATCAGTTATTTTTGTATGGATTATACATATCGACGGTTAAAAGGTAATAGGGTATAAGCGACAAAAACCAAATTGTTCAGAAGAGCAGTTTAAAGTTTGAAATTGTAGAACAATTGACCTAACTTTTTTTGTTTATTGTCATATCGTGAAAATTTTAAAGACATCGTGGAGCCATGGGAGTAAGCGCATTTGAAAAAGCAGAAAATTTTAAGTAGGATGGAATTCATAAATTATTTTCGACCAAAAATGGCGCTTTATATCCCTATTACCTTTTAACCGCCGATATCTATCTATATATATATATAAAAATGAATCCCTATTTCCCTTGGTCACGCCATCACGCGTGAACGGATGAACGGCTTAAAAAATTGCGCGGAAAATTAGAAAATTTACATACAAGTTACTATAAAACGTGGTATGACAAAAACGTTGCCTTCGAAGTACCAGGTGGTCATAACTTGGTTTGAGCTTATCAAAGTGCAGTGTAAGCCAGAAAACGTTTTATGCCTCTGAAGGAATATGGGGGTGGGTTTTCTATACTATAATATTATAAAGAGGAAAGATTTGATTGTGTTTGTAAAAAGGATCCGAAACTACTGGTCCAAATACGCGCTCAGACGTGGAGTTGCGGACACCAGCCCGTTCTACCTATTACCTACTGGTCCAAATTGAAAAATTCTCTTTGTGTTGGGTACCTTATTTATTGAGTAAGGCTACGAGGGTAAGGTGAAAAGTTCTCGGCCCGACAGTGAGAGACGGCGATTTTCGATCAAAAAAATATTTTAATTTTCTACATACTCTCCCTTGTCTTGAACGCACTTAGTCCAGCGTTTCTCCAACAAAATTCCTTCCCGGAAGTGAGAGTCTAGAAGGCTCCGAAAATATTCATTTACAGCCCCCCTCAACTTCTTCATTGGATGCAAAACGCTTCCCAGAAACATTTTTTTTTCAAGTTTGGGAACAGATAGAAATCTGAGGGTGCCAAATCAGGAGAATAAGCGGGATGGCCGAGCAAATCGTAGCCCAAATCCCGCAGTTTTCCCATCGCCCACGCACCCTTGTATGCAGGTGCGTTGTCCTGATGAAAGATGATTTTCTTCTTCTTCAAGCCAGGCCTTTTTTTGCGAGTTTTGTCATCCAGCTGGTCAAGAAGGTTGGAGTAATATTCGTCTGTAATCGTTCTGCCTTTTTCAACGTAATCAATTAACAGGATTCCTTTCGCATCCCAAAACACGCTGGCCATGACCTTTCCGGCAGATGGGATCGACTTCACTTTCTTTGGCGCTGAACCACCGGCTTCCACCCACTGCTTGGACTGCTGTTTCGTTTCTGGCGTGTAGTGGTGGTCCGATCCTTACTGAATCGATCCAAACATTGTTGCGAAAATCGTTTGCGCAATTGCTTTTGATCGGCATTCAGCAAATGCGGCACCGATCTTGCGCAGAGCTTTCTCATCCCCAATTCACTATGCAAGATGTATCGCACCCTTTCTTCCGATATCCCCACAGTCTCTGCTATCTCACACACCTTCACTCGTCTATCGTCCAACACGATATCATGCACTTTTTCAATGGTTTCCGGTGTGGTGGCGGTTTTTGGCCGTCCTTCACGTGGGTCATCTTCGAGGGATGTGCGAACATGTTTAAATCAAGCTGCCCACTTTTTAACGGTTGATATGGCAGGAGCAGAGTCCCCGTAAACTTTTGCCAACTTCGGATGAATTTCCTTAGGGCTTAATCCATCCAAAACGAAGAATTTTATGACCGCACGATATTCGAGTTTATCCATTTTAACGAAAAATACGCAAGACGTCTACTGCAAAAAAATCATGTAAGCAAACTATTTTAGAGAACGAGTTTAAACTTGTCATATGAACGAATAATACATGCCCCTAGGCGGGAAACATAATTTTCTCCTGATTAGAACGCCATCTCTATATCAGGCCGAGAACTTTTCACCCCACCCTCGTATAGGCTATATAATATCACGCTACGATCAAAAGGAGCGGAGCAGCAACGAAAAATGGACGAAAACTCGCAGGTAATTCGATGCGACGGGAAGGGTCACGGGAGCAAAAATTTTACGCGGACGAAGTCGCGGGCAGAAGCTAGTATATTTTATAAATGAGATGTTTGGCTGGCTTTTTTTTTTTTTTTCAGGATGGGAAATCATCAAATGACTTCTCCCGCTCTGGGCGGAGCGGGAGGGCGTGTCAGACTTTTACTGACTAAAACCCACCTGTGTTCCATCAGTTGCCCATGTGCCAGGGTCACGGTATCTCTTTCGAACAATCACGCGACCCCGGCAGGCATCGGTCCTAGTAGACCCCTACACTGCTGCTGACTCCTCTTTGAGGCGCGCGTGGAACACTGCGCGCCGTCGACCCGAGCTTGGTCCTTACCGGGCGGCGAGCTACCCATTGCTCGCCACCCGCAAGCTCGCGCCTACGGTGGCTGGGAGTCCGCAATCGACTCCCGACGCCCGGGGCGTCTCCTCCTGCGGCGGCTAGGGACGTGAGGGCGCAGAGACTGCCACTCCCTCACGCGCCCCGCCTCCTCCTTCGCGAGCATTACTGCTTCGCAGAAGGAGGTGACGGCTTCCCATTCCCTCTCGCTCCGTACCATGGCTCGCACCAGGGCCGGACGCGAGAGGTCGCCGCCGCCGATCGCCTCCACGAGGACACGGCGGTGCTCCGCCCAGGCAGGGCACACCTCCACCGTATGCTCCACCGTGTCCTCTAGACGATCCTCACAATGGAAACACCCGGACGTATCCTCCCGCTTTAGCCTGAACAGGAACCCACCGAAGCACCCATGCCCGGTGAGAACCTGCGTCAGGCGGAAGGTGAGGACGCCGTGGCACCTCTCTATCCACTCCTCAAAGAGGGGACTTACCGCCGCAATTGTGGCGTGCCCAATGTTTGGCTGCCTTAATTTACACAGCGCAGTGTCTTTATAACTTTGAACACAGTTCGAAAAATTATAAATATACCTCTTTATGTTACACTAGCTTCTGCCCGCGACTTCGTCCGCGTTAAATTTCTTGCTCCCCCGACCCTTCCCGTCGCGTCGAATAGCCTACTCGTGCGATTTTCCCCGTTTTTGCAACATTTTTCATTACTGCTCCGCTCCTCTTGGTTGTAGCGTGATGTTATATATCCTTAGCCTTCCTCGATAAATAGGCTACTCAACACAAAAATATTTTTTTCAATTCGGCCCCGTAGTTCCTGAGATTAGCGTGTTCAATCTAACAAACAAACAAACTCTTCAGCTTTATAATATTATACTATAGATTTGTTTTCAATATTGATACCCAACGCATGGGTAAAGTTTCACTAGCTTATATAATTTGACCCTGTATTATTAGCAGTAATACCTTACCAACATATTGTAAGCCAATGTTAAATGTATATGTCTAAATACTGTTGGCAAGTGTAATTAAATGATTAATTTCACCTTTTTGCAGGTTCTCATTATGGTACCATTTAAAGATGCTGCTTACAAGATTGTCAAAACATTGATTGATATTCTGGTACCTAAAGAAGCAGGGGAAGTAGTAAATAAAAAGAGGTTTGAAGAAGACTTCACAGGTGGTGAACTGATAATGCCCCGGAAGAATCCCAAGCCTGAAGACTATGAGCTCATGTTTAGTGGAAATACTGAAGACACTTTCAGACTTGGCATGACAGTTACCAAGAAAACTCTAAAGGTATGTAATGTTCACATACCTAAACGCTTATTCATGTTTATACATAGTATAGCTAGAGACCAAAATTTCAATATTTATAACATAATAAAACACTTTATCACAGCTCTATACAGATTTCTACTCTTCAGACATCATAGTGACATCACCACTGGGACTGCGTATGATAGTTGGGGCCGAAGGCGAGGAAGACCGTGACTTCGACTTCTTGGCCTCCATAGAAGTGCTGGTGATGGATCAGACTGATGTCTTCCTCATGCAGAACTGGGATCATTTGCTGCATGTCCTCGATCATTTCCATTTGCTGCCAAAGAAAACTCATGGCACTGACTTCTCTAGGGTCAGGTCTTGGGCTGTTAATGGATGGTCTAAATATTACAGGTTGGTATATTTATACTAGCCTTTTAAGATAAAGTAACTTATTTATTGCATGTACTTAATAATAGGTATAAGCAGTATGAACAAACTATTCTAAAGTTATTGTTTTTCTTTGCAGACAAACGCTTATATTCTCGTCAGTAGCATTGCCAGAAATTAAGTCCGTTATAAATAAGAAATGTCATAACTATGCAGGAAAAATCTTAATTGAGAATCCTGCTGAAGTGGGCAGTATACAACAAGTGTTGGTACAAGTGCCACAGATCTTCCACAGGTGAGCAGTTGTTTTTTTATTTCAGTACACTCATGGTTTCAACACATACTTACTTACTAGATTTTTGCCAAATCAATCTTTATCTATAAGTAAAAATATTCATTACCATACTATAGGTTTGCAGCAGTTAACCCTCTAGAGTCAGTGGAGGCCAGGTTCCAGTACTTTATCAAGGAGATACTGCCGAAACAACGCGACACGCTTATGAGCCACACACTCATCTATGTCCCTAGCTACTTCGATTATGTGCAGTTAAGGAACTATTTCAAGAAAGAAGACATTGGATTCGTTCAGATTTGTGAATATTCAAAGGTGAGACTATGAGCTTGTAGCAATATTATTTTTTTATAATGTTACGGATATAATGATACTGTTAAAATGGCTAAATAAATCTCTTCTTGTCAGCAATCTGATTTTGGGGTGCAGTTACCTGTGTGGATTGTGAATGTGAATTTGTCATGTAGGGGTGTATTCTAAATTGATTTTAAGAGTTAAAGTAGGTTAATTTTAGTAACTGACATAATTATTTGATATGAAGGTTCCATTTTCTCAAAAATGGATGGGGCATTCAAAGCTTACCGCCCTATTGTTTTTCACAAACTTGAATACTTGCAAAATGAGTTTTGTTTTCTCAGAAGTAAGTGAGAGCATTAGACTAGATTCTGAGTAAGAGATATAAAGTGTCAGACCATGGTTCTTTTGTTGACACAAACATACAGGGCAATTATTAAAACCTTGTAAAATCACTTTACACACAACATAACATCACATCCAACCACATCACACCTGTTCCCACAAACGGTTGGGCGGGGACATACTTTTAATACACCCATAATTTCCTTACTATGTTTAAGTCCCATGTGATAAGAAACCAAAACCTCTTCATTCATAAATTAAGAAAACAATAAACAATATCCCTAGATTCCGGGATTTCCGTTGGCTATACAGTTTGCGGTTATTAGCTCCAACTTGCACTAATCTGGTCGCTGCTTGCTTTATCACACTTTATTTAACTGGTTTTAATTAATTACAGGATGCAAAAATCGCGCGTGCAAGAGACATGTTTTTCCACACAGAAGCCCACTTTTTGCTGTATTCAGAGCGAGTCCATTTCTTCAGAAGGTTCAGGATAAAGGGCATACGGCATATCATATTTTATCAGCCCCCTACGTATCCGCACTTCTTCTCGGAAATGTGTAGTTTAATGCAGGTGAGAACATCCTTACTTTCGTTTGGCACTATTTCACCTGCATGGTGATTCCCACTGGAGCTGGCCCCTGATCATAAGCTATGTCTATGCAAAAGTTTACCTTGATCCGATTCTCTATTGCTGCGTGAAAGAAGCACAAACGAGAATACATACACACATGTATTAAAAAAAAACTTCTTCAAATTATCTCTGCCAAAGTGCAGCATGCAGTAGCGGGTAAAAAGACTGAGTTCTGTTTTTTTTTACGAGAATGTTTATATTTGCAGGAGGTGAACCAAAACAAGTACGGTGGTAGTGAGTGCAACATGACGGTGACGGTACTGTTCTGTCAGTACGACCTCGGGCGCCTGGCCGCGCTGCTGGGCTGCGGCCGAGTCGCGCGTATGATGCGCTCCGACAACCACGTGCACATGTACGTCACGGGAGAAAAGTGATGCACACATTCTCATGCATAAATTGTAAATACGAAAACAATTCTGTTTCATTTTTGTACCTTATACTATCAGTTTTATGACCTTTTTTGTAACACGTCTTCAAATGCGAGTACAGCTTGGCAAAAAAGAGTCTGGAAAAAATGAGGGCGCCTGCTTAGCAGGTATGGCCACCCTGTATACTAGGACTAAAAGTGATAAGATACTTGTATTAATCCACAAACACGAGATCCCGGAAATTCTCATCAGTCAAGATTTCAAGACTTGATAGGCACACAGTCTTTTACTTTCAATGTATTTAGTAGCTTGCGCATTATTTCGCTGGAATAACTTTTTATCTAAGAGTGCCATCATAATAACATAATGCAAACTTATTCAGTTTAAAAATTAATTAAATTACACTCAGGGATTGCCGATTGAACCCGATACACAAGACATAATGTTCAGCAATCGCATTTGCGGCCACCATCTAGGGTATTCACAACCATTCGATGGTTGGTATGCCTGTATCAAATTTGACATGAATGATACTGAACGAATCCTGTTAAAAGCTGACAGTTTATAGTCGACAAGAAGGCGACTTACAGCTGCTTACTGTCGGAAACTAATCGGAAGTCAGAGAGTACCTATAGCATGTCGCATTCGAAAGGTACGGGCAATATCAAATAAACTTGAACAGTTGATTAATGAAGGCGTCAGGTATGTCTATGCGGGATACATAACATTATCACTATTCACATGACAATGAAAATGAAATAACACGCTAAAGTTTAGATTTTATTTAAAAATAAAAACGTGACATAACATAATTCTTGTATTCCTTTTCGGTGCTATGATAGATTTATTCCATTAACAGTAATGTGTCAGTTTTACATTTCTTATTTATGAAAATAGTGTAAAAATCTTTCTTACACGTTTACGGCTCCCATTACAACCCGTCTCCTCAAACTATAGGTAGGTAATATATTACGTAGAATAGGCACCTAAAAAATAATAAATATTAATTATACTTTTTTTACTGTGGTATGCGATAATAGCATTAACAAAAAAAAAAAAAAAAATACTTGGCTGTTTCGTTATAATGTTGAACTTTTTGTCTAATTGCACACAGATCAAAATCGTCTAATTCTTTCTTCCGCCAACTGTTTTGGTGTTCCTCCAGGTGTAGAAAAAATCCTTAATTGTTTTCTCCTTCATTAACAATTTCTCTAATTGTACTGTGAGATTTACCTTGAAAAAAATATAAAGACAATCATATTAATTCCATGTAGGTACATTTTTCAATTTCAAGTATCAAACATCAAGAATTAACGTACACGCGGTTTGTTAAACTAGAAAACATAACCTCAATAATCTATTAGTAAACAAAACAATAAAATGGCTTGAAACTTATAATACCGATAAAACTTAGTATTAGAAAGGAAAAACAATGACTGACATTGAATAAAAGATAAATTTCTTGGATGAATACCTGTCGTGTCGGCAGTTCTTTCGTAAACATTGTCAATCGGAGACAAAATTTGTTCCGCTTCAGATTCCGCCAAATTTCTTACGAAAACTTAGTATATCACAGCTCACACCACTACTCCTTATTGATTTATTCATTTTTTATATGTTCAAAAGCATTAATAATTGATAGTTAATTAGAAATAAGTAAAATACAACTGGGAACATAACACAATGACAGATTAGCTACTTGTTGATGATAAACAAAGCAGTGCTGCCACCAAAAAAATATTTTAGTTCCAATGGTTACCACGACAGACTCTTTTTTGCCAACCTTTAAGTACCAATGTATGTACTTTTTGGCGTTTGGCCTCAAAATTGATGGTTTGTTGGAACCTACCTTTCTTTGTTATCTCTGCTTCGCTAACTGTCGCACGTGTTAGAAAGGAGATAAAACTATAGGATTACTAGCTTCTGCCCGCGACTTCGTCCGCGTCAAATATTTGCTCCCCTGACCCCGTCGCATCGCAGCCTGCCAGTTTTCGTCCATTTTTTTTGTTGCTGCTCCTTTTGATTGTAGCATCATGTTATATAGCCTATAGCCTTCCTGAATAAATAAGCTACCCGACTCAAAAAGAATTTCTCAATTCGAACCAGTAGTTCCTGAGTTCAGCGCGTTCCACCCCCCATTTTAGGGAAGTGGGAGGTTAGAAAGAGACAAAAATTAGCCTATGTCACTCTCCATCCCTTCAACTATCTCCACTTAAAAAATCACGCCAATTCGTCGCTCCGTTTTGCCGTGTAAGACGGACAAACAGACACACACACTTTCCCATTTATAATATTAGTATGGATTAATATATACGGTCATTTCGCCTGTTCGCGTCCATCGCCCAGTTCGCGTCCATTTTACGGATCTCTCTTTAAAAATCCTCGAAAATAAGTAAACTAACACACCAATCAAACGAAAAATTATTACCGCTAATACCTCAATGTATAAGAGGCACGCATATATGGACAAAAGGTCCGTGCACCAAACCAATCCCGTTAAAAAAATAGTTAATTTCGGCTGTTCATCAAGGGAGTGCGTATGCGCGGGATTTTTAGATAAAAAATAGTGTGTAGCGGCGCGTTCGATGGTAAGTTTTTTATTGTTTTATGTGAATTTTAGGATACATAGCTGTTTCTAGACTTTTATAATGAAAAAAGGAATAATATTAATTATGAATTTGCTACTGTTTTTTATATTTAACAAATAAAATAAGGTGGACGCGAATTACTACATCGAATTTACAAAACTTCCACTTTGCGTCCGCAATGGACGCAAAGTATACCAACAGGGGATAATAATAAACCAAATTGCGTCCACTATGTTCGTTAAATACAAATTGCTTGTAAAAATAATTTAAAATGTATTGATTATTATTTCCTTTATTACATTTAAATACATATTGATTACATCTTTAAAAAATATTATTATTTTTGTTTTCAAAGTTTATTTTCTCAGGTTCATCGAACCTGGTTTTTCTTTTTAAATCTCACGGGTGTAGACCAAGGTGAGATTTAAGTTTCAATAGTTTAAGTGTTTTATACTGCATTGAAGTTATTGTCTAAATCTAATTGTAAGAATTTCCGGACTATACGACATGTGTTTAATATAGCTGCTTTCTGCAGTGTAAGATAAACATATTTGGAGATAATAATTACTTGTAAACTGATAAATAGTTGTTTTGGGATGATACCAGTCGTTGATATCACTATTGGGACTATGGTAACTCTGTTCATTTTCCAGACTTTGGTAATTTCTTCTTGAAGTTCTGTATATTTCCTAATTTTTTCGGTGATGGTTTTCTGCATATTATTGGTGTTTGGGACTGCTATATCTATTATATATGTGTGTTTGTTTTCTTTATCAACGAGTGTTATATCGGGCCTGTTATTATATATTGTATGATCGGTAATTATGGTACGGTCATAATACAGTTTGTAAAATTGGTTTTCTAATACAGCCCTAGGTGAGTATTTGTAGTATGGTGTGTATGGGTCCTGCGTGAGATTGTGTTTTGTTGCTAGTTTTTGGTGTATAATGTTAACTAGTTGATTGTGTCTATGAGTGTAATCGTTTTGAGTGAGTGTGCTACAAGCTCCTGTGATGTGTTGTATAGTTTCAGGTTTGCTGTGGCATTTTCTGCATAAATCGCTTCTTACTGCGGTATCTTTAATTATATATTTTCTATAATTTTTGGTATTTATAATTTGGTCTTGAATGGCCAGCATGAATCCTTCTGTTTCTGGAAATAATCCAGTTAATTCCAGCCATTTGTTTGAAGCTTCTTTATCAATGTGTGTTTGGTATAAATCATTTGGATGTCTTCCATGTAGTTCTTTCTGTCTCCATTTTTTATGTATCTCCTCTATATGCCTCGCTGTATCTATTGTTTCAATATTGTCTTTATTAAGGTTCAGTGGTGTATATTTTTTATCTATATCTACTATTGTCTTGTGCAATTGGCTGGTATTCTTTTTCCTATTGAAAAATTGTTTAAGGTTATTATTTGTCTTTTGTGTAGGTGTGATATTTCAATAAGCCCTCTGCCACCATCTTTTCTGGGTATAATTACCCTTTCTATTGCTGACTTAGGGTGGTGATATCTATGTTGTGTAAGGATTGTTCTTGTTTTAATTTCGAGTGCATGTAATTCTGTGCTGGACCATTTTATCACGCCGAAAGAATAAGTTAGTATAGGTACCTATAGCATAAGTATTTATGGATTTGAATAAATTTTTACTGGCTAGATACATTTTACACAGTGAATGAATTCTTTTATAATATTCTTGTTTGAGTGTATCTTTAATAGCTTTGTGTTCTAAAAGTCGTGCTTGGTTGTATCCTAAGTATTTATAAAGTTCCTCATTTTTCATTGCTTCTATTACTTCTTCCGAGTCTGTTGAGTAATTTCCTTCCACTATCTTACCCTTTTCTATATTCAGTTTTCGGCATTTATCTAGTCCAAAATCCATTCTAATGTCTTTTGAAAATGATGTTGTAATGTCTAATAAACCATGTAAATCTGTATTTTTATTGGCATATAATTTTAAATCATCCATATAGAGTAAATGTGTTATTTGGTGTAATATAGATCTATTGTTCTTAATGTCAAAGCCTAGTCTAGATTCAGTTAATGCGCGAGAGAGTGGATTTAGGGCCAGGCAGAACCATAGTGGGCTTAGTGAATCCCCTTGAAATATACCCTTTTAATTATTATTGTACATTTTTTATTAAGACTACGTCTTTTTAATTCTATTTTTAAATGAAATGAGTCATTTCTTTCATTCTTATTTTTTTTAATTTAAGATGAGTTCTTCGGAGACAAGAAAGAAGAAGGAAAAGAAGACATACACAGAAGACGATTTAAAGAAAGCGTTAAAAATTAAATTCGAGAGAAGAATAAATCGAAAAGACAAATATACACAGAATATGCTATTCCCAAGACCATAATATTCGACAAAATCAGTGGGCGCAGACCAGATGGAGTAAAGAAACCGGGACTAGAACCAGCGCTAGGAGTAGATGGTGAAAATAAAGTAGTTGAATGGCTTCTTAACATTTCTGAAAAAAATGACCAGCCTTGGAGCGAGTGAAATGTTATGTGACGATATACTAATTTCAGATGTAGAAGAAGACGATGAGAAAAACATAGGCTGTTGTGTGTAACAAGTTTATTTGATGGTATCATCTGAAATGCAAACGATTTGTAGGACTAAGTTATTTGGAGGCCAAAGATAAGTCTTTTGAATGTGAGCTGTGTCATTAATTGAAATTCTAAGGCTATAACAATCATACCATGTCTCATAATTTATTGATTCAACAATTGTTGTTGTTGTATGATTAGACAAAATTGTTGTCTTGTTTTGTTGCTTTAATATAGCCAAAAACTTATTATTAATCAAGGCTGATCTTTTAGGGTAAAATTAACAGAACTGATAACTGTTTATTCTTAAAGGTGCAATCATTATTTACCTACTACTTACCTAATTTTAAGTTCAATCAATGTTGAGAAGATTTTTTAATATGTTTATTTTTTAAAGTGATGTCTTTAATGATAATAATGTTGATTTTATATTCTCAAATAAAGAAATTGTTAAAATACAATCTTTCTTTACAAATTCTTAAAAATATCACCCCTTTATTCCTTTTCTAAGCTGGTGGACGCTAAATGGTCCACGGGTGGACGCGAATTGGATTTTGTGGACGCAAAGGGGGTAAAACGCCTATTTCTGAAGTTTATCTATTAAAAAAAAAACACAAGTTGTTTCGAACAAAACTGAAAGTTAATCTTAAAATAGACTATATAATGAACACATTACATAATTTTTTCATAGAAATTAGTGCTGGGATTTTTTTAATATCGCCGTCAAACTTGCCAACTGCACTAAATGGACGCGAACAGGCGAAATGACCCTATTTACCCAAATAACAAACTTTTCAAAGAAAACGATTTCATGAAGAAAGCACACACAAGACTAGGCATTTAATTCAATCAGGCTTGGCATTAAATCAGGAAGCTCGTTGTCACCTACCTTTGCGCGTCCTAGGCGGTCGCCCAGCCGCATCTTATCATACATAAATATACATCACGGCAGAGTACATAGTCACGGACACTTATGATTCTAGGTCAACGGGAAGTACTTATTCTATAGGTTTCCCATTTGAAATAGTGTCGATAATGGTTGAAGCATAGGTAACTAATCTGCATTTGAATGCAATACTACAAGACCTCAATGGTCTCATGATGTCAAGGACAATGTTAGCTATACTACTGAAGGGCCTGAGGTTTTTGGGAGACATTTATGGTCGTAAAATGTGGTTGAGTAGATGAGATACATTCGAGATTTGCTTCCTTTCCATACAAACATTTTTCCTCGTTTTTTTGTACCGTGTGATGCTGGACGTAAAGAATAGCACCATCCCATTTCTTCCTGTGGGTGTCGTAAGAGGCGACTAAGGGACTTACTCGAGAATGGGCAGCAGCGTTCTTTATGCACTATACCACCTTACTGCGATCGCCAACCCGCCTGCCAAGCGTGGCGATTATGGCAAATCCCCCCAAATTGAGGGAGGCTTATGTCCAGCAGTGGACGTCGTATGGCTGAAATGATGATGATGATTTTTCCTCGTATGAATCGGCAACAACATACCAGAAGTGCACCGAAGCTTACTAAGCTCACGGTAAGCTGTCCAGTGATCTGTTACAGTTTCGTTATCGCACGGTGGATCTGTGATCTATTTCGATTTCTCACATCTACGCGTTCAATGAAACTGTAACGAATCAGTTAGCACAGTTGAATCGCTTGGATTTATCGTCATGATGTGTGGTGACTTGAGATGGTTCCCTATCCATTTGCATAAAATTTTAAGACCTAATATAACTTGGCATACTTTTTTTCTCCTAATTATATTTTCGCATAACATTATTTACGCATAACAGCGTACGCATAATATTTTTAAGCATAATTTCTTTAATCATAATAATGATTAAGCATAACATTCCAAAGCATAAAATATTTACGCATAACGATATTAAAACATATTTTTTAAAGGCATAATAAAGAAGCATAATAATTAACTCCTAAAATGTTAGACACTAATAAATATGTAAACATTCATACACCATGCATGCAGCAAACATGCAGCATGCAAGCAAGCATGCAGCAGGCATGCAGCATGCAAGCATGCATCCAGCAGGCATGCAGCATGCAAACAAGCATGCAGCATGTAAGCAAGCATGCAACATGCAGTAGGCATGGTTTCTGTCACGGCTCCGACGCTACGGGGCTCCGGCGGCGGTCCCACGCGAGCTTATCGTCGCCGCTCGGGCCGCTTCGCCCCTCCGCGCCTACGCGGTTTTAAATTACACTCTAGGGGTAGGGCAGACAAGACTATGTGCAGTCGGTTTTGCGGCGATTCGTTTCTGTCACTAAATTTTGTAGCACTACATATTGAATTTATAAGACAATACTTTAACTTTAATTTAGGGTTAAAAATCGAATTATAAAAAGTATGCCTAAATATTATTATGCTTATAGTCATTATACCTAGAAACATTATACGAATTAAAATTATGCCAAAACAAATTAGCCTTAAAGATCATTATGCCAACATAAATTGTATGCTAAAAAAATATATGGCAAAGTATTATTATGGCAAAACAAATTATGCCAAAATAGGTATGCCAAAGTACATTAGGAAATGAACATTATGCGAAAAGAAGGGGTCTCACTTGAGATCGAGTCATACTTTGTACCTATTTTGATCAGATGTAATGGTCGATCCTGACAAGATGCGGTACGGGGTAGGCTCAATACATATAGCTTTAATCTCAGCCTTACGAATTTTCAACATTGATTCGCTTTTATTTATTACCTGTCGTTTGCATGTTCAAATTAATTAAGAAAATAAGTAGGTGAAGCATCGGAGGGGGAAGGGGGTACATGCCATGTGACCCACCGTGGAGCTCGCCTGTGTAGAGTTGAGTTTTAATTTTCCGAGTTGCTTTAATTAATGTAGGTAGGTACTAGACTGAGGATTTAGATGACTTACTTACCTAAATTCAGTGCCTAAGTAGGTAACTTAAAGGAAATGGATATAATTACAAAAAACCATTTCATTTTTATCAAAAACTTTTTAATATACAACAACACACATACATTGCCCAACGAAAACGACTGCACAATAAAACAAACATTTTAAATTAAACAAAAATAAGATCATCGTTTTATGTTACCTACCTAATTCTAAATAAGAAAATAATATAATTAGGCATTTCTCTAATATCTTTAATACACAGATAAGCTACACCATAGGTACTAATTAGGCTAAGCCACTGAACGAATTACCTAAACAATCATGTTTTAATGAATACCTATCTAACTAAATTACTCTAACTGTAATGGCTAGCTTATTTTGTAGTTTGTGAACGAAAGTGGGTAGGTATGGTCACCAAAAGAGATAAATAACCAGGGTGATCGAATATAGTTGAAATTTATAAAGAAACCCATGGAAGTTTTCTAATAAAATTGTATGTAATTACAAGAAAAACAGTTAATTAATCAAATAAAATTTTATTCAAAAACATTCATCGGTGTCTTACTAAACTTCAACAAAGTATATCCCACGACGCTGAGTTAGAAACCACATGTTAGATAAAGCCTCTCCGCCCTCACGCCCCTAGCCGCCGCAGGAAGAGACGCCCCTGGCGTCGGGAGTCCATTGCGGACTCCCGGCCACCGTAGACGCGAGTTTGCGGGCGGCGAACAAAGGGTAGCTCGCCGCCCAGTAAGGACCAGACCCGGGTCGACGGCGCGTTGTGATTCATGCGCGTCTCAAAAAGATGTCAGCAAAAACTGAAGGTGTCCGCTGGGACCGATGCCTGCCAGGGTCGCGGAATTGTTCGAAAGAGTTATCGTGGCCCTGGCAACTGAAGGAATACGGGTGGGTTTTAGTCAGTAATAAGTCTGACACGCTCTTCCACTCCACCCAGCGGGAGACGTGATTGGAAGATTTCCCACCCACAAAAACAAAAAAACATACTAAATGTAGTGTAAAGATTGCATCAGTCCACGGAAGTGACCTTTGTGAAACATGGAATTTGAACTCGGTCCTATGTTGTTGTTGTTCTTAGCTATAATTCACAGTAACTGAGAGGGACGTCATTGGGTACCTATACTAAGGTCTGTGGTAGGTACCTCTCATTCGTTATTTTGTTGCTGACTATACCTACCTACCATTTAGTTGTTTGGAGCAGGGTTAAATATTTTCAGTATGAAATAATTTTACTAGATGCACAATAACATGCACGTAGCCATTACATTATAATATTTTCTACTAATATTTAAATCTAAGTAGATACCTCACTCACCAATCTTCCAGATTAGTATTTCAGTTCAGCCTTCCGATGTCACTGGCGCCATAATATTTGTAGTTATAATACTAGACAAATACCCGGTTCCTAAAGTATATTATCGGATACCTCGTGACATTTTGAGAAGTCCCACCAGATCATTGGAATGATTTTCTATGCAATCGTTTCTAAAAGATGAACTTTTCGCCAAGATTTCAAACCTATGCTTCGATACGTCAACATATGTTTGTTAATACCTAGCAGTTCAGACTACGCTATATTATTATGCTATTTAGTAAAGCATATTGCATCATAAGCTATCTGTATGACGTTCACACTATACGCTATTATAACTTAAGCCGATCAGCTGGCAGCTATGTAGGTAGGTATAGCAACTGCAAGTTTTTTTTTTTTTTTGATACAATATTTGATAATACATGAACTTACTAGGGCGGAGAAAAAGCTTTTTCGTATTTTATAGGTTTAAATTGCAGTAAAATCTATTTGGCTGTACTGTTTGTTTCTGTCTGGTTTGATACTTTTAAATGGATGATATTTAAAAAACATAAAAGATTCCTCGCCATTTTTTTTTAATTACTTTTCACTCCGCATAACGAGTGAATTTAACGAATAAATTCACCACTTTTCGAATAGATTTTACTACAACTTTAAATCTATAAAATTCGTAAAAACTTGTGCCCCGACTGATATGATGCTATTATGAAACAGCGTGGTCTGAACTGCCCTGTTGTGTTTTAGGAGTCGGGCATAAGTTACTTACATTGCTACCGGCCGGTTATGTTGTTAAAACTATTCATGTTACTTCGTATAGGGTTAATGCTATGGCCATAATCTAAAACTATCATAGGACTTATAAAATAGGTTTTCACCAGCGCGACACTGACGGTCACTGCACCAAATCGTGAAGGGTTATCAATCGATGTAAGAAAACTAGCATTACATGGGGTTGGCTCAATAGAACCTATAGAATAACTGACTAGTAAGTTAAGCTGCCTGCCGCAATATTACCACTTGTTCGAGGATGCAGTATAAACTTCACGTTTTCTTAGTCACGTTCTTTAGTTTACGAGTGAGCAAGCGTCATGTGACGCTGTCTGTTTCGTTGCTGAATGCTGAAGACCCGTTGAGGCTCGGCGTGGTGTCAGGCGGGGCGGTCGCGCTGGGAGTAGCCTCTGAGCTGGACTCTGTGACGTTGTCTTCATTAAAGCCACCGGTGATGTTCTCCGGCGTTGAGTGAGTGATGTCGCCATTCACTGTGGTATCGCCTCCTCCTAGACAAATACATATTTTCATTAATACCTACGCTCATTCTAACTATAGAGAGGACATCACGAGACTAGGTACATAGGGCCTGTTTTATAAATGACAATATTATCATAGTGTATCTATTTTTTTTTTTGATAATTTTAGACATTTTTGTGGCTGCCTAGGTACAAAAATAAATGTATTTTTGTGTTTTCCTAAACAAACTAAAAGTTAGTTTTTTTTAATCATTTAGGTACAGTGTTATTACCTACAAAATGGCTGCCTCGCTAGTCTTGTCATCTCGTGATAGCAAGCGCTACTACTGAGCATGAATTGTAGTTTCGATTTTCAGATCGCAAACTGTTATTGGGTTGTTCTTGTGGGAAAATTCCTGATAAATTACCTGATTCCCTTTTCCTATCTTATAACGATTCTGCTCACGCTTTATTACATAGGATTTAAATAAACATATTTGGTGAAATGTGGGTGTATCTACTAAAGAACACCTCTACCTAACCGATCGGGGAAAAACAGGCATGATATGTAATAAAGAAAATGAGATAGCTAATCAAATATATGATTAAAAAACAACAGTGGACATCACTACATTATGATAGGTAAGTATTACAGAATAATCTTTAAATTATTTCAAATGATACTTAGGTATAATTAAGAAAAAATTAAAGTAACGTTGCTACAGTTACCAAAAGTCGAGTGTAATATTTTTGTGTACTGTAATGTTGGTGACGTGAATAGTAAAATGGCGCGCGCAAAGCAAATTAAAAAAAAAGTATATCAAGAAGGTTCCGAGTCTAAGTTTTACAAATTAGAAAAAGGTTGAATGATAAATTCGGCACCATGGAGATAGAAGTAAATAGATTTAATGATGTTTTTAATTCACAAACTTAGTGCACACGATGTTCTAAATTCAATTTACTTTATCCTCTAGAGAATAAAAACGGCTTTTCCATCTGATATTGAAGATTAAAATAGTAGATTGTATCATAAGGGAGCAAAATAATATTTTTACGGCGAGGGCGCTTTTTTGAATCCAGAGCGAAGTGAGGGATTCTAGAGTAGAATCCCGAGCGTAGCGAGGGATTCTTTAGTAGAATCCTGAACGTAGCGAGGGATTCAAAGTACGTCGCCCGAGCCAAAAATATATTTTGCGCCCGAGTGATACACTCTACTTTTCATCACCCACTATGAGAAAATAAAAGGCGCCTCATATTTTATTGTAATATTAATATTTAATGAAACAGAGTAACAACTAAATTGAAATTAAGTAGTATCTAATAATAAAACAACTAAAAACTTATATTTACATTTGAGACATTTTCACAATTTTGAAAATTAATTGTTACAGTTTTATTAGGAATAGAGATTGTTGTAGATTTAATTTTATTCTGCGTGTTTGAAATAATGTCAGAATCTGGCTCATTTTGAGGAAAATGTGACGGTGAATCTCTTTGTTTGGATGTAGATGGGCGCGGCGACAGTGGCATGGATGGATTAACTGAAGGTTGCAATTTAATGTTTTCCACGATGCGTTCACATGTTTTCGCCTTGTTCTCAATGGAATCTTCTATATATCCCTCTGCTACAGCACTCGACTTCCATCCTCCATGTCGCTTGAGAACAGTTAAGCCCGCTCCAGAATCTGCCAACAGGGTAGCAGAAGTGCGACGAAAACAATGTCCTGTATATAGCTTGATATCTGGTAACTTCAAATAAGTAGCGATTTCTTGTGGCATGTAAGAAATTTTATTTTTTCCCATAACTTGTTTGAAGCACTTGCCATTTTGATAACGGATGAAAAACCGATTGGTCTTTATATCAGCAGGACGCAGGTCCAGGTATTTCTGTACAATAGTTTTGTATTCTCCTCGGATTACGAAGGATCGGTCAGTTTTTGGTTTTGTGTCTGTCAGCTTTACTAACAGTAAATTATCCGAGTGATTTTCGACATCATCAACAGTTATTTTTAAAAGTTCATTGCCACGACAAGCTCCATGTACTCCGAAAATTAAAGCCATCCTGTAACAAAACCGAATGTGAATAAGACAAGTACCTATCTATCGAAGTACAGGTTACAATAAAATGCGCATTTTAAAACACTGGTTATACTTTACTAATCCACCATATATACATACATAGTTACTTACTTTTACGGCAAGAAAGATGTTGTCGGGTGCCTCATTAAGGAAAGTCTCCACGTTTTTGACTGAGAGCACTTTGGATTTTTTAGGTTTAAATCCAGGGGCGTAGCTACCGCCGTATCTGCCGTATAAATTATACGGGGCCCCCGGGCCGGGGGGGCCCCCCGATGTGCATAAGCAAAAATGAATAAAACTTCCCAATTTTTTTTTTCAGAAATTGCAACAGTCACAAAAAGCAATTTATTTTTTTCCGCGTAAAGTTGGCAACACCCTACATCGGTTATCGCAGGCTGCAGGATTCCCCGTTTATAGTCTTTTTCACATAGGATGGGTACAGTGACACTTAGTCACGTGACTTAAATAGTGAGGTCCCTTTGCGTAATGAATTCGATTATTAGCAAAAATCGAGAAGTTTTGCAATTGAACATTAATCTATTTTTAAATAGATGTGGTTACTTATAAATAATTTCTAATAAAGATTATGGATGTAAAAAGAAAAACACAACAATTCATAAAAATCATTTTAATCCAATTCGTTGTCAGATTTCATTGGCAAAGACGAACAGTCATCCGAATTACCTAAGTCAATAATAAACACATCTCCGCTCTAGTAGTCGTCCTGCACAGATATCAAAATTTGACAATTTAACAACATTCAGTTTAAACAATTTGCACAATAAGAAACACATAGAAAGCATTCGAAGCAGACGCACTCGTAAAATAGCCGATCTGATTTATCGATTATGCTGCGTCAATCTTTATTACTGGGCGGCTCATTTCTCGCATTTTTTGTTTTCTCGTTTTTAAAAATATACACATTTGGTAAAATAACTTATTAAAATTGAATAACAGTAGAATTATGTACTTATTACCTCCAGTTTGCCGAAAAAAAAGGCAAGCAGAGTTATTTAATTTGAATTGTTTATAAAAATTTTGGAAAAAGTGACAGATAGATAATTAGTCTAGTCAACAAGTTCAAAAACGAGAAAAATAGAGATAAAGGTCCTAAAAATATGGGCGATGGCTCATTCGATTCGGAATCACCTCTAGAAAAATGTTTTTGAAGGATTTTGGTGCAGGTAAAAATTGCATTTGTTATTAACAAAATAAGATGAAAAAAATATGATATTTTGTTTTTTGTTAATAACTCAAAAAATATTAACATTTAAGCAATTTTGAAAAAAGTTCGTTAAAGAAGAGGAAAGGAGTCGGGCGAATCTGGGCTTAACATATTACAGAAATGAAATATTTATCAATATTTCCTTTAGTTTTTTTTGTAGTTAATCATGAAATATTAAGTAGTTTTACCATTGTATAAAAAACTTAATATTTATTTAAAATAACACTGACTTCCGTAATTTTCTCTTTTGACACAATGTTGCCAGATCTAGAAAAAAAAGTAAATCGATTAATTGAATTCAAAATAAAAGTTCAAGTATAAAATAGAAATAGAACAAGAACCTTGGAGGTGATTCAATGTATTCTCCGTCAGATAATGGTTAACCAGTGACACGCTTCTACGTTTTTAAACAGATATAAAAATAAATTGAACATAAAAATCGATGTCACAATCGATCATCGTATTTTATTATACAGGCAACACAGTAAAACTTATGTCAATGTCATGTCAAACATCAAATAAACATTCGCTTCTGTTTGTTTGGCTTACGGTAGCGGATATATTTTGTGTTGTGTCGTCGTGTAATCGAATAATATTACAGCACTCGATAAGTGCTGTAATATTATTCGATTAGTATTCTTTAACGACTTTGGCTACGTTTAAGGATTCTGACGGTTATTACTTTAACGAACGATTCACGCATTTCTTATAACGGGCTTGATAACTTGCCTACTCGACTTACCTCAGCCTCATCTACCGGATTTCGAAGTTTAATACCATGAGTTCTCAACATCGTCATTGTATCAACTGCGTTATAGCTTGTTGGCGGCGCAATCCTTCTATAGGATTACAACAAAAAGAAGACGAAGGCATTCTTTCCATAATACAGCAATGGGTGGCACCTCAAGTGGTAAGTTACGTAAACACTATCTTTTCCTAACTGTTGTTAATTTTTTTATTTTGTTTTTTAAAATGGTATTAGTATCAAAATAAATTAATGCAGTAATCGTTACTGTAACGCCAGGCCCAACTTTGTATGAACTTTCGCCCGTCTCCTTTCCAATAAAAAAGTCCTAACTGCGGAACTCTATCTCTATTATTTATAATTTTAATTTGACGTTGAAAATAGGGCTCCGCGCGAAGAGAGTTCAGCAATAAAAATATTTTTTTTATAACATAAATTGTGATTTTAAAAATTTGAATAAAATCTAGTATCTTCTTAACACTTGAAAGAATCGAGCCTTGAAGAAAAAAAAGGTTAATCACCATTTTTCAAAAAGTTATTCAATTGTTAACTAACAAATTTTTTCCCAATCGCCATTGGCATAAACAATGAGATGAAAGGTATAAATAATTGGCCTATAAATTTTAAACTTCGTGGAGCCCTTTTGATACATGTACTTTATAAGATCCTGCGATAAATTTTCATAAAAGTTTATTAATTTGTTAATTATGATTTTTTATAACTATTGAAAAATTAAAAATCTATAAAATGTTGATAAAAATAATTTAAGTGAAAACAGGCATAGATAAATATTAATTGAAAAAAAAAATTCAAATTTTTTTAGATTTTTAATTTTTGAACTCTACCGGCGGCGCGCGTATGCCGTAACAGCCGCGCGGAGCCCTATTTAAAACGTCAAATTAAAATTATAAATGATGGAGATAGAGTTCCGGGAGTTAGGATTTTTTTATTAGAAATTTCCTCTTCTTTAACAAGCTTTTTCAAAATTGCTAAAATGTTAATATTTTTCGAGTTATTAACAAAAAACGAAATATCATTTTTTCTTTTTTTATCTTATTTTGTTAATAACAATTGCAATTTTTTACCTGCACCTTCAAAAACATTTTACTAGAGGTGATTCTGAATCAAATGAGCCATCTCTCATATTTTTAGGACCTTTATCTCTATTTGTCACGTTTTTGAACTTGTTGACTAGACTAAATTATGATGAATAAATAATTCTTTTAATTTTTTGCAAACATTTTTTTTCTTTTTGTGAGAAATCGTTACCCTTCCTAAGGGCCCCCAAACAAATTTTTATACGGGGCCCCGCCAAGGCACGCTACGCCACTGTTTAAATCCATCAGACATCCTCTTCAGATAAGCTATTAATTTCGAATATGTGTCCAGTTTTAAGTCGTTATTAGAACTGACTGTTGATTTTAGCATTGAGTAGGTACTCCAAAGTGTGGAAGGTTGTTTAGTTTTGGCTAAGTACTGGAAGTAGGCCAAAAACACAGATTCTGAAAAATTCTTGGCGCCTCTTGAATTTCTCCATTCAATAAAATTACCATAAGCTTTCATATATTTCTCCTGGGATTTTGCAGGTAGTAGATTATCCATCACATTTCTTGCGTCAGTTCTAATACTATCAGGAGTTAATTCTATACTTTCACTGTCACTTGAAGAACTCATTTTTCAAAACAAAATCATGAATTTCTATCAATCCGTGAAAATTGACGAAAACGCGGGCTATAGTTCGCGCGTTTTTAATTTTATTTCTTTTTTTTTTGTATTCAGCCGGCGCGCGGCGCTACTATGGGCCGTCGCACCAGCCAGTCTTTATTCAAACAATATTTGCGTTCGATTTCTTGGGCGCTGAACACAAGATGTTCCAAATTCAAAAAGTGCGCGGCAAAGATAATTGCGGCGCACTTATAAAGAGGATTAAAAACTCATTACTGCCCGCTAAAAGTTTCTTATAGAAAACACCACCTTTGGGTGCACTTAAAGGCGAACCAAGTCGTCTTTTTCGAATAGATGGGATGAAAATACTCTTTCCGAGCTGAGGTGGAATGAAAAGTTACGTGTTGCACTCGAGTGCAAAGATTTTTCACCTCGTGCTCTTTTGATTCCCTCGCTAACGCTCAGGATTCTAATTTTAGAATCATTCGCTTGCTCGGTCATCAAAAATGAATACGCGGTTAAAAAGCAACTTTGCACTCTTGTTTAACAAATAACTATTACCGGACTGTATTGGTGTTCCAAATTATATTACGTACACCCATTAGAAAAAGAGTACATTACTCTATTTTAGAGTACGGTTGGTAACCTTAGTGTCACGCGTAGGCAATATTCGACAACTCGATCATCCCGCTAAGCTCCGATGTCATGGATCTTGGTCGCCATCATCTCCATGTCATTGTCTTCATTGTCTTGACTGGCGAAAGCACGACCTCCATGATAGGCTTGAGTTGAGTCACGTATTTTATCACGGTTTTTGCTTCAAAACTATGATAAAAATGTGTGACTCAAGCCTATCATGTAGGCCGGACAGACGTTCGGAACGCTGCGGTCGCTCTATCGGTTTAAAAATGTTCTCCCAACACATATAAAGGTAATGCTTGTACAGTCTCTTTTGTGTCACATAACTGACTATGGCGATGTGTGTTACTATACTACTACCTGAATGCAGATCTCCTCAATAAACTTGACCGCCTTCTGAATAACTGCATTCGATTGGTTTTCAATCTTCGTAAGTATGATCACGTGTCAGAACACTGGTTGCTTTTAAATTTGGTTACCCATTTGTCAGCGCAGAGAGTTGATGGCTCTATTAATGTTGTTTTCTACATATATTCGACACATCCATGTCTCCTTCTTACCTGACTTTCCAGGTTTGGGCTCTGCGCGTAGTAAAAATCTTTGTTTCACGAACAATCGTCTTCTACCATGTCCTTCTCACTGCTCTGGTTTCATTTACTCTTCTTTCTTTGTCCATGCGGTCCCTCTGAACATCAGGACGGCAACCAGTCGGTTATCATTTTAAGTAAAAGCACGTGACTATATTCGCAAGAAATTGGCAGAAGCATCTCAGCGCTGATTTCGTCTTCTCCTCTAACTATAGAACGGCAACTGCTAAGATCCTCACATACTCCTTTTGCCTCGTTCACGGTCATACACGCAGGCTGTTCTATACGAGTACTAGCTTTTGCCAGCGGCTTCACCCGCGTGGAGGTCGGAAAATATCCCGCGGGAACGTACTACCGGGATAAAAAGTAGCCTATGTGTTAATCCAGGATATAAACTAACTGTATTCCCATCAAAATCCGTTCAGTCGATTTTTCGTGAAAGGGTAACAAACGTACACATACACATACATCCATCCTCACAAACTTTCGCAATTATAATATTAGTAGGACTACGCACCTGACCTTTCTTAAGAACAACACCAATATGGTCTCTATATGTCCTCCTAGAGAGCGTCCCCTCGCGGCGTTTCCAAACATATTTGGCTTGTATTAGTTGCCCTTCATAGATCCTCTCAACATGACCGAACCATGTAAGCATACTTCGTCTTTTAAATGTTTGTCAATACATCTTCTTTTAAACCACATTTTTGCCTTATCACATCATTCCTATTCCTCAGCCTATATAGATACGTGGGTAGCTTAAATTGTATGGCCCTGTAGAGCAAAATGGGCCTTTAATGTGGGTACGGTGAAGTGTAACTTCAACTAAGCTATTGGAGGACACTGCAAAAGTAGTGAAAATGTAATTATTTACATTTCTACCTAGGTAAGTACACTAACACAGGAAAATATATGTAGGTACAAATAACGTCTTCTAAATATTTAGAAAATGCTCAGTGTGTGCATTTAGTATGGTTCGTATCTATTATTAGAACATGATGTTTATTTTATCTGAACTCAGATTCATAGAATATTGCAGATGTAACGTGCCTGATGTTAGATTGATGTTTTGTAGCCCGTGTGTGACTGATTTTGTAAACTTCTAGTTTACAAGATGGATATATATTTTTTTAAACATTCGAATACCTATGTATGAGTTGTGTGTTTATGTAGGTAAATACTTCTACATATAAGCCAACATTTTTATGAAATTGTGCAAAAGACGCTCTGGAGAGACAATTTGAAAAAACGTGCCTAATTGCCTATGCTTCTGTCCCCGGATAAATTCCCTTCGCGCTGGTCACGTTTATTAATCGACATCATCACGATTGCGAAGTTTCGCTAGCTACTTCAATTTGTCATTCACTATTATAATATTTTACAGCATTCTTCACAATACCAAACTTCAGAAAAGGAACATGAATAGAATATCTAAGAACATCGGCAAATTCTTGCTTTTCGATGCTTGTGAGCGCTCGTATTCGCTCAAGTACTTACTTTACGGTCGTTACGCCGTGCGCTATTCTGGGCAATTCGGCAGAAACCGTTTTGTGATTTATATGTTATAAACATGATCAGTGAATAAGCGAGTGCGAGTTATTGTGACTACAAACATCTATATTTAGAGCGAGTGCTGGAGGCGCCTGCACGAACACTCAAGCATCCGCGTCGAACGGTTCTAAATCAAATACTTATTAGGTGCATCACTACGTGGTACATCATGCCTAAATTATTATATCATCATTTGCTGTACTCGTAGGCATTCAGATTTATTGTCAATTCCATCGCTTTTCCTCTTTTGCGTAGCGTCATCACTACCTAACCTAGGATTTGGCAAGATATACGAACGGTACCAGTTAGGTATCTTCTTATTACCTACAGGTTATTAACAGGGTATTAAGGCCAAATGTTTGAAGAATATAAATGGATAAAATAATAATAAGAACGCTGTTCAAAGATAAGCAACGTTTGCCGAGATCCGTCCTTGGATGCACCCATCCACTTGGATCATCCAAAACATACCGCTACCCTGAAAACCATGCCTGGCTGACATTCGTCGATCTTTGATAATCTTTACGGATAGTCAGAAGCCTGAAAGTCTAACAACCCGTTTTGCCAAGGGATATCGTGTAACCCGGTAACTGGGTTCTGGAGGTCAAATTAGCAGTGGCTCGATGTTAAATACTGGCTGCATCCGGTTAGACTGGTAAATCCCCAACAATCGTAGATACGAGTAGTTGAAATTGTCTACACTCCCGTGAAGGTATATTCAGAGGCTTACATTGCGAAGATGATCTTTTACAAATATAGAAACACTAGCTTCTGCCTGCGACTTCGTCCGCGTTAAATTTCTTGTTCCCCCGACCTTTCCCGTCGCGTCGAATCGCCTACCCGTGCGATTTTCCCCGTTTTTTTGCAACATTTTCCATTACTGCTCCGCTTCGCTTGGTTGTAGCGTGATGTTATATTAGCCTATAGCCTTTCTCAATAAATAAGCTACCCAACACAAAAATATTTTTCATCCCCCCATCTCGGAAAGAGTATTTTTGCCCTTCGATATCTGAGTGCAAAAGCCGTTTTTATCCGCTAGGGGATAAAGTAAATTGAATTTAGAACATCGTGTGCACTAAGTTTGTAAATTCAAAACATCATTAAACCTATTTACTTCTACCTCCATGGTGCCGAATTTATCATACAACCTTTTTCTAATTCGTTAAAAACTCAGACTCGGAACCTTATTGGTGTACTTTTTTTAATTTACTTTGCGCGCCCCATTTTCTTTTCACGTCACTAACAAAAATATTACACTCTACTTAGGCAGCTATAGCAACTTTACTTTCAATTTTTCTTAATTATACCTAAGTATTATTTGAAATAATTTAAAGATAATTCTGTAATACTTACCTATCACAATGTAGTACCTAATAAATATTAATACCTAAACTGAAATAAAAGTATCTTGTGATTGTAAATGCTTTTTTTGCATTTAGTCATTTCCTCGCTGAGGTGGGATGAAAAGTTACGTGTTGCACTCGAGTGCAAAGATTTTTCACCTCGTGCTCTTTTGATTCCCTCGCTAATGCTCAGGATTCTAATTTTTGAATCACTCGCTGCACTCGTGATTCAATTTTAGAATCCTTCGCTTGCTCGGTCAACAAAATTGAGCACGCGGTTAAAAAGCAACTTTGCACTCTTGTATAACAAATAACTATTTTCAATTCGGACTAGATGTTCCTGAGATTAGCGCGTTCAAACAAACAAACTCTTCAGCTTTATAATATTAGTATAGATTAGGCTCTACATTTATGTGTTTCGTAACCATCCGAAATGTTGTGATATTTTCAATTCCAGATTAGAGAGCAGTAGTACCGCAGTGCCAGTATTCATACATTTTATACATTAAGTGATATTTTGATTAAATATTTTTCAGAACGAACTCAATCTAAACACCTGCGAAACTTTCCTCGCCGGTCGAAGTGTACACCCTCGCGCGCACCCTTCACTCTTCTTCGTTACTACTTTTTGCAGTAGCAGGCACCCGCCCAAAAATAATCATAAAAATCATCAATCAACTGCCTATGTTCAAATAGGTATAAAAATATGGTTCTGGTTCTTAAATTCGGCATAATTATCATGGTCTTTCAACTTAAGTCAGGGTGTTTGTGAGCGTCAAAATTAAGGGACCAAATCTCCAATGTATATAGTATGTTATATAGTTCGCATGCTAAAATTGCCACCTCAATTCCATTCAGAGCTTTTTTTTCCTAAGTTTGGGATTACCTATTTAAATACCTTCATTATTATTTAAACAGAAGCTATGCAGCTTAAAACTTAAATAAAAGCGTGTATAATAACGGCTTAACTTCCATTTCTGAAGAATTTTTTTTTTATAATAGTCAATTTTAAAGTACCTTACTAGTGCTCACCCAGTGGTCAAATTCAACCGTTATTCATTGAAATTTTTATAAAAAATGAAAAAAAATATTAGCTTTCTGCACTCCTTCTCTGTATAAACTTTAAAACTGTGCCAAATTTCATAATTCTCCGTCCGCGTAATTATCTTAAAAACACATACAAAGTTTTTGTATTAAATAATTACAATTAACAACCCCCCTATCTCTAGGGCGAAGTCTTTTTCCTCATTGCTGGCTTGTCTTTATTGACCAGTTGGAGTGAACACTGACGAGGAACAGAGCTCCCACCTCTGTCTTTCTTTTATTGGCCGGCTGGAATGGAAATTCGCAAGAGCAAACGTGCTCGGCGGAAAGAAGCATTCCAGTTAGATGCTGCCATTCCAAATATGAAAATACGTCTTCACTCCTCAAGCACCTCAGAAAATATCACCCCTTTGTCGCTACATCACTATCACATGTGCTAGCGACAATTGCCGGGGGTCCATTATTGGCTGCAAGTCGCCACTTGCCAGTTTACCCGTTCTAGGTAACCAATCCACTATAGCCACCCAAACCCATAGCCCAGGTTTTCAGGTATTGCAATAGTCCTGCACCAAACGGGGGTTTTCATAGGTGTACTTGCATATTGTATACAAGGATAATCGTCGGTTAGTTAGTCATCATCATCATCATCATCTGCAGCCTATAATACACCGCTGAGACACAGGCCTCCTCTCGGTATGAGGGAGTGGGCCATAATCTACCACGTGGGCCCAGTGCGGGTTGGTAGATGTCATATGTCTTCGAATTTTTGATTCTAATACATGTCGGTTTCCTCTCGATGTTTTCCTTCACCGTTTTAAGAGCAGTGGTTATGAAATAATTTATACAAAGAAAAGAGCCTGCTTGGTTTCAAACTAACGACCTTACTACTCGTAAGGGGCCGTTCAAGTATTACGTAAGCACTATAGGGGAGCGGGGGGGTCTTTGCTTTGCTTATTTTTGATGACATGGGGGGTGGGGGGGTCTAGATGGTGATTACGTCAGCAGTAGTTATTTAATTTTTTACACATATGGCAACCCATAGTCATTGTATATGTTTGAAAACGAAACGCATTTTCGGGGATTCCCACAAACCGTCAGCGCACACCAAGCGCAGAGCATTTTCTGAGACTAATGAAAAATTTATCTTAAGACAATGCAAAATTAAATACACGTCCAAACTTGATTCTCGACAATGCTCGAGCTTGCAGGATGCGTGTTCTAGTCATCAGCAGCCTATAATGCACCCACTGCTGGGACTATTGGCCTTCTCTCAGTGAGAGGGAGTGGGCCATTATCCACCACGCGGGCCCAGTGCGGATTGGTAGGTGTCACATGTCTTCGAATGGTTGGTTCTAAGACATGCCGGTTTCCTCACAATGTTTTCCTTCACCGTTTTGAGAGCAGTGATGATAAATTATTTACACAAAGTAAAGCGCCTGCTTGGGTTCGAAATCACGACTCGTAAGTTGCGGCCGCTACCACTGGGCCACCATTGCTCTCCACCGTGTTCTAGTATGCATTCTATATGCGCGAGCACCCACCGCGCGCCGCCGCGGCCGCCCGTGCTAGGTGTTGCCACAGCTAGAAAATTGTCTGGACGGGAATGTGTTGGTGCATTTGGAAATCATGAACGGAGAAAAGTTGTTTGGTTAGGTGCAGCGTTTTGAAAGTTTGCAGTATCGATATACTGCAAACTTTCAAAACGCTGCACAACATACAGCGATCAGACGTTAAAAGCCAATGCTTGGGAAAGAGTCTCTCAAGAAGTCTTTCCCATTTCTTAGTCTCAGAAAATGCTCTGCTCTTGGTGTGCGCTGATGCAGTAATGTATACGTTTAGGTACCCGCTTAGAACCGAGTATGGGAATTACCGCGCGCTATTCAGTTGTCTAAATTTCTTCCATCAGTCTATTATTTCGTTTCGGTACGATTGACGATTTGACTATTGATTTGATTTGTATATATAGCAAAGCAAAGCAAGTTAATGTGTGTGTTACCGTTGATCCATTTTCGCCAAAGGATAATTATTTAGGTAGTTAAGATGTTGTTTCAAATAAACAAATCCAAGTTATACCAAAAATTCTTCGAATGTTTTAAAAATCTCATACAAATACGAAAGTAGGTACAACATGTACAGAACTTAGTTAACGAAATGTGGCGTAATTATAAGCTACAAGCAAAGTTCGACGAGGAACTTAATATTATTATCTCTAAGAAAATTGAAGAGATTTCTAGAATTATAACTGCTTCTCATGATCATGAATCAATAAAAAAACAATACTTTAAAAGAAAAATGCATACTATAACAATGTTTACGTCAGCATGGGTGCGGGGGGGGGGGGGGGTAAGAGCTTTGCTTACTCGACAAGGGGGTTGGGGGAGTAAATAATTGTAATAAATCTGCTTACGTAATACTTGAACAGCCCCTAAGTCGCGGCAGTTACCACTGGGCCACCACTACTCATTGACTCTACCATTGATACCATGGTCGTTCATGGTCATAGTCATGATCCTTCGACCCCTTGGTCCTATTTCCGACATAGGAAAACATAAATAAACTGTAAGTAAACCTATAGTATTCGGTAGCTAAGAATAGTAAGTACTTCGATACAAATGAGCTGGCTTGGAACAAGCTTTAAAGTCTATTAATGCGTTTATTAACAACGTAATTAAACTGTCGTTAATTCTGCGAGTATTGCCGTAAAAATATCGAATGATTAGGCTCACAAAACATAAACATTGTTAGGCTCCTACATTCTGTCGAGATTTATTATATCTGTTCTATTTTAATAACGTCGTAGTAGTGTAGTTTAAGGTCAGCGCCATGAGTCTTGACCGAGTGGAACTATTGCAATTTGAGGATTTCTGAAACAGTGTGCTATTTAAAAATATCGTTTTATTTTTCTGTTATCTGTACATAAACTTTTAGCACATTATTCAGATTTTATGCAGACTTCGGAGATAAGGGGAAGACCGATATTTTTATTACACTTTTCGTCAAAAAATCGTGAAATTGTGGCCTAAAAAAGAAAAATGTTTGAAAATGTGCAAAAAGCGGTTTTTCATATGATACACCATATGTCCTAGTAAACCCATTCGAATTTTTAAGACGTTCGTTCAGTCAAAGTGGCAAAAAAAATACATACTTTTATTCCTTTCTTAACAAGACAAAAGTTGAGCAAACGTTATCTAAAACAATTCCAAATTTTAAGTTGATAGCATTAGTATTCTTGAGATATCCCGCTGTGCCTGCCAGGTTCGCGGATTTGTTTGAAAGAGTTACCGTGGCCATGGCACAGGCAACTGAAGAAACACGGATGGGTTTTAGTCAGTAAAAGTCTAACACGCCATCCGGCTCCGCCCAGAGCGGTAGACGTCATTTGATGATTTACCACCCAAAAAAAAACCTGCTGTGATAGACAGACGTACAGACAGACAAGTCTCACAATAATGGTTCCTTATTTCCATTTTGGTAACCCTTCTTTTTCTTAGCGTGTCGATCGATAGCAATCTAAATAGAGTTAGTCCAGAATTTGGCTACGAGCTTACGGAACCCTAATAGTGTTTTATTGAGGACAAAATACCTGTACACAAAAAATGAATAATGGCCCTCGCCAGATAAGGCGGGGTAAAATGCCCCCATTGCAATCGGGCTATTTTTTTTTCCTTAAATACCTTATACTGTGGACAATATCTCAGCCCAGTTTCAACTCTGAAATATCACGCGTTTTTGAGTAAAATTTTATTTTTATTTTTCTTTAAACCCATTTTTCTCCGAATCTACTTTTTTTTTTTTTTTTTCAGGATGGGAAATCATCAAATGACTTCTCCCGCTCTGGGCGGAGCGGGAGGGCGTGTCAGACTTTTACTGACTAAAACCCACCCGTGTTCCATCAGTTGCCCATGTGCCAGGGTCACGGTATCTCTTTCGAACAATCACGCGACCCCGGCAGGCATCGGTCCTAGTAGACCCCTACACTGCTGCTGACATCTCTTTGAGGCGCGCGTGGAACACTGCGCGCCGTCGACCCGAGCCTGGTCCTTACCGGGCGGCGAGCCACCCATTGCTCGCCACCCGCAAGCTCGCGCCTACGGTGGCCGGGAGTCCGCAATTGACTCCCGACGCCCGGGGCGTCTCCTCCTGCGGCGGCTAGGGGCGTGAGGGCGCAGAGACTGCCACTCCCTCACGCGCCCCGCCTCCTCCTTCGCGAGCATCACTGCTTCGCAGAAGGAGGTGACGGCTTCCCATTCCCTCTCGCTCCGTACCATGGCTCGCACCAGGGCCGGACGCGAGAGGTCGCCGCCGCCGATCGCCTCCACGAGGACACGGCGGTGCTCCGCCCAGGCAGGGCACACCTCCACCGTATGCTCCACCGTGTCCTCCAGACGATCCTCGCAATGGAAACACCCGGACGTATCCTCCCGCTTTATCCTGAACAGGAACCCACCGAAGCACCCATGCCCGGTGAGAACCTGCGTCAGGCGGAAGGTGAGGACGCCGTGACGCCTCTCTATCCACTCCTCAAAGAGGGGACTTACCGCCGCAATTGTGGCGTGCCCATCTCCGAATCTACTTGACAATATTAAAAAAGTGCTTATGGGTTTTAAGATATCACTAATTAGTATTCCTAGAAACATTCGCTTGAGAATCGGGTATGTTGGTCATGGGTAAAAATGCTATTATATTTTTAATAAAAAAAATATATGCCAAAATCGTATGGTACACCGTAGTATTTTTTGCACATATTACTCTAACATTGACGTACAATATATATTTTTAAGATTTTTCAAAATATTAGCCGATAGTAAAAAAAAAAATATGCTTAAAAAATATTTTTTTGCCTCTAACTTGCAAGATTTGATTTCAGACAGACAACGGCACAGGTGAAAGTAAATAAAAGCTTGTAAAAAAAAACCCAACACAACAGGGCCTTTGTTAGATAGAGCCATTTCATACAACTGTTATAGAATGAGTATTGTGATTTGAATATAGAACATGTTAAGTTCGTAGTCAAGTTGCTTAACGATTAAATTGTAGATACCTAATAGCTATATAAATGTGTGGTTTGTTGCGAACGCAGTAATAAGCTGTATTTTAAATTACGGTTATAAAATGCATTATCACCGACATGTTAGCTCACCGACAATGTTGTAAGAGATTTGAAATCAGTGGCAGTTCTTAACAGTATTTTTTGCTTTCACACTTACTTTTGTAAGTATAGGTACTATGACAATCAATCAATGTTCAATCTATGTCTATATTATAAAGCGGAAGAGTTTGTTTTGTAGCCTATATATCGAGGAAGGCTATTGGTTATATAACATCACGCAAGGACCCTCAGGAGACGAGTAAAAAGAAAAAAAGTTACGAATATGAAGACCTTACATGGGCGGGTGATTCGATGGGACGGGGTGGGTCGGAGGAGCAAGAAATTTGACGCGTACGAAATCGCGGGCAGAAGCTAGTCAAATTATATTATAACAATCAATCAAAATCAATCAAATCAATAAAATTTAAATTAATTAATTTACTTATGTCAGTACCTATTGCTCATGTTCATTATGTTCCTATTATTTTTAATTCTTTATTTGTAATAATGTAATTTGCATAATTAATATTTGCACACCATGATAAATGGTAAACATGTTGAACAACTGTTTGTACGTATAACACCATGCATACATTTTCTGTTAGTTATTGTATGTAAACACGTGTTTGAGCAAATAAAGTTATCTGAATCTGAATCTGCCAAAAATTTCCCAACTATGTTGGGGTCGGCTTACAGTCTAACCAGATGCAGCTTAATACAATTTTTTTTTTTCATTGCGTGACTCTCTGATCTCCACAACCAAGCTACTGGATCGCAAAGTCAAATTAAAAAACTCAGCAGACGTGATGGATGTCGAAATCTTGAAATGAGTTAACAAAATAGTAAAAAAAAAATAGGTCATTGACCCCATGTACTTGAAATATCAGTTACAAACCCTTAGTTCTGTTAACCTAAACTTCACATCCGTTATGAATGAGTTATGGGTATCGATATCCCAATAAGATAAAAAATAACTGATATTTTCAACAAATACTATCCGCGCCTCGTTGACCCTAAAAAGAAAATCGTCAAACCTCTGCTTATTAGAGTTTGGTGCGTCCGAATGAAAACAGAAACCTTATAGTAATGATCACTCGTGTGTTTTCACGGAATGTAATCAACAACAAACAAGAATGTCTGGGACTCAAACACGGACTTGTACAAAAAAAGAATTTTGAAAATGGGGGTTGCTCTTGGGAGGCAAATACGAAAATTAAAAAGTTTTCCAAACTGTACTGTGTGACATATCAAATGAAAGGGCTTACTGTCAGGGACTTCAAAAAAATAAATGGATAATTTTAAAATGATTTAAGAAAAAACCAGAATATACTACAAATTGAAAAAAAATAAAAAAAAATAACTCAATCTTAAAGTACCTAAGAATGTATTAATAATTCAAAAAAAATACGCCACGTTGGGGGACCGCTTCAAACCTAACAATTTAATTACCAATAGTCTTATTACCTAACTAAGCAGTCAACGACGTCTGCACTCGCGGAGCGGTCCCCCAACGCGACGTTTTTTTTTTTGAATTATTAATACATTCTTAGGTACTTTAAGATTGAGTTATTTTTTTTATTATTTTTTACTTTTTAAAGGGAAATTAGGTTTTTTAAATTTTTAATTTAATTTTTTATTTTGTACTTTTTATAGGTATATACTTAATATAATGTAGAATCAAACGAAGCTAAGAACACTTTCGATTAATTCATCAATATTCTCTTTCAGTGCGCTTTCATTTGGAGACCCCACTCGAGTATATTTGCTGACATTCGGTTACTCTTCCCGACTTTCCCCCCCCAACTTTTAAACGGCTCAACCGATTTTCATCAAACATGTCTAAGAACACTCGCAGATAAGTCACCTTTAATACATATTTTTTTTTATTGAAATCGCATCATCCGTTCGGGAGCTATGATGCCACAGACAGACAGACACACAGACAGACAGACAGACAGAGACCCCTCTTTTTGCGTCGGGGGTTAATAACTTTAATTTCGGAAGTTGGAGGCAAAAACTAAAATACCTAGGTACATATCCAAACACACCGACTTTGGAAATTAAATTAGTTTTTCAATTTATTGTGTTTTTGTGGAAGACAGTGGTTTTTTTTTAACCCCCGACGCAAAAAGAGGGGTGTTATAAGTTTGACGTGTCTGTCTGTCTGTGTGTCTGTCTGTCTGTGGCATCATAGCTCCCAAACGGATGATGCGATTTCAATAAAAAAAAAATGTTTTAAAGGTGACTTATCTGCGAGTGTTCTTAGACATGTTTGATGAAAATCGGTTGAGCCGTTTAAAAGTTGTGGGGGGGAAAGTGGGGAAGAGTAACCGAATGTCAGCAAATATACTCGAGTGGGGTCTCAAATGAAAGCGCACTGAAAGAGAATATTGATGAATTAATCGAGAGTGTTCTTAGCTTCGTTTGATTCTACATTATATTAAGTATATACCTATAAAAAGTACAAAATGTATGTATGTTGTACTTTTTATTGAATTATTAATACATTCTTAGGTACTTTAAGATTGAGTTATTTTTTATTATTTTTACTTTTTAAAGGGAAATTAGGTTTTTGTGTCGGGAGTTTTTTAAATTTTTAATTAATTTTTTTTGTAAAAATATGTTTTATAGTGTTTAGATAACGGTAGGTAGCCACCGCCGTGTCCTCGTGGAGGCGATCGGCGGCGGCGACTTCTCGCGTCCGGCCCTGGTGCGAGCCATGGTACGGAGCGGGAGGGAATGGGAAGCCATCACCTCCTTCTGCGAAGCAGTAATGCTCGCGAAGGAGGAGACGGGGCGCGTGAGGGAGAGGCAAGCTATGCGCCTTCACGCCCTTAGCCGCCGCAGGAGGAGACGCCCCGGGTGTCGGGAGTCCATTGCGGACTCCCGGCCACCGTAGGCGCGGGCCTGTGGGCGGCGAGCAATGGGTAGCTCGCCGCCCGGGTAGGACCAGGCCCGTGTCGACGGCGCCTAGTGTTCCACGCGCGCCGCAAAGAGAAGTCAGCAAAAAGCGAATATATACGTATCTAAGTAAATGAAAAGGTTATTATTATTAGTTTAACGTAACGTTATTCATGTTAAGGCAGATAAAAATAAATATAAAAAAATCCGACTGCATCTAAAGAGTTTAAAATAAGATCACTTCAAGCCGTCAGATGCAGATATTTTTGTTCCATCTCGCATTGCTCTGATCTTTAAATGCCAACACCTGCAACAGAGTGCTTGAAAAGCGATGTTGTTTTAAACATTACCCTAATTGTGCAACACATCCTGCCAGGGGCGCGAGATCGTTCAAACAACATACCGTGGCCCTGGCATATGGGTAACTGGAGGAACACGGGTGGGTTTTAGTCAGTAAAAGTCTGACACGCCGTCCCGCTCCACCCAGAGCGGGAGAAGTCATTTGATGATTCCCCATAAAAAAAAAAATTGTGTAACACACGTTCAAACAGAATTTGTAGAATTTTAAAGGATATTCCTTATCAATTGTTTCACATGTTCGGAACATGTGTCTGCTCTACAATACTCCACATCATCAGCTGATAATGTTCCCATTGTTGGGACACAGGCCTCCTCTCGGTGAGAGGGAGTGGGCTATAATCCGCCACGTGGGCCCAGTGCGGGTTGGTAGATGTCACATATCTTCGAAATTTTGGTTCTAAGACATGCCGGTTTCCTCACGATGTTTTCCTTCACCGTTTTGAGAGCAGTGGCGATGAAATAATTTACACAAAGTGCGTTACTTTGCCTGCTTGGGTTTGAATACACGATCTACTACTCGTAAGTCGCGGCCGTTACCACTGGGCCACCACTGCTCAAAATACTCCATATAGCATACGATTATAATAAAATCAATCTTAGTAATAATGATTTCATTTTTAGAAGATCCTAGAACACGTTTAGCTTCGCCTACGTATACTTACGCACCTACTGAACAAAATGCCAACTATGGTGACGAATTTTCCCTCTTTTTCACTCTACCCACGTGCAATCACTACTGTTACTACTATCAAATTGCGAAAATTGTTTTAGCATGAATAGCTGTAAATTATCAGATTATTCCTTTTATTGTCAATAGTTTTTTCGCTTCATTGTAAAACACTCCCAATTACAATTTATGTCCATATCCGTTATTTTTTGGTTTATGTTAGCTTGTACCTTATTTTTAGGGTTCCGTTGCCAAATGGCAAAAAACGGAACCCTTATAGATTCGTCATGTCTGTCTGTCTGTCTGTCTGTCCGTCTGTCTGTCTGTCTGTCTGTCCGTCCGTATGTCACAGCCACTTTTCTCCTAAACTATAAGAGCTATGCTGTTGAAACTTGGTAAGTAGATGTATTCTGTAAACCACATTAAGATTTTTATACAAAAATAGAAAAAAACAATAAATTTTGGGGTTCCCCATACATAGAACTGAAACTCAAATTTTTTTTTTTCATCAATCCCATACGTGTGGGGTATCTATGAATAGGTCTTCAAAAATAGTATTGAGGTTTCTAATATCATTTTTTTCTAAACTGAATAGTTTGCGCGAGAGACACTTCCAAAGTGGTAAAATGTGTGTCCCCCCCCCCGTAACTTCTAAAATAAAAGAATGATAAAACTAAAAAAAATATACGATGTACATTACCATGTAAACTACCACCGAAAATTGGTTTAAACGAAATCGAGTAAGTGGTTTTTTTTTAAAACGTCATAAATCGTAAACCGCAATTTACCTTTCATTCAATCAACTGAAATATAAAAATTAAAAAAACAAACATTTATTTTCATAAACATGAAACTTATGCATAAACCGAGAATACCTACAGGTTTGTACGGAACCCTTTGTGCGAGTCCGACTCGCACTTGGCCGGTTTTTTTTACTTATGTTTCAAAAACACCCGCATTTAATGGTGCAATCCTTACTTAGAGATTCATATTTGCAGCTACTTAGCACAATTAAATAGACATAGTATTTAGTAGGTCATCATCTGCCTACCCTTTGCCCAACTATGTTGGAGTCGGCTTCAGGCTGACCGGGTGCAATTGATTAGTATTAAGTAGGTATTACAGATTAAATCGTACGTCAACATCAGTGCATTTTACGAGGAACAGCTACCTGTAAGACAGAACGAACGCGAACGGTATGAAACTGCTCCCTGGAGTTAATGCCGGGAACTAATTGGTGAAATGAAACATGAGATGTAGATAATACAAATAAGAGATAGTGATGGTGTGTGTTGACCTCAACCTACAGTTTCTCTGTCTTGGTCCGGGATTAGAACTAAGTAGGTCTACTTGATAATAGTTTTCAATACTTATTAACACTAGATAAAAATTTGTCGTGTCAAGACGTGTTTCTGTTAAAAAGTATAGTATAAAGCTCAGGAATGCACGCTCACACCTTATATAAGTAGGTACAAAACGATTAATTGGAATATCTCGTATACGTATCTGTACGAGTCCATGTTTACTAGAAACACGAGTGAGTTAGGAGTAAGAAGGAAGCGTGTCGGTGGTGTGACGTACCGGTGAGGGGCATTAAGCATGTAGGCATTGGTGTGGTGCTGGTTTGCTTCTCTACTGTGTGAAACACCTTGCGTTGCGCGTACTGCGCGTCCTTGGGCTCCCAGAAGAACACGTAGTACAGCGAGAGCATGATGGCAGCCAGCGACACGCAGAACACGTACACGATGACGGTGAGCACGCGCACGCTCTTCTTGTCGCGCTTGCGCTGCTCGTAGAGCGCGTCCAGCACCACCTCGTGCCCGCTGGCCGTGCCCAGCCGCACGGAGCCGCCCACCGAGCGCACGCTGCCCGAAGCACACGACTTGCCCGACATCTTGCGCCGCCACTCAGCACTGCCGCACCGCACGCGACAAAACCAGGTAACTGGGACACGCTTATTGATATGGCCCAGTTCTGCTGATGCGCCGCGGCCGAGTTACCGTGCCGGGTCACGCCGACCGTGTCTGCCGCTTGACACCTCCTGGTGCCGACTGCTGTTTCATTATTATGGCGCCCGCTTCGGAATTCATTTGTTTATCCTTTAATTTCACGCTCGGTATACGTAAATCTATTCCAGGTCGTCTGACGTAGCCATACGATCGCAAATCGTCTGTCATAGAATCGTCCCTGAATTTTCATTGTTTTCAGCTAGCGAGCATTGTTTTTTTCACAGTTTTATTTTACTATGGAATATAATAACAATACAACTTGTTGAAAAACGATCTGTCACAGCTGTTAGTTAGTTTAGTTCAAATACATCGTTAAAACGAAGTCACACACGACGGTGCCGGTTGAAGAGGGTTACACCTCGTTATTTATTTCGAATGAGAGCGAGAATAATGACGAGCTAACGAAGTTAATTTATGAGAATGGTGGCACGTTATTGTGACAGCGTGAAGTGCGGCGAAGGGCGCGTGGCGCGGGGCGTGCGGCGCGGCGGCGGGCCCGCGTGTGCCGCGCGCCGCGCCGCCGCCTGCCGCCCGCCAGCCACCCGCCAGCCGCCGCCGCCGCCGAGATCAATAATATGCAAAACTTCTCTTATTTTTTGCAATAGCTCTATTGTACTAAAAATGCGTCATCCAGACGCAATTTCTTGTGAGTGGATGCAAACAGACGTCAAAATCTGTTTGTATGTTACTTGTTGCTACAACCACAATAATAATGTGATGAGCAATGGATGTAGAATGACGCTACCCATAAAATATAATGCAGGTCTCGTAAAATTAGTAAAAGGCAAGTATAAACATTGTTTACAGTTTTCAATAGCTATGAAACATGAATTTAGGAGATCCAAGCACCGATAGTATTCCGGTATAGATTCTTAGCTCTCTGTAGCAATGCTATGATCATACGCGCAGCTTCCGGCTGGTTCGAGGGAAACATAATTATTGTATCGCGTCGCATTCTCTATGACGTCTATTTTTTACTTAATTGAGTGAATAGCTAGCTCCGACCCACGCAGTATGAAGCAATGTTACTTTGTTTTTTTTTTGGTTGGGAAATCATCAAATGACGTCTCCCACTCTGGGTGGAGCGGAAGGACGTGTCAGACTTTTGCTGACTAAAACCCACCCGTGTTCCTGCAGTTGCATGTGCCAGGGCCACGGTATCTCTTTCGAACAAATCTCGCGACCCTGGCAAACTTTATGATTAACTTACAATAACCCTTCACCCGATCTGGGAATCGAACTTAGGACCGCATGGTCAGCAGTAGCTCATGCGACCACTAGACCAGCGAAGAAGTTCTGCATTGACATAGTGGTCATGAGTATCTATGTATATATTTCGTTGTATTTTGTTTCGCTCACAAAGCATGGTAGCCACTGGGTAGGGACTCACCGCGAAGCGTTGTTTTCAAACATTCGTTACGCTAGTTTTTGTTACATAACGTACATTCGTTCGCGAAACGAAACATTATAGAGTTCGTGAAAATCTAAACACGAATGAATGTCCGTGGTGTTACAAACGCTTAAGCAATGCATGCTGGTTGCGGATGTTCCCGTTCCTATGGGTAACAGCAAGGTGGCAACGGTCTCTTGACCTTATGTTGACACGTCGGTCATTCAGCTTCTATTGACTCACTGTCAGCGGGTTTGAAAATAACGCGTTTTTGTATTCCTAAATAATCCGAAAATGAGAATGAGAATGAGTCCATCATTTAAGGTTTTAAAATCTGTCATTTTCCGTGTCAAATACTTGATTTAAAATATTGAAATCACCGTTAATAACAAAATGAAATAGAGCCAAATTCATGAATTAAATAAACACGAAACGGAATGAATAAATGAATTCGCAAATTTATTGTAGGCAATAGGGGCCTAGCTATGATCACGCCAGCTACAATTAGCTTTGCCCGACCTTCCCCATTACATCAGTTAATAATTGAAAACTTATTTACACATTGTAAGGTTTCCGCAGCAAACTGGAAACATCGAAACCCTTACACAGATCTCACACTTCCACACGCTACGCTCCGGTGGCAGTTCACGCGCCCCCCGCGCGTGAGTACTAAATACAAATTCAATAAAAACACGTTTTCTGCGCCCTGTCTCGTGGCGCGTTTTAGTGTGAGATTCACCTTATGTTGGTTGCTGGTTGCAAATCACGATGCACGGTAGAGTTACGCCAGAACGGAAAAGTAGATAATAAACCTTACTCACTCAGCCGATATACGTTAGCAGATGAATTTCTTCATGTGGTTTTACTACGTCGATCACAGAAAACAGACCTACTTCTCGTGCACAGCTAGAGCATAAAATGCTTATCTTGGCCACTGCACTGACACGATCATCCCCCCATCCCCAGTTCGATCACTATGTATGACAAGATGGTCCCTTGAAAGAAGCGAAACAAATAACTTGGTGAGATTCATGACCAGCAACTTATTTTCAGCGAGCACATAAAGACGACTCGTTCGAGCGCCGCCTTCGCTTTCAGTAGACTCTAGTTCATCTTGACTGCTCGCGTGCAAGTTGCGCATTTACACCGTGTTGGTTATCCGTGACATCATGATTTATGCGTGTGTCGTCTTTGCACACGCTAAACCCCACCATCTCCACAGGGTGCAGACGCTTCAAAACTGTTTCTTTAGAAAAGTTAGGGAGCCCCCTTTTATTTCCACAGTGGGAATTTTATCTAGATCTTAGGATGCTCACCATCTAGCAGGTAATGAAACGCCTTTTTAACCCCCACAATTGCGGCGGTAAGTCCCCTCTTTGAGGAGTGGATAGAGAGGCGCCACGGCGTCCTCACCTTCCGCCTGACGCAGGTTCTCACCGGGCATGGGTGCTTCGGTGGGTTCCTGTTCAGGATAAAGCGGGAGGATACGTCCGGGTGTTTCCATTGCGAGGATCGTCTGGAGGACACAGTGGAGCATACGGTGGAGGTGTGCCCAGCCTGGGCAGAGCACCGCCATGTCCTCGTGGAGGCGATCGGCGACGGCGACCTCTCGCGTCCGGCCTTGGTGCGAGCCATGGTACGGAGCGAGAGGGAATGGGAAGCCGTCACCTCCTTCTGCGAAGCAGTAATGCTCGCGAAGGAGGAGGCGGGGCGCGTGAGGGAGTGGCAGTCTCTGCGCCCTCACGTCCCTAGCCGCCGCAGGAGGAGACACCCCGGGCGTCGGGAGTCGATTGCGGACTCCCGGCCACCGTAGGCGCGAGCTTGCGGGTGGCGAGCAATGGGTAGCTCGCCGCCCGGTAAGGACCAAGCTCGGGTCGACGGCGCGCAGTGTTCCACGCGCGCCTCAAAGAGATGTCAGCAGCAGTGTAGGGGTCTACTAGGACCGATGCCTGCCGGGGTCGCGTGATTGTTCGAAAGAGATACCGTGACCCTGGCACATGGGCAACTGATGGAACACGGGTGGGTTTTAGTCAGTAAAAGTCTGACACGCCCTCCCGCTCCGCCCAGAGCGGGAGAAGTCATTTGAAGATTTCCCATCCTGAAAAAAAAAAAAACCCCCCGACGCAAAAAGAGGGGTTCTCTTTTCTTAATTTTGTTTTTAAATTCGTCTATGTTGCTTAGTTAGGTAGGTAATAGAATATTTGTAATTAAATTTTTAGGTTTGGAGCGGTCCCCCAACGCGACATATTTTTTTTAAATTATTAATACATACTTAGGTACTTTAAGATTGAGTTTATTTTTTATTTTATACTTTTTAAAGGGAACTTAGGCTATTGTGTCGGGGTTTTTTTTATTGTTTTTTAATAATTTGTTCGACTCTGCTATAAAGCACCCCAATACCCTTATTGCGGCAGTCGCGCGCTACGCTCCCTCCCGCATAGTAGGATTCACCGACCGAGGAATACCCTAACCAGTCCCGATGACGCTACAACCCTACTTCAGGAGAGTAGCAAATACACTTGAATGTCGGAACAAGTGATACTATCATGTATCGCTTCGGTTTCGTAGTACAGGCACTTTTATAATTTTTCTATCAATTTTAGCGATTAGTGCAGTTACATAGGCTGCACTAAAAGTATCGGGAATGGAATATTTCCACTGTTCCTGTCATATTAAAATCTTTTTAATTGAAAACTCCTTGGTTTTAAAGATCGAATACCGGTTATTTATTTGAAAAAAGATTCTCGGTCTTGTCACAAGGTTTTGTCAAACTTGTTTAGTCGTTGAGAAAATGGAATTGACTCGAGAAAATTCAAGAGCGATGATTTATTATGACTTTCGAAGTGGTTTAACACAAAAACAGTGTGTTGACCGGATGATTTCTGCATTTGGTGATAAAGCCCCATCCAAAACCACAATTTATCGCTGGTTTGCTGAATTTCAACGTGGACGTGTCAAGCCCAGTGATGATCCCCGTCAAGGTCGTCCAAAAACTGCATTCACCCAAGAAAACGTTGATGCTGTGCGTAAGCTGATTGCGGAAGATCGACATGTGACATACCGCGAAATTCAGGCAACTTTAGACATTGGCATGAGTCAAATACAAATAATCTTGCATGAACAATTAGGTGTAAAAAAGTTGTTTTCCCGATGAATACCGCATTCGCTCTGTGAAGAGCAAAAAGCGGCTCGCGTTACTTGGTGCGTCAGAACTCTCGAAAGATTCCACGCAGGGTCCTCAAATGCTGTATACAACATCGTATCAGGTGAGGAATCCTGGATATATGCGTACGAACCCGAAACAAAAAACCAATCACGAGTTTGGGTGTTCGAAAATGAGTTAAAGCCAACAAAAATTGTTCGTTCACGGAGTGTTGCAAAAAAAATGGTGGCCACGTTTGTCTCCAAAACCGGCCATGTTGCGAGTTGCGACTATTCCTCTTGAGGGACAAAGAACGGTTAATGCAGAATGGTATGCTAGCATTTGTTTGCCACAGGTCGTTTCTGAACTCCGTAAAGAGAACAGCAACCGCCGCATCATCCTCCATCACGACAATGCGAGTTCTCACACCGCGCACAGAACAAAAAGTTTTTAGAGCAAGAAAACATAGAATTATTAGACCATCCGCCGTACAGCCCAGACCTAAGCCCTAATGATTTCTATACTTTCCCTAAAATAAAGAATAAATTGCGTGGTCAGAGATTTTCATCACCTGAAGAAGCTGTGGACGCCTACAAAACGGCCATTTTGGAGACCCCAACTTCCGAATGGAATGGTTGCTTCAATGATTGGTTCCATCGTATGGAAAAATGTGTCAAATTTCGCGGAGAATACTTCGAAAAGCAATGAATACATTTTTAAATAGCAATGTTGTGTCACTTCCTTGATTCCCGAAATTTTCAGTGCCGCCCTCGTAATCCCATGCAACACACAACGATTCTCCAGATCGATTTCGGAAACAGAGGAATGATTTTGTAGTTTATAGTTATTGGACAATTTTAAAAACAATCTTAACGTTTCGAGATTCTTTTAGTTTTCCACATGATTTTAATTAAAAAGAATAATGGATTGAGACGATGGGAAATAAACATATAAGTTCCAAAAAAATTATAGCACTATTTGTTATATACATTGAGGAAACAACCTTTCTTGAGAGGAAAAATAATTTAAAATTGACAAAAGCATATTCCACTATTGATGTAGGTACTGAAGATCACAACTAATGAAGTTTTTTATTGATAAGTTTTTGGTAATTTTCCAGTTTTTCATTCTGATTATGGTATTGGATGTGTGGATTACTTACGTTATCTAAGTCTATCTATATCTGTGGCGTAGATTCTACTAACGAAGTTAACCCGGAGTGGCCCACGACGTGACGCATCTTCTGTCAGATGTGAAACCACATAATTTTGTTCAAAATGTTTGGAAGGACGAAGTATTCTATAAACCGGTAAACAATTGTGTCAATGGTGTATTGAAATATAAAAAAAACGAATTAGTCAGCATTAGCATTCCTCAAATACATATGTGAAAAAATCTAACTCAGTGCACGTAAAGGCTGCTGGGGTGAACAGCTGCTTTCCGCGAAATGCACAAGTTTCCTTGCGACGATATCAACGATGTTAACTCAAAACTATTAAAATAAGATTCACAATCATTTCCGCTTACGAAAATCCTTTGTCTTGCTATGCCGCGCCGCGTGTGGGGTATGGTTGGTTCCCATAATTAAAAAAAGGTTATGATGATTCTAAGTCACTATTTGATTCAAGTCAATCCTTGGCGAGATAGCGATTTTAATTCACAAAAAAATCCCTCATCTGTCATCATCGCAGAAATAACTTCTGTTTCGTAGTTTCTTTTCGAGGAATACTTTGAAATACAAACTTATTTTGCTATCAATAAAATTCATATTGTGCATGAGTAAATTCTTATTCATCCTGACTACGTTAATTATACGATTACCCTTCATTATGCGTGGTCCGCTACGCACTTGACCTATTTTTATGTCTGTTATTATTTTGTGATACTTGGGTCTAACGAATAAAGGTATTTGATTATCGTGTTGTTGCTGTTGTGTGTAACTACATGAAACTTTAAGCCCGGCGCAGCTACGACGCCGTAGCAGCGTAGCCCCGGTACCTCTACGAAGCGCCGATGTCGGCCCGGTATAGCTACGCCGCCGTAGCAGCGTAGCTCCGGTGCCTCTACGCCGCGCCGCCGCTGCCTGGCCGGGTGCAGCTACGCTACCGTAGCAACGTAGCCCAAATCCCTTTACGCCACCGTAGCAGCGTAATCGGGTTGCGTCTACGCCGCGCCTTTTGATCTTCTTATTGTTTTAAGTAACTTCATAAAACATTTTGTTTTTTACTTTTTCAGATCGAGATAATTTTCAAATTACGTTGTTCGAATTAAGTATTTATTTTCCGCCCAAAAGCAACCGTAGGTGAGACGCCTGTAAATTGCCGTAGGCCAGCCTAGCCGCGTTGCCCCGGTGACTCTACGCCACGCCACTATAGGACCGGCGCAGCTTCGATGTCGACGCCGCAGGCTCTGAATCTCAACGCTGCTGGCATAAAGCCCGCGTAACCGTGGCGTAGCATAGTCTATAATGGTTGCTCGTGTTTAGGCAGCTTTAGCTAACCTACATTTTCTATTAATCTTCGCAATATTATTAACTTATTTTCAGGTATATGTTTTTTACTAGGTACTTCTTTTTGGTTTTTTTTGCCACATATGGCGTCATTTTAACAATTTTTGAATATTCTTTTATTGCACTCGTTATCGAGGTCTACCGTTACGAATTTTAAATTTCAATTTTGTACATGTTTTAATTTTAATCATAATGTTTTAATGTTGATTCTAGTGATAATTATGATTTTAATGTTTGGTTCTAATTTCGATTATGATTTTGTATTTTACTTATTGTTTTGTTCTATGTTTCCAATTAATTTTCTACTATACAAATGTTTTAATTAAAAAAAAGTGAGGTGCAGTCTGTTACAATAAATATAAGTCACAGTGTAGGGTAAAATCGAAAAGACAAAAAGTAATATAATTTGAAACTGGCGTCCTAGCTAGGTTACATAGTAACCTGTATTAAGGTTCGCTAGCCCAGGTTCCCATACGAGTACAAACATTTTAGTAGACTGGTGAGTACTATAAGGAGCAAATGAATTTAACTTTTACTAAGGGTTAGTATAGTGTGTGTTTCGTGATGTAGGTATGGTGTGTGTGTGTGTTTTGTGATGTAGTACTACGACTAAAAATCTTGTTAAAACGTTAAGAAGATATTATGCAAGTGTTGTTGCAAATGTTATTTTTATTATGTTAATATTTCTAGTGAATAGGTTATTGGTGTATCTTTTCAAATAAATAAATTAATAAAAGGACGAGGATTCAACCCCGTTTCTGGCACCAACGCGTCTCTATTCTCTAATAGACCCGGTCACATGTCCCATCAATGTATTAAGAACGTCGACAAGTATAAGTATACAGCCTATCTGACTGGTCGTGGTTGTATCAAAGAGGCTAAACGCGTCACAGTAATTTTCAATTGCTAGAATTTTTTGTGATCGAGTATCTTAAAAGCAACGACTCGAACAACTCGTTTAAATTAAATGATGATGATAGAGTGTTCAAGTTTTTCACTCAGTAAACATTTTCGGTCCTATCGTCTAAAGTAATTCTTCATTACATATGAATTATTATCATTATATTAATACTGGCAAACTTAACGGGCAGTGGCCAGGGCAAATGACCGATGGGCCGAAACGTTCTGGAGTGGCGAATGCGGACCAGAAGACGTAGAGTTAGAAGAATGGTCGAAGTGGCGGAGCTTGGGGTAGGACTTTGTCCAGCAGTGGACGTCTTTCGGCTGATATGATGACGTTATGAAGTGGTGCCTGTGAGTCTTTACTTGTGGAAGAAGGAACGCAACAGTTAGTAGCAAGTGCAAAAAGTTAAGGCCTAATCAAATTGTTTCAATGATTAGAATGACATGTGAGTATTCTCGCCGGTCTGAACATCTCCATACAATGTAGTTGACACTTGAACAAAATAAATAAAATAATTGCGAAGGTTTATTTTTCTTCATTTGATATCAAAACCATTAACACGCACAAATGATAATAAATAAATAAAACATTTATTTTCAGGTTACAAAGACCCATAGACATATACCTTATAAACTAACATACATAAAACTTGTGTATAACTTGTGTTAGTAATAATATCTTAAACTATGTTAGTAGCACTTAACTATACGAGCTAGTCCGTGAGCTGTCCTGTGGCACTTGTCTGCGGAAGCGACGGAACACCACGTCCTGAGGCCAAAAGTCTTCATCCATGACGACGGGCAGATCGCAATTCGGTACACCGCAAACGCCTTGAAGTTAACGTTGCGGTGTGACTCCAGTAACTGCACTCTCGGCATGTATTTTGCCTTCTGGCGTACGTACTCCACAATGTCTTCCGCCTTTGTGGTGTAGTGTAGGCGGGAAATGTACAACGGAGTGTTCGGCTTAGCAGCGCGCAAGCTGACTTCGGTCTTCGCCGTAGCTTTCAACGGTGAAGACCGAAGAACGGCGGCTTTTTAATGTCATACGTTTTACTGTTTCGTTTATAAAGTAACGCATATCTTTTCGGAGCGATCTCGTAATGAATCGACGACGAGGATAAACGGATCACAGTATTTGTGGGGATTCCGAGAAAGGACATATTGGTTAAACTCGACCAAAGAAGTCACATTCGTAATCGTATGTCATGTAGGCATATATTTATATGCCTACATACGATTAGTTTTCAACCAAACTCCTCAATCACTGCCTTAGTGTAATTGTAGTAAGATCAAGACGGTAGGCTTCGGTTACATATACTTAAGGCCCCCTAATATATGTTTCTGTAAAATATAATCAAACGGGTCATTATGTATTTCAATCAGCAATTTTGTTGTCCGCGGCTATGGTTTTTAGGGTTCCGTTGCCAAATGGCAAAAAACGGAACCCTTATAGATTCGTCATGTCTGTCTGTCTGTCTGTCTGTCCGTCCGTCCGTATGTCACAGCCACTTTTTTCCGAAACTATAAGAGCTATGCTGTTGAACCTTGGTAAGTAGATGTATTCTGTGAACCGCCTTAAGATTTTCACACTAAAATAGAAAAAAAACAATAAATTTTGGGGTTCCCCATACATAGAACTGAAACTCAAAAATGTTTTTTTTCATCAAACCCATACGTGTGGGGTATCTATGAATAGGTCTTCAAAAATGGTAATGAGGTTTCTATTATCATTTTTTTCTAAACTGAATAGTTTGCGCGAGAGACACTTCCAAAGTGGTAAAATGTGTGTCCCCCCCCCCCGTAACTTCTAAAATAAGAGAATGATAAAACTAAAAAAAATATATGATGTACATTACCATATAAACTACCACCGAAAATTGGTTTGAACGAGATCGAGTGAGTAGTTATTTTTTTAAACGTCATAAATCGTAAACCGCAATTTACCTTACATTCAATCAACTGAAATATAGAAATTAAAAAAAATATATATATTTTTAAGCCGTGAATACCTACAGGTTTGTACGGAACCCTCGTTGCGCGAGTCCGACTCGCACTTGGCCGGTTTTAAAGTAACCGCATCTGTTTGCACAAAAAGTATTATAAGATTTGGAGTTTAATCAACATAAAGGAAATGGTTCTAGTGCTGATTAAATCTAATGTTGACCTTTGCTTTATAAAGACTTCCGCAGACCAGCGCGACGCGACCCTAGTAGATCAATTTCCATGAAGTTTGCATAGATATTTGGAACAGCCTCCTAAATGATTAGTTAAAATATCCATTTATCATCATTATTTAGGCGG